>VYXB01004993.1:531454-996781 GCA_013397135.1 Pachyramphus minor | reverse complement strand
TAAATTAATAAATTGGATCATTGTTTTGGAATGTAAAGCCTTTCAATAAAGGGGAAGGGGAGGGAAAGTTTAAAACTGTGAGGGTGGTGAGGCACTAGAACAGGTTGGCCAGAGAAGCTGTGGCTGCCCCATCCCTGGATGTGTCCAAGGCCAGGTTGGACGGGATATTGAACAAGCTGGTCTGGTGGAAGGTGTCCCTCCCCATGGCAGGGATGTTGGGACTAGGTGATCTTCAAGATCCCTTCCAACTCAAACCATTCTGTGATTCTCAAAGCAATGTAGTGATTCAAAAACTTAATAGAATCAACCTTGGCATGTAGGCATTAAGTATCAGGACCCTCTGCCAAAGCTTGGGAAGAGGTTGCATTCTGAAGTGGCATCATGAACCAAATCCCCAAATGTGGCTGTGTCCCCAAGAAGTTAATGGAGTTCTGCTGTCCAACACCTGCTCAAAGTCTGGTGCACAGAGCACTTGTTCAATGACAGTGACAAAGACAAGGAGAGTAGACAGAAAAAAGTCTGTATCACTGCATTTAGATAGGAGAAAACCCCTGCTTTTAGCCCCCAAAACATTTTGCTCAAGTATTTAGAAGATTTCAACATCAGCTTTCCTCTGGAAGGCCAGTGTACTGTGACTCAAAGGTGAATATATGTTGTAGCCTCTAAGGAGCTGAGATCTGTGTAACGCAGGAGAGGACGAGAAAATGGGCCAAATCTGCTCTCTGGTTTGAGTTACCTGTTGTCCAGTTCTTATAGTATTATCTGATAAAACTCTCTTTGTTTTAGTATTACCAGCAAAATGTACCACGCATTTTGTAGTAAGATGATGTTGGTTTGGCAAAATCTGTGGGGATTTTTTCAAATTGTGCTCTTTCTGCTCAGTGTTTCTGTGTCCTGTGGATGCACAAGGATTATATTCCATAAAATTATTCTAATGTTAAGTAGAATGTGGATGGGATGAAGAAAGAAAATCTTTGAAGCAATGTGTTATAAGCTCATCAAAAGCTTGGAGCCTGATAAAATTTCCATTTTAAAAAATAGGATAAATAGTAGACATTTTATTCAAATTTGGGATGAAACTGTATCAACATTTTAGCATTTCCCACGGTGGCTGGATAATCTTTTGACCAAAGAAAATGGCCTAAGTATTCTGGCACTGTTACTTTGGTAGAAATGGAAAGAAAATTCATATTGGATCAAAATCATTGATAATGCAATCAGCATTGCAGCAAAAAAACCAAAACAAACTTGGAGAAAGACTTCTTACTTACAATTAACTGTCTGAATCTGGTTTTTTACCAGTAGCTTGGGGAACAGCACATAAGGTGGCTGTTAGGCAGCCAGTTCCAATGGTCCTGGTTTGGCTGCTTTGGTAATTGGGGTGCAAGAATGGGGTGGCCCTTCCAAGGGAGTTGTCTGAGACCTTAGTGCACCATTACACCTTCTTTTTTATAATATACTTTGCCCTTTTGAAAAGTAGATATATTTTTTTTTTTGAGAGGAAATACATTTTTTTTTTTTTGTTTGCATTTTGTAACTTGTCTTCTCCTCCAAAGGAAAACTTGGCACTGTGAACTTGCTAACTCCAGCAGGCATCCAACACGTGCTTTGGAGAAGGTGATTATTCTCTGTCACTGGGGCAGGTGTCTTTTCCTGTGAAGATTTCTGCTGCCATTAAGGAGTGATGTCCTAAAGGGGTTTGTATTTTTAGCAACTGTGATTTATGTCCTGGAGGCTCTGTCTTTAAATCATCCCTCAAAGAGGGATAGCTTATTTTACAGAGAAACCCATAAAGTAATATATGCTTCTGGTGTGACTTGCTTTAAAGCTGTGCATTAATTCCTGAGAACTGAGGTCAACCTGCCTGTGCTGAGATCTGCACAATGACATTTCCATGCTGGGGCTCATTTCATGCTAAGGTGAGAGGCAGAAAGTAGTGTTTACCATACAAAGTTACACAGTGCTAATAATTATAATAACCATTTAACACTAATGCAGGGTATTTTAAAAATTATTCTTTTTCCTCCTTAAGTCTCAGAATACCTAATAAGACTTCCAATTTACAGAAAAGGTAATGGGAATGTTAATGAGAATTTAGGTTTTGTAGGAATCAGTATCAGACTGGTGCAGGTACAAATCCTTGGTTGCAACCAGGTGGAAAGCTGCTGTGTTGCTTTGGAGTTCTTGCTCTTGATCTGGAAATGCACTTGCTCTGCTGGTCTGGAGACACCTCTGCAGGGTGGGGAACCATCTGAACTCTCCTCACCCTCCCAGCTTCTGTAAGTAGTAATGCAGATCAAACTGAGAATGAAGAGGAGGTGGCCTGTCTGTGACTCCTCAGTACTCCATGCAATGTCATAATTTACAGCTCTCCATAGTCTGACCAGGAATAAATCTTCTTCTGTGTTGGAGATTTATAGGTAAGTTGTAGGTACCAAAGCTTAGTGCTGTGTACTTTTCAATGGTGTTAGGCTGGTGGTTATGATTCAACAAATAGAATTTAGTTCATTATGGGTTTAAGAAAATGGTGATGTATCTCTGATGTATAAGTCATATATGGAGGAGTATAAAAAGGCTGCAATTTTTTTCATGTGCAGCTATGGAGGCATGCTTTGATATCAGAGAATTGCTTTATAAATGAAGTTGTAAGAAGCATTTAAATCTCAAGTATCCTTCATCTCGTTCATTCAAATACAGAATATTTATGAGGATACTGTTAATAAAGCATCTTTGCCTCTCTGACAGAGATTGGACTTAGGCAGAGTATTTAACAGTGGAAAGGACTAAGAAAGTGAGAAAAGGATGTTTTCAATGAGTTACTTTGAATTTCTCTTGCATGCCCTTTTCTTTTAAGGGTTTTGTGAATTGCTCCAGCAATTTGCTAAGTATTAAATGGAACAATGAACAGGGCCCTCTTTTTAGCAAGACAAAGAAACAAAGGTTTTGAGATTTTTCAGATTGCTTCAAAAATAGCTTGATGAAGATGGACATTATAGCAAATGAAATATTTAACTAGAGTGACCCTGACTGAAGTGATGTCAAGGGTAGTAAGTAATACAATTGTCACATTGTATGTAATCACTCCTTTGTAAACTACTGAGGCACAATTATTTTAAGTAAATTGAAATGTCTAATAGAGACAATGCTGTTTTTCTTTAGCTAAAAATAGTAACATCAAATGCTTATTTAATCTTTAAAACATTGCAGACTTTTAACATCAAGCCTGGATAATTTTCTTCTTTTGGTTATATTCTTTCTAGCTAATATCTTTCCTCTGAAGCTTTCTTAGGATATGAGTATTTACCAGTTTCATCTCAAATGACAGAGAGTTGTTATCCACTTAAGTTGATTATCCCACTGAAAAGATTAAAGAGGTTTCATTTTTTGAATGGCACTCTTGAGACTTGGCTCAAGTGCTTGTGATTTGGAGTAGCTGCAAAATTGTTCTAGAGAAATGTGATTCAAGAAAAAGCTTCTAAATTACCCAGACATCCAGGAAGCAGTTTTGGGTCCTGAGTTGCTCCTGCTTGATGCAGAGAGCAAATATTGCACCCCTTGTCCTGGAGTGGCAGCATGGTTTTCCACATGGCTCCTTGGGTTCTCCTTGCCATCTCCAGGGATATGTCAAGAAAAACATCAGGCAGATGCCACATGAGTGTTCAGTGCAGTCAGGGCTTGCTGTGAGAGTCACTGAGATAATGCTGATGGTACAGTCTTCCCCTACAGATCTTTTCTTCTTAGGCTGCACTATCTGTAGGCTCTCTGGGTGGGATTTCCAGGTGCTGAGTCTAAACACCTCTTCCCTCAGAACTCTGGACTCTACTGTTACATGTGGCATCCCAAATCCTTCATCTATTAGCCCTGATGTTCCACTGGATTATTGCTTTTCAGCCTTTGAAAGATTTTCCTCTTTTCATCAAACATGAACAAAAATATTGTCGAAAGTGCTACACACAATCAAGGCTATCAGTGCTTCTATTTCATTGCCAGGGGTGCAGCACAGAACTGTTCAAGATCTATCAAGGAAGATGCTCAATTATTAGTAAATTTTCTCCTTGTATCTTCAGGGAGGAGTCCTCTTGTAGTATGTCAGCATAATTAAAAGAATATTGTTCTTAATTATTAATTATTCTAGCACTCTCTTTGCTTATGAAGCTGTTGCTACCCTTTTGAATCAAAGTGTTCATAAGTATCACGTTTAGCACATGCTCTGGAGGAAAACAAGCCCTGTAAGATTAGAGCTGACTAGTGTTTTGGCTTTGGTCTACTGCCCAGTGTCAATGCCTGTGAAATTGCCTGAAAACTCTTACAAGAAATTTCCTGACTATATCCACAGCAAACTGGAAAACAGTGTTGTCTCACAGATGGATTTATCAGGGACTAAGTCATCATACTGCCCTGCTCTCTTTGGCAGCAGGAATCACAAGTTTGACCTTTGACTGTAAAGAAAAGAAATACCACTGCCTGAGCTTGGAAATAAAGAAAAATCTGAGTGACAACGCACATAGCATTTGATACTTTATATTCTCAGAGTCTCCATCATCAGTGGAGAGGTGAAGTACCAGTCTACAGAGCAAGTTCCATTACCACAGGAAAGTCCCTTGATGTCATTCTGGGGACTCCATCTGAAGAAAGGACAGTAGCTGCTACAGTTGCTCAATAGAAGAAATTTCCCTTTAAGGATCATGGGGACTACATGTGGACCAGCAGATCTCCCTGAACCTTTGCCCTTGTCTCACAGACTTTTTGTGATTCCTGTTTTCAAGTTAGCAGGAAATGTGCACAGAAAACACTGCACATCAGCTGGAAAGTCTCTTCCCTGATGAGTACTGAGCTGGCAGCTTCTGAGCTTTCTGTATCAGAAGCAGAGCTGATGATAAATGACCAAACTTGGAATGCCTCCTCTTTACCTGTACATCGCCACTGTCTTTGATAGCCCACACAGAAGGTCTGTAGGCTTTGGATGACTTGCTACAAAGGCCAGTGCCTGACCTTGATGAGCTAACAAACCCAGATCTTCTGGTATTTTAGTGTGACCCTGACTTAGCAGGGCCCTTCTAAGCTCTGCCAGTTTGAGCCTTGCAATGTCCTAACTAATCAGATTAACCCAAAAAATTGAAGCTTGTTCTTTCTCCTCACAGCTAAAGAACACCTTTTTTCCTGAGAGAGATTATTGTCAAATACCCATTTATGAGCTTGGATTGAATAATTGAAAAACATTTATAGCCTTATTATCAAACAGCGAGATGAGCTATTAAAATGAAAATTTTTAGATAGCAGTGTCATTTGACTGAAGGGCAGTATGTGCTGCTAGGTTCTGATTTTTTTCTAAAGAAGTTGAAAACATGTCAGATCTCAGCCTGGATGTGTATTTATCCAGATGGAGGTCTCAGCCCTATGTTACCAAAGCTTTTGTAAGCTTTTCTTACGAGCATATTAAACCCTAATGTTGCTATATTTCATTTGGCAATAATTATGTCCTTTGCCTCTGTTCTGAATAATATTTAGCTTTATCATCATTATTATTACTTACTATTGTTCTGCTGGGAACACTAGTTTGCATTTAATTAGGGATCATTTGCAAATAACCTTTATGGCCCTGATTCAGCAAACACTTCTAGCAGGTGTGTAATTTCAAAGCAAGTGAATGAGCCCATTTAAATCCCTGTGGCTCATATCCTCAGTTATATTTTGTGCCTAGCATCCACTGATTGCATGAACCCTATACCTCAAAAGTGCCTGCATGCAGGTTGGGACTATGAATGTTGTTCTAGCTCCATGACTTACACTGTAGGTGTGATGCTGAGGCCCCAAACTGCCAAGCATGTCATATCTGAAGTTAGCACTCTAAATGAGTCTGAAGCTGCATCTGACAATCCATTAGCATTAGACAGGACTCCAGGACTTTGGGACTTCGGGACTTCTTAGAAGGGACAACAAAGCTTTTTGTCAGCTTAGCACAAAAACGCCTCTGTATCTTGCATGCTCCCTTGGCCCTATATGACTTTTGGTGAGGGTCGTCTGTACCAGAAGTAAAACTTGGCTAAATGACACACCATGGAGCAGGGTATGCCAGGAACATTCACAATATTGTATAATTTAGTTGGCTGGTTGGAAACGCATAATAAAATACAGGGTGTTTGAGTTATTACTTAGCTGCCTATGTAATTACTTCTGTTTAATATTTAATTGTGTTGATCTTTCTGTCTTGTCTTTGTTCCATGCAGAAAATAGGTCCCTCTTTTTGTCTGTTCACAGGCACTGGGCTACTGCATAGTGGGCTTTGTGGATAATCTTCCTGATTGTTCAAATGTCACCGTAAAATATTTAGCATCTTGATAACTCTAAAGCTATCAAAACAGATTGGATGGTAACAATTAAAATTATGCTAACATCACTAAAACAGATATAACGGAGTGATGCTTGTTAAGCACTTAATGATCCCTTTCTCCAAGGAATTCCATTTCTTTATGCTTCCTGATTGCTTTACTGCATCCTGCAGGTTTTTGTACACTGCTGCTCTGTGTAATACATATTCAAGCCCTTCTCTGCAGCTCTCATCATGCCAATCAAGGATGCAAATGGAAGTCTGTATGACTGTGTGATCAGAATTTCTTGGTTGTTTGCAAGCCCGTAAATAATGGAGTGAATAAGGATCTGATGTGTAACAGTATAAAAGTAATCAGACCTTGTATCTGGCTTCTAGTAAACATCAGTGTGGCCCTGATCCAACTGCTGCTGTAATCAATGGGAGGTTTTTATTGACTTTAATGGGAGTTGAATTAGGCCTTGCCTGTGGTTTGAAAATTCAGCTGCAGATAGTGGGGCTGAGCCTTGGCTGGTGTAACCTGTCTTTGTGCTCCTGGCAATCAGACAGATGATCTCACTTACTCTGCTGAGGATGTGGCAGGCAACCTACCCTGAACTCCTGCTCTTGCCCCACACATGCTCCAGCTTTCAGTCTGGGGGGAGCTCTGTGATTTGTTTCATTCAGCTACTCACTTGAGAGCTTAAACTGCTCAGTGAACAGTGTTTAAAATGTGCAATTATCTTTGAAAAATGTTTCACTTGGAAGGGATTCTAATAATCATTATTTTGAACTTTATTAGTTTGGTACTTTTGTTGTTTATAGAGGAACAATATCTGTTTCTCTTACTTTGGTTGCAAGGGAAAAATAAGCTGAATTAGCAAAACCAAAAATTAACTAAGTTGCTCTGAAAAGCAGTTCTTATGAATTTGCAGATATTTCCCTAAAAATGATCTTATGAAATTTTTCAAGGTTTTATGAAGTGTCCTTGCTTTAGAGCTTTATGGGGATAAATGGGTAGAGAAGATAGTAACTTTCCGGATGAAAGAATCTTTGAATGTAGCTCTGTGGATCATCTACACTATGAACCACTTAGAGCTGCAATACCCTTCCTGTTCTTAAGTATTAAAATGAATATAAAAGACCCTGTAAAATTCTTTGTGCTGATTCTTATTCTGGCTTCTCTGTCTTGAATGGATATAGAAAATATATCCTCTGGGAAGTCTTCTGGCCAGGTTTGAAAACATGCTAGATTGATATTCTGGAGCAGCTCCAAGAATGCTTGGCCAGTATGTGATGGCAACCGCACCTACCCTGAAATTCAGGAAGGGAAATGTGTGCCTACCTCTGAGTTGTGTATGTGTTTATAAGTTTGCTCCTCAACAGTAACAGGTAGGACAGTGCTGTTTCCTTCAACGGGGATGCTGATTTATACCAGTGAAAATCTGGGTCTCCACCTCTTTATGAATACACAGGATTTCGGTTCATGGTAATCTTCAAGAAATAAAGCCAAACTCATCCAAAACACTGAGAAGAACTGAGAGGACCAGAGGAGAAGGGTATAGCCTGACAGGTCTGCAGAGCAAGTAAGGTCATAGAGATGTGTTACTTTAATTAAACATCTGTGCATTGTCACCAACCCGTGTTCTGTTACTCTGCTCGTAAGTATAAGGATTCCCCAATGATTCTGTTTACTTTTTGTTCATTCATATTTGGGCTCATAAATTGTTTGAAAGCAATTTAACTCTTCACATGGAAATTTCATACAGATGGAGGCTTCTCTGTGCCAGAGAAAATACAACCAGAATTTACATTGCAATGTTGATTTTTAAAGTCCTGAAGTGTGGAAGCCTCCACAACTGCCTGTTGCCAATGTGTGGAGCAGTTCTCCCACCAGCTTACCTCCTCGTTTCCCACATTGTTATTTTTACCAGACAGATATTTTGTTGCCTCACATCTGTTTCCTGGGGAGGAGTTCATTCTCTTTCCCATCAGCTCCCAGTGTCTGTTTGTCTTTCACCTCCTTGTGGGACTCTGCTTAGTACCTCTCCCTGACCCAGTCTGTTTGGTCTTACTCTGTCGCTGTTAAGAGTTCAGGCCACAAAGACTTTGCCCTTGTCATCTTCAAGTGCAATTAGCACAGACTGCCAGACAGTAGCTGTAACTCCTACTGCTGCTAAGGGCACTGGGAGCCTGGCCATCGAGTTCAGGGGGGTTAGCGTTTGGGCACATCAGAGCCTTTCAGTGCAGCGTAGCCTACAAGTAATTTAGAATATTAGATGGACAAACATGTCATGATTAAGTCCCTAGGAGTCTGTAAGAAGCTGTTTTTACACAGCCGTTCCTGGTGTGTTGAGATTAAATGTCCTGTCAGACTGGACGTGTGTACACTTTCAGGCATGGGTTGACCTCTCCAGTAGCTGTAATTAGAAACAATTTTCAGATTTATGAGTCTGTACATACAGTCCACCCAGAGAAGAATTTTTTTTTTCTCAAATACAACTTGTTCTCTCAAATGCAACTACATCTCCAGCTGTCTTCAGAATGTTCTGCGCTGTCTGTGAGAGTCATAAAATAAATGCAAAGCTTATAAATTCACCTTTTTCCAGTTATTAAATATGCTTTACTCATTCCAGCCTGTTGCTGTGGAGATAGGTACAATATAAGAACCTTGGCACTATGACAGGCAATTAAAATACCAAGATGTTTAGCCATGTATGAGTATTTTCACACAGTGAGACCTCTAAGCTTAGCCTGCTGCTGACATTGTTAGTTCTTGAATCGATTGCATGAGACGAGGTTGACAGGTGTAATTATATATTTCTGTGGTGATTATGTATGGCCTGTCATAGAGACCAACATGCCTGTAAATTTGCACTGATTTAGTAGTCATTTAATGAGAGAACTATTGAAGTTGGCACACCGTTTACAAGGGAAGGAAATGTAAAACAAAACAGAAGTCCATTTTGAAATATAATTGTTTCATTAAAACATTGACCATTACTTGCTTTTAGTACCTGGAAATATGTCTTCCCATATTTCCTACAGATATCTCTGTTATTTAAGCACTGTCTTGCACCCTGATTTTAACAAAAGAATAAAACACATGAGTTAATGGGAACCTTGGTCTCAGGTGTTTAGCTGCCATATCCTGGAAGAAGTTATGGAACTTGCTGGGACCAGCAGAATTTGGGGCCACTTCTAAATATTTGGTTTACTTGTTGAAACAGCAGAAAATCTTTCAAAATAAACTTCTCTCTATGCATGCACTTTGGTATCATCTTCTTCTTTACAGTAACTGTTCTTCAAAGTGTGTTAAAAATTATATAAGTATTTTTGGAATATTTTGAGGTGAGACTTGGGCTGTTCCTGAAATTCCTCATTCACTTTCCTAGATAAAAATTTCTCTGTGTAGTGATATCACCCAGAACTTTGCTATATTGTTTTCCATATAGTTCTCCCTGGTGTTTTGTGCCACCCTGGTGACATGCATTAAAATCTCTGGTTTTCTCAAAATGAGAGGAGACAGAGAGAAAGTAAACCTTGTGCTCAGTTTATTAAGAGATCCTTGAACTTTGGCTGAAGTCAAGGAAGAAATTTGACTCATTTTTCTTAGCCACATCTCTCTGCAATACAACTATTACCTTATTCACAGCAGTTTTGATGTCTGAGATAGATACATGAGATGTGATGGGATTTTTGGCGGCGTTTTTGTTCTTTTGTTTCTTGGATTGAGGGTTTTTTTTGTTTTCCCTTTCTTTCTATTTCATGGTGTTCCCCTCACCCCCCACTGTCCCTTTGTCCCACCTCACATCTTGAAAGCTGGTCCTGTAAAAATAAATTTGGGTTAGTACTGTCTTGTGCTTAATTTTAAAGACTAGACTGTCAGCACTTTTTACAATAGCAGTAGGTGTGAGAATAGCTGCTGCTTCAAGATGGGAGTCTCATTTTCTTTGTTATCATGGTGGATTCCTGGTGTGGATTTAGCCAAATGATGAATATTTAGAAAACTGTCCCTTTGAATCAGTAATTAAAGGAGCTTCAAGCTCCAAAAAGCGAGTGCAAATCCACTTAGAAAGTTTCATCCCAAAGTTTAGATGGCTTTTTTTTCCTCCAGTCTCCTCTGCCTAGCACACATTGGTCATAAGTTTTCCAGTAGGAAGCATTTGGGTTAATATCTGGCTTTCTAATCATGTGCTTGGAAGGACAGCTTTTGTTGCTGTTCCAGAAAACTTCCCAAGCGTGCAGTAAAATGCATGCTGTTCCAAAAAAAAATATCCTGAATAAAGTGATGTCTGGTGAATTGCGCTTTTGTTGTTCTATCACTAAGCTTGGGTTTGGGGGCTTTTTTCTTTTTTGTTTTCAGTTTCTTTGTTTGTTTGTTTTTTGGTTGGTTTTTTTGGTCTTGCAAAGAAATTCCATTCAAGTAGAAAAATATTTTGGTGTTGGAGGAGATCTCCGGAGATCTCATTCAACCCCCCTGCTCAAAAGAGAGTGAATTGGAACAGGTTGCTCAGGGATCCAAGGATCAGGAAAGTTCACTCCTTTAGGTAGACAATTCCAGTGATCAATCGCTCTTACGTAAAAATTTCTTAAGTTTAAATGATATTTGCTGTATTCTGGTTTGTGCTCATTGCCTGTCTTGAAGTTGAACTCTGTCAGTTAAGCATTGCTGCATATCTTTAATCTTATTTTTAAGTGATAGGTGTTTATTTTAAAGTAATTAAAGGTAAGTAATACTTCTACAGAGACTATATGGAGCAAAAATACCCATGTATGTGATTGAGAGGCCTGTTATTCTGTTAAGGTGTTATAGCTTTGTACAAGGCTCCATCCTGTCAAGGAGTCTTTCCTTAGTGTGTCCATGAGAGGGTTTGGTTGCAGCAATGGGATTTTATGAACACTTTGGAACTAAAAACTCACCGTGATGGTGGTGCTGGGTCAGAGCACAGCTGCAGTGGCTCTGTTTCCAGCCCATGTGCACTTGCAAAGCCTGGAATCTTTTCCCTTCCCTGGTTTCACTTGTTCACCAGCCCCTCTCAACCCTACTGTGGAGGATTGCTGTGCTGCTCTTTCCCTTGCCATTCTGCTAGAAGTTCTTCAGAACAACGGGAGGAAACAGGATTACTGGCAGGAGCTCGTGTGTTTTGCAAAGCCTTACCCTCCTGGCCATACTGGTAGCTCTGTGGGGTTTTAAAGCTTATTGTCTCTGAAGCTGATGTTTCACTTCCCAGTGTTGTTCTAGTGCTGCAGTTCAGAGGTGTCCAAGCATCCTTGTCTTGAACCAGCTGATGATACAAATGTCACAGCAAATATATATTTTGGATTAGCATAAAGACAACCAGACTTCTTGAACAGCAGTTGCAGGAGGAGACTTACAAGGCCTTTTAACAACTGTAATTGTGATTTCTGTTTTGAGAATTTGACATCTAATAGACTACACTCATCCTTCATGAGTTTCAATGAAACTACATCAGGACTAAATACAGTCTAATGTATTATGCTACTCTTTGCCAGGGAGCTCTTTAGCAAAAGTAGTCTGTGAATCTGGGAAAAGAGGTTCCATCGTAATCAATTTGGTTTTTGTCTTCTGCTCACAGGATTTGCTTACAAGAACCACTGTCTGACACCAAGCTGCTACGTGGGTCCTTTCAATCGCGTTTCAGAAGATTATACTCAGCAGACAGGAATTGCAAACTTGTGGCAGTTTTCTTTAAAAGTCAGGAACTGTATGAATTCTTTCATTTTAGTGGTAAGTGGGACATTGTCAGTGAAAGACAGGGACAGAATTCAGTAAACAGATTTACCAAAGGCAGTGTGTTGAGAAGGGGTAATGCAACGGCTGCTGCTTGGAATTTCCAAATCTGTTAGCTGTGGCAAAATAAATTTAGGGTCAAATCATGCTCAGCAGCAGTGGTCTGAATCCTCATCTTTAGGTTATGTTAGGAAGAAGGGAATAGTAAGGACCTGAGGAGGGGAGCAGCCCCCAAGAAGAAAAGAAAAAGGAAACGGAGTTGTGAATTGAGGGGGGCTCAGAGGTAGGTATTTTGAGTTCAGGCTCCACCAACAGAGAAAGTGAGGCATTGTTTTTACATCAATGTGATGCTCATGTATCCCTTCTAAAATATGTTGCTATAGTGCTTACAGAAAAACATTGGGGGGCTAAACCACTGATGAAGGAGAAAGCCTAAATTCTGAGCCCAACAGCCTAATCAAAAAGATTTATGACCAAGCTTTCCTTTCCCCTCTGGAGTTCGTGTGCAGCACAAGGGGGCTGAGGAGAGGAGCAGATTAGAGATCTGTGATAGAGCAGTGGTGGAGGAGCTGCTGATGGGTTTCAGTGGAGCCCCTTGGAGGCAACCTCTGCTTGCAAAGTGCAGGGGGGAATCAGTCATCTTTTCAAAAGAGGTGAGTTGGGAGATCAGAGTCTGATAAATGCCTGCGTTCTAAGGCAGACCCAAAAATTTACAATAAAGAATTGCAATGGACATGAGGGAAAAGGAGGGGTACATCTAATGGAGCTTCCTGGCATTGTTTGTTCTGCTTATTTCACTTGCTCCAGCAATGTGCCTCCCTGGTATTATGACAAAGTGCTTCCTCTGAGCAGCTTGGCTGTCTCTTCCCAGATGGACTGCACACCTCATTACCAAAGAGAGGGTACTGTATTTCCTAATCTGCAGTTTTAATGTCCTCCTGGATAGCCCTAAAATCAATCAAGCTCTGCTTGGAGGACAGGAAATAGAGCACAAGCTTTCACAGGCCAGTCAGGACCACACATCCCCTTACTGTCGCCAGCTCGGAAACACCAATGATATTTATTCGGGTTGGGATATGAGCAAAGGGAATGAGAATTTGCTTTTCCCACATGCACTCACTTTCTGTTTTCATACATTATTTATTTCTGACTTTAAAGCAATTCCTTGTGTTTTGTTCCAGCCTTGGCCACATGGTTCCAACCCCTCCTATAACTCCTGTTGCTGATGTTCTAACGTGATACGGCCATAAACTGGATCTTTCTTTTCTTTTAATGTACCTTTTTAATTGGTCTAAAGACTAAATTTTTGAATACCATTGCTCATTTGCACACTGAACTCAAGGGTAGAAAGCAAGTTTGCTTATTTAATATTTGCTTTGATTTGGTGATTAGTCATTGCTCTTAATTATTCTTTACCATTTCCACATGAGTGATCAGGAAATGAACTGCTGTCTCACACTTTCAGCAAGTTAAAAAGAGCCTAACTATGGTATTTCCTTATTGACTTTTTACTTGCCCCTGTGCAGAATGTTTTAAGATGTCTCTCCTCTTGAGTTGCCCACCTCACAGCTTGAGTAATGCCACAGCTTTTAAAAATGTGTCCCTTCTGACTTGCCGAGGTGATGAAGACAAGTAAAGTCATCCAGCATAAAAGGTATACATGAACAAAACATGTATTGAAGGTGTGGGTCAAGTTACAATCCAAACAAGAAAAATATTAGAACCAGTTTTGGAGACTGAGGAGACCAGTCTTGTGGTACACATCTGCAATGAGAAATAATACCATCCTGGGATCCTGTGTGATGTTTATACACTGATAGCAAATCCTGTTAAAAAAATAAAAATAAATGACTTGCTGCCCCTTTTTCTGCTGATGTTTTCCTTTCATCTTTTCACTCCTTTTCAAATCGGTAATGATTGTAAATCACTCCTCGCCACAGAAAGTGCTGTTTTCCAAGAGCAGTGATTTGATTCTTATAATCTTATTTATTAGTTAAATTCAATAAGTGCCCAGCCTATGCTCTAAATGTTTTAAAAAATACACTAATAAACAGGCCTTGATTGCTTTTTGATTGAATTGCAGATAACTCACTGATGATATAAATATCATTAAGTTAATCAGCCTTCCTACAGAGGTGCTTCCAGTGCAGACTGTGCTGTGTCTGAAGGTGAGCATGATGGTGGCCTTCTCTGTACTCCTGCAATCTTGGCTTTTGGGGCTTTAACACACTGGTTGGCTTCACTGCAATTACTTGACTGATCGAGTGTTGTGATGGAGATTTATTTGTGCAAATAGTAAGTGTTGCCAGAGCTGCACCAGAAACTGCTGGGGCTGGTGTAATCTGTGGTGCTGAGCAAAGGAAAATGGTATGCAGATTTTTTTTCACTTATTGCACTTTTTCTGCATGTTTTTGGGTGTGAATCCTGGTTTCATTGAAGTCATGGCCATTTTGTCTTTAAGGGTTGGGACCTGGGCACTGCAAAGTGGAACTGGACTCATGGCTGATTTTGCAGCACTTACATGTGTACCTCGTTTTTGGGGGTTTGAAGAGAGGTTAGTAAAGAACTGAATGGAACTGTCATACTCCTGTCAGTGCTAGGAAAATACCCAGGGAATATCCTGCAAGACCCTTAGTTTAGCCAGCTGGAGAGTGACACAGAAAGAGGGAAGGCCCAGGAATTCCTCTGCATTACACCAGCATGTTTTAAAAGGCTCCCGAGCCTTCTGTGAGGCACAAGGCAGTATTTTGTGTTTGGATGACACAATAGCCACTGACTTCTCCAGAAAGTGACATCGTTTGACCCGTGCTGGAGGTCAAAGCGAATGTAACACAGGCAGACCACATACCAAAAAGGTGATAATCTCTGGTGTTCTCAGCATGGGGTGAGGTAATAGGAAAACAACTTCGACGTTGTGTAGCTTTCTAAATCTTACAGCTCCTGAAAGATTTCATCACTTCTAAAGGAGAAGAAATAAATTGTTTTGCAAAGGTTGCTGTGGGCATATTTTCTTTTAATAGCAAAACCTAGATGCTGTCTTGCATTTATTGGATTCTTTAAGTCAATGTATTAGTGGCACGATGTTGTTCTAAAATTGGTTTCTAGTCAGGTTGCCTTAGTCTAATCAAGAACTTAAGTAATTTAAAATCAAAGGGAGTGCTTGTTTAACTGGCAAACAGCAGAAGGATGAACTCTTAACATCACTCTTACATCCCAACTTGAAGTGGAAAGGCAGCTTACAAGGCACATAGGCTTGTGTCTGAGATGAGAATAGGCTGGTGCTGTATCTATGTTCCACTGATAATACCTGTTAATCCATCTTTTGAACTGAGACTCTCCTGGTAGTGCATCAAACCCTGTGACTTCCTGTGGGTGAAATAATACTATCCTTGCAATTTGTGCTCTGCAGCAAAGGTGACCCCGGGTAAGACCAAACTTTTTAGTTTTAAGGCTGAAGTTTTAGCTGCGACTCTGACTTGCTGAGAACTGGAAGTGCTGTCTTCCTGCTTCTGATTTAAAGGCTGATGACTTCCACTTCAGATGGTTTGGATGTGATAGCAAAAGGCTAATACATTCTTACAGCTGCCTTGACTTGCTGCTGAGCTGGGGTGTAATTGGACTAGCTTTTCAGTGGTTCAGATGTCAGCTGGGTGTGGGCTGAAGTTCACCGCTATGATTTATTTCAAAGGTTTTCAGAGCTGGGCTTCTGGGTCTTATTTAGGTATTGAAGTCAGTGCAGTGTGGTTTGGGGTTTTTTGTTTGTTTGGTTTTTGTTGTTTGGTTTTTGTGTTTTTTATTTCCTTGGTTTTGGTGTTTGGTGTCCCTCCCCTCTCCGTGTATTTGCAGTTGATTCAAAGATCTGGGGAGAACTACTGGGAGATGAGTGACCTCTGAAGCCCTAATTCTGTGTCCCTCATGTAGCAGGGCTGGAAGGATTTGTCCTAAGGGTTGGGAAGGGCATTTCTCAGGGCCAAGACAACACTTAATGCTCCTCTCAACTTCTTACTAGTTGAAAATTAGGAACTTTGAACACTTTCATTTCTAATGTGGTTTTTCATCTGACTTGAAAATATTACTGTGGATATGCTGACCAGCCACTCTTCTTTTTCTTATTTTTCCCTGAAGGAAAAGGGAGCTTTTAACATGCTCTCATGTGGCTCTGATTTACACTAGAATTTGCAAATTAAGGCTGGTGTGATTCTAATCTACTGCTGTGCTCCCCTCGGGAGCATGTCTTGTGCACACATGGCATGGGAAGATCTGGTGACTCTTTCTGCTTGAGGAAAGCAATAAATGGCAGCAGAGTGCTTGTGATCTCCCAGCAAACTCAAAAAGGCAACAGTTTACCCATTCGTATTTAGAAGTACTCTTTTCAACCATCATAATTGCAAAATACTATTTTTAAAGAGAGAAACAAATGTTCAAAAGAGAGATAAAACAGTTTAACATAAAAAAAAATGAAACTTAGTTCTTTTTTATATCCGTCTGTTGAAAATTGTACTTGCTACTTTTAAATTCTTTTGAAACAGAGAAATCAATATGCCAGGCTAAGAATAATCCAAGAGGCACCCAACTCTGGGGTTTCTCTTGGTGATTTCATCTCCCACCTCTTAAACCTGGAGACATATACCATGACTTCTCCCACCATAACTTAATTTGGACCTTCCCTGATCAACACGTAAACCCTACAGTTGGGGGAAAAAAAAAAATCTAAAACTGTTACAGTGAGAAATGCTCCCAGAACCAGAGGATCTCACACACAACACAGCTTTTTCTTTCTCATTTTAAAATTACTTAGATAGTGGCAGGAAATAGCTTAAAGAATACGGACTAATGGAAACAATATATATTGCATGTGGCTTAATGTACCTATATACTTCTTTTTGAGGAGTAAAAGCTAAATAAACCTGGTGTAAAACACCAAGTGGAGAAGCCCTCCATGCCTCACCTTCCTTCATATTAACCCAAGCAGCTCAGGGCTGTGATCTAGCTGCACAACTGGGAGGTTTTGTCTTGTCCTAATCCTGCTTTACCCAAAATGAGCTTAGCGACATCAGCAGAGCAGTCAGCAAGGTAAGAACTGTGTTATCCAGTGGCTCGGATGTTGGTGTGTGACTTGTGTAAGGTGTTGGGCTGCTTTGATTTGTTTTTCTAAAGAGAAAGAGAATTCCCTTTGAAATGCCTGGGTTTTTCTTCAGAAGGAAACAGAAATACAGCACTATCTCTATGTGATCAGCAGCCACAGTAGCTTGGGTACCAAATTCTGATGAAAAACAGATTCCACTGCAACTGATCCACTACTAGAAATGTGAATCATATCTCTTTCTTCCAACTATTTTTCCATACCTTTTCTGGCTCTGCATACTATTATCTTGCTTGACAAATACCCTCAGACTGTATAAACTGAATGCTTTTATGGGATTTGTGGTGCAGCTTTTAGGAAATAAAAAGCATATTTATGCATCATCCATGCAAAGTACATGCCTAGATATGGACAGATGAGCATGTGACATTTGCACGTGTTTTAAGCATGTACATAAAACTTGATTAAAATAAATTATGTGCCTTGAGTGTGGTGCAGGGGTATGTTTACACTGCACAGTGATGGAGTCTGTAAGGAGGGTGATGTTAGGGAGACTTAAGTTCCCTCTGCTCTCCTTATTCCTCTGTAAATGAGTCTGTATTGATGACAGTCCTACCAGCACAGGGGTAGGGGCCAAGTGCTGCACATCCTCTACTTCTTTCTGCCCATTTCTGGTCTCTGGGTGAAGTCTGTGGTGCTTTGTTTTGCTTCTCTGCTGTGATAGGGGCAGATGACACAAATTCATGGATGAGGGTTGTGCATGGCCATGCTCTAAGTGACCTGGTGGCTTTCCTCACACTGAGACATTCTGGTGCTGTCTAGGCCAGCCAGCTGGATTTGCTGAGTCCCTTTGGAACTATGCACTATTTTACATAATGATCCATGCTTGAAGAGCCTTAGAGTTGTTTTGTAAGGACAGCTGTGGTGGGTGCAAATTTTTAAAGATGTGAGTTAAGCTGTGAGTTATGCCTGGTTGTCAGTGTTTTCTAATGAAACAGAAGTCTAAGAGATCTTTGTGGATGACTAGAGCTTATCCAGGCTCTTTATAGTTCCCTGAAAACAGGTAAAAATACTCATGTTTTTCAATTTCATATTTATTAATTTTATATTTATATTTGTTTTATATTTATATTTATTTTCTATGTATTTATTAGAAAATTGTTATTATTTTATATTTATTTGTTTATTATTTTATATTTATATTTATTATTTAATTTTGTTTGTTCTCCATGTGTAGCTGACTATACGTGTTCTTATAAAGAATCAGCATTTTTGGTGGATTTCTTTTGTTTTTCTGTTTTAAAAATAGTGGGAGTTTCAAATACTTTCTGAGCCAAAGGTCTTCTTTGACTTTGTGACCTGAGTGTAATTTAAAGTGAATTATGATATTCTGTGACTTTGTAGATTTTGGCTCATAGTCTTTAGATGCTTTCATTCCTACACCTGTCATCCATTAGGAGACCTCCTTCTGTGATCTTTCATCATTCAGAATATATGATGATTTTCTTAAACACTTGAGCTAATTGGGAGTGACTCTTGCTTTAAAATATATGGCAGTATTTGTAAATAGTAGGCATTAGCCAGGCTTCAAATAAATACAGACAATTTGACAAAAAATTATTAAATTTGATAAAATTTTAAAAAATGCAGAGGTACTATGCATTTAAATGACTTACAAAAGTAGCCTGTTGTACACGGGACAGGCTGAGCACATTGTGCTCTTTGAACAGCTTGGTGGTAGAGTGTCAAATGCTCTTCATTACAAGAGAGAGATCTGTTGATGCCAGTCCTTGTCCTTCAGCAAGCTACCTGCCTTTACACTTTAATGGCAAAGTGTACTGATTATACTGTTTGATAGTTTGGTAAAAAGAGCATAATTTTAGTATAATATGAATAAACTCCTCCTAATGTGAGATCCCAATGACTGTGCATACTGCTCTGCGTAATGACATGAAGAGATAGAAATGGGTTTGCACCCTTTAGAATCAAGGGAGATGTGGGAATACACGAGTCCCACAAATGTTTTTATGACTTGAAATAGCTACACATGCCCTCTCCTTGTCTTTCTTGTTGGAAGTCAAGCTCAGTATTCATTATTTGCATACTTTCTCATAACCTAGCTTGAATTTCCATATTTCACATTACAAGAGAGTTCTTTCAGAACCATGACTAGATGGTTGGAAACCCAGAAACTAAAAGAAAGACACAGTTTTGGTTAGAGCTGTGATGTCTCATCTCACACACTGTAAACTCGTACATTGTTTAAAAACAAAACATGAAGAGGTGAACCATAACATCTGTCATGCCTAGGTAGAAAATTCTGAGTCAAGCATTGAATTACATCCTTAAATTTGATGTGGGTTTAGGCCAGAGTTTAAATCTCTAATAGGCTGTATTGCTTTGCAGGTATGACCTTTTCCAAATGCCACAGGACAGTAAAAATGCCACCATTCCCTGGTGGATTTTGATTGGAGGTTTTTGGTAGCTCTAAGGAATAGGATGTGGGGAAGGAAATCTTACTTAAAGTTTTTGAAGGTGCAGGCCAATCTAAAATAGAATTGTGGAGAGGATCATGTAGCTGGTAACAATATAGAAATCTTAAAGTTTATTCCCTTAACAGAAATGTAGCAAATGTTTTGGAAGGTGACTCAGTAACTATTATGTCTCACTTGTATCACTTGGCTGCTGTACATGCAAACTGAGTCCTCACGCTAAAAAAAAAAAATCCTTTCTTGAATTTTCTTCATGGTTAAAGTTCTATTCCCTAATCAGATATTCCTTCAGCCCCCATGCACACGGAATTCCCTATGAGAGGTCATAAATAGATTTATCATTTCTGGAATTTTTATGGGAAGAGTCATTAACTTGATTACTAATGAAGCCAAAACATGCAAAACTTTTTCAATTGTTTGAACCAGTAATAAAAGTTTTGCAAATAACTAACTTGTGTCTAACCCAGATAAAAAAGGAGCTGAAGACTGAAACCACAGAGCAAAAATATTTTTATTGGAAAAAATAGCTGGAACTACAAAAAAGCTTATTGGAAAAAATTGCTTGAGTGGTGATTTGTTGAAGATGAAGCATATGGAACTAGGAAGTAAAGTTGGGAAAGTGAAAAAAGCTGCTAAAACTGATGAAACCCCAAAAGTATTTGCTGCACTATAGCTGATGGTCCAGAGTTTTATCTCCTGTGACTCCAGCTATGGAAAAAGTCCTTCAATGAAACACATGGCACTTTCTACCAGCAAAGGAGGAAATCCATTCTGTGGGCTGACAGTAATGAAGTCCAGTGACTACTCCATAACAGAAAAGACTTTAAAGCTTGAGTGATAAACAATCGTAAATGTGTGTTTTTAACAGATATATTTATTTGCTCCATGTCTTACTGGGGGGTTGGTTTGGCCAGCCCCTTGGCAGCATATGTGTATCTGTGCCACAAATGATTCGGTATTCAGGGAAAGGCACCATTCCAGATCAAACCAGCATCCTGGAGGCTCCCCAGGACAGTCTCATCATTCCAGGCTATCTCAACAAGGCCTGGATGCCCTATGAGTACAGCTGGGATACCTTGAGGGTGCTTCCTGTTTACAAGGTAGTAACCTTGTTCTTGGCTAAATAAACACCCCAGTGTTTCAGTTTATCCAGCCTGTGTTACAGTTGTTAGCAGGAGACACCCCCGAGTTATACAGTGGCTTTAGACTGAGGTTTCCCATGGTCAGATCTTTTACTGCTGTTTACAGGGTTACACAGAGCAGTGAGATGGCCTCATTGGTAAGGAGCATTGACCTGAGTATGAATCTCTCTGTGCTACCACAGCCCCTTAAATCGCTGTGCCCAGATCGCTGGAGGCATTTTGGTACCTGAGTTTTATGAGGAGCTAAACGCAGCCTGTTGCTGCTTGCAAGGGCTGCAAGAAGATGAATGTGATAAAAAAGTAGGGGATGTCTCAGCTTCAGGTGGCATACCTGAGGCACCCAGATGGTTAGTTTTATTATATTGTGAGAGCTGACAAATTTGCTGAAAGACAGTGTAATCTCAAAATGTGGTGGGAAATCATGTAACAGGTGCTGGAGGCAAGAGCTGATGTGGGTCATGCTGGGTGCATCTCTTGTCTGGTTCTTGCTCAGGTCAGTGTCTCATGTAAGCTCTGTTTGAACCCAGAGCCCTGAGCATCCTGAAGCTGTGTGGGCTCAGGAAATCAAAATTTAAGTCTATTTTCAAAAAGTGGCAATTTACATTACTTTTCAGACCAACTTTCTTGTTCTTAAAGGGGACACTCGGCTTCCAGAAGACAAAAAGAGGAAAAGGCAAGAGGACTGGAATGGGATATGGACACAGAAGAACCAAACAGCTGCACGGAGTTGGGAGAGTAGTTTTCAAAGGCTAATTCTGCAGTCAGGGGAAATAGAGGTGCCAAATCTGTAACCTTTTATGTCATTGGGATGAACTGTAATGAGTCAAGTTCCTTTCATAGCAGGGCAAACTGAGCAGTTCTGACTTTGGCTTTTGGCCACTTTTGGCTATGACAGCTTTTAAGACAGCAGCTAACAAATCATCCCTGTAGTGCAGTGGGGCAGCAGGGGAGACTCACTGGGCTTGAAGCTTAAGTGACTCACATATGAAACACTATCTGCATAGCTGAAACCTCTCCTTCTGAGAGATGTGACATGCTCACACTTTGAGCTTGGTACTGTGCAAGAAAAACAGCTGCTCTGTAGTTTGCTGTACTTTGGCACATATTTGGGACAGATTTTAGCAAGTGCAGTACCTGTATTTCATTGCACTGGTTCACGTGTTAAGGTTTTGTTATTTATGTCCCATGTGCTCAACAGACTTAAAAGCAAGGCATGAAAATGAGACATTTTCCCATTTTGCTTGGACATTCATTTTCTAGCAGGATGCTGACCAAGTGATCTTCATTCTGAAACACACTGAGAGATGCATAATGTGACAGGCACTAAAGGGTTGGGACACTGGGGAATGGGAAAGCTTGGGATGTCTAGAAAATAATCAGCCTCCTCCAGAGGAGGACACTTACATCAGCAACAGTTTTGCTCTGAGTCTAAACAAAACATGTGCTTCTCTTTCTCTTTTTCTCTCTCCCTCTCTATTTGCAGGCTTTAAAAAAAAAAAAAGAAAAAAGGAATTGTTCATAGTTTAAAACAGGTTTTTAGCCAAAATTTTTAAGAGCTGCAAACAGACTTACTGGCAGGTTTTCAGATCTATCATGGCAATCGAAAGCAGCTGATGCATGTTTTGCAATCTATTTGCAGACTGCCAGAACTTATGACTCAATTAATAAAACAAATGTGCCTATCGACTGCAGCATAACACTTCTGACCTTAATAAAGTCCTACATCTTTAGAGGATCTGTTTCAATATTTCAGATTTACACACAGCTAATATTTGCACTTAATTGCATGATAGTTTATTGCCTTTTCATGCTGCTAGAATAGTCTTTGCTAAACTTCTGACCCTTGTCTGCACACACCCCTTCCAGATGACCGATAATTTGGAAAATCTTATCAGACAGAAGGTTACATTTCTGTGCTCTGTTACTTGATATAACTTCTGGCTGACTAATTGCCACTTGGGACAAGTCAAGCTGCTCCCACTCCTTGCACAGTGCAAACACTGGTGACACAGGAGGTTTTGGCATTTCTTGGTGGCTTGTTTGCTGGACCAGTTTCCTCCTCATTCAGCAGAGTAGAGTGCAGCATCTTGTGCTCAGTCCTGTGCAGGCTGTCAGAGTGGTAGGAGACATCTGGCACTCTTTTAAGGTCAGTATGTTTGATCCTCAGCTTTGCAGGCTTTTCTGGAGCACGGTGACCACGATATTTTAAGGCACTGTGGGAATATTCCCTGTCAACTCTGTGATGTTTCTGAGTTTGAAGCCCAGTCTCCAAACAATTTCTTTTGCCAGTGGAGAGAAGGGATCTAACCACAGCCCTAGAGTGATGCTGACTTGTGTTTCTGTGCAGACAGCTGTTGGCCTTGTGTCTGCTCTGAGATGAGCATTGAAGGCATTCTTGGCATTTTGAATAGGTACAGAAATGGAGTGAAAAAAGGTACTGATTGGAAAGACCTCCATGGTTCTGAGTTATTAGTGTGCTTTTGTTATTTTCTAGAATGGGATTAAAGATTGAGAGGAAGGTACAACTCTTGTGAGGGATTCTGTCAGCATCCCTTGCTCTTTTAAACCTCATTCTAGCTATGAGTGCTCAGCATGTAAAAGGTGAGGAACATCACTGATGTTCTCTGCTGCATCACTTGAGTCCTGAAGTCATGTCAGTGCAAAGTGCTGAGGAAGGGAGGTTGGCCAAGTTGTTTCTTGAGATCCAGAGAAGCCTTCAGCAGGAGAGGGTGCAGAAGTCTGTGCTGCACCTCAGCCTTTCTCTGCTGTGCCCATGGAGCAGAGCAGTGACTGCTGCCAGTCCTCAAGGCAGCAGAGGACATCTGAAGGGGAACACCAATTTGTTTGCTCCACAGCCTCCTCAGATGGAGGGTTTGTATGAACTTCTGGAAGACAACTTAATAACTGAGTAGTCAACATCAACACGGGCTATTAAAATCTGAATTGTAGAGTATCCAGTCTCTCAAGGACTTTAATAAATGGAAAGACATTTCTTCCCAGGAGAGCTGAGCAGGATGGAACAGAAAATTGAGTGTAACAACGCAGCTGTCTACAGTTTCCTTTGTCTCTTTCTGCTCATAGTAAGTGCTCTCCTTACAAATCTTCCACTCTAACTTCTATGCAAATATGTGAAATGGTTCAGCTTTCCAGGGATCCTCACAATGTCAACGCAGTCAGACAGTTCACTGGGCTTAGTATATAGTTTTCTTGTTAACTTGTTAGACTGCTTAAAACTACTTTTACAAATATGAGTTAGCTTTGTAGTCAGATCCTAAGAACATTTTAGTGGTCTGTTAAAGGGGGAGGAAGGTGATTGAAGGAGGAACCTAAATGAGTGGCAATACTGTGAGTTGTTTCACTGTTTTGGTTTAAATCTCATTCTTACCTTTTTCTGCATGGGCTGAAGTTGAGAGTACAGCTTTCATAGGTTTAAGCTGACTTGGGAGGGTTGGGTGAGTTCGGCTCAGATTTAGTCTTTCAGGCTTGCTAAAACCAACCTCTTGCAATGTCCTTCCCTCCTTTTATTAAGGAAGAAGAGGTCAGGCAGTGTCTCATGGCTTTGTCTTTGGCTGTACAGGATTTTCTTATGTCACTCTTTTACCCTAAATTGTAAAAACAGCACATGATCGGGAGTGATGGACTCAGCACCCCATAAGGCCAAGGAAATAGGTGGTCTGCTCAGAGTCTGCCAAGAATTTGTTTCTTTTTGAACATGGTGGGGCAAAATGGAACACTGGAAGTTTCAGAAACATCAAAGTGTTTGTTTGTTTTTTTCCTTGTTTGTTTTATTATTATTATTATTTTAATTTTACTGAAAGAACAATCTGATTTGGAGACAGGAAGAGAGGGTAGTTTAGGAGGCAAAACAGGGCGATGAACTTACTCTTTTAACTTATTTTCTAGGAAAATGAGAGTTATGGTTGTCCAGTACATGTGTGAGATCATACCATAATTCAGATCTGACAGGATTTAGTGTGTGTACAAACCCCACTCCTTCCCTATCCTCCTCCTCCTCTGTATATTTTGAATGAGAGAACCAAAATCAGATGCATTTTGACAAGTCCAGTTTTAAAAACAACAGATTTCTGTATGGTTTGATAAAAGTGACATATAAGATAATGTGACATTTCATTTTTTTTTTTTATAAATTAAAGAAAAAAAATTGACGAAAAGTTAATTTCCATGTAAGTTCTGAACACAATGTTTCCTCCATGTCTCCCCGGGGCCCTCCTTGGGGATAAGGGACATTTGGGTGCCAGCTCCCCCGCAAGAGGCAGCTGCCGTATGCAAATACTCGGGAGCCACGAGCAATGCTGCCCTCTCGTGCTGATACCAAAGGGAGACACGGGAGCGTGTTCCTGGCCCCTGCTCCCTGAGAGCCTGGTGACCATGTGGATACAGCCCTGCCGGTGGGATTGCCATCTCCCTGCACGGCAGTCTTTGTTTTATTTATTTTGAAATAAAGGCAGAAACGGCCAGAGCAGGATGCTGAATGCTCATTGTAAGGTGTTACAGAGTTCAGTTTATCCTAATCCCAGATCATTCTTGCTTGAGGGAAACCTTGGTTCTGAAACGGGAACAATAACCATTATCTCTTCTCTTTTAGCTCCTTAGCAGCTTTGACTATAAATCCTTTGGATCTCGTAAATAGATGTACACAACCAAGCACAGTGCATCCAACTGGGGACTCCTAACAGTCTGGTAATTAAAATATAAACATTTGCAGTTAAAACTTTGAGGCTGTTTAAAGGGAAGGGCTGAAGTATAAAATAAAATTGCTGCTTTTCAGATACAGTAAGTCAAATCAGTCCTGCCAGTTGTAACCTTCCGTAGGTGTCTGCCTGGAAACTCCCTGAGCAACTCACTGCTTCATTTTTACAAGTTATGTTTTCCAGTGATCCTGAACTCTTCTTAAAAGCAGGCATGCAGTATTTTATGTATGTCCATGGAACTGATAATTATATGTTTAAAAGGGTATTTTACAAACTAAACAACTACTTAAAAAATCCCCTGAACTCTGTATTTAAAAAAAAAAAAAAAGGTAAAAAGTCAAGCTTGATCCATAAGCTGACAATAGTAAGGAAATTCAGACATGAGCAGGGAAGTGTTCCATATGTTCTCCAATACCTAGGCACAACTGGGTGCCTCTTTAATGATGAGCTGAATGCTCCCTGTTGTTCCTAGGTACTGCAGAACATATGGCGTGTTTTCCCCCTTAACTGTGAATTTCCTTGCTTTTGTCAGTAGGTGTCTTAACTCTATTGTGTTTTAATATAGTGTTTGTGTCTCTGAGCACAGTCCAAATTTGATCTTAGGCAAACAGGAGGATGGATGCAGCTGTTGATTATCTCATATTCTTCTTGAAACTGTATTTCAGTATATAATCTATATATACATAGACACACCTTGTAATTGTTAATCAACCCTCATAGGGTTTAAAAATCATTTCACTGTGCTCCAAACTTAGCATGGATGATAAATGACCATTTAGTTGCCAATATAGCACAATATTTCAATTTCCTGCCTTCACAGAGGTATTTCAAAGGTTGAATGGAGTTCATACTCACAGTATGAGTTGCCTAGAACTCTATGATCTCTTGCTGGCAAACTTTAACCAAAACCTTTTCAATTAACTAAACACATTCCTCGTGGAAGTCAGCCAACCTAAAGCTGGACAAACAGAGTTTCAGCAATATTTTGCAATAACCTCCCCCTGCTACTGACTCCGGGTAAGTAGAGCCAGAGTGAGTTTATTAGCTGATGTGTAAGTTCTGTGATTGATAAAAAGATTAATGTAACATTGAACTAAATTTTGCTCTCTGACAGTTATATAATTGCAGTGTAGCTTCCTTCAGTTCTGTTGGAGTCCTGATTTATGTGGTGTAAGCGTGAATAAAGTTTAGCCTGCAATCAGCAGAGCAGAAATCACACTAACAAAAGCACAGGATACTGAGGTATTAAGTTTAAACATACTGGAACAGAGCCTGAGGTTTGATTCTGGTCATATTTGGCAATACTCACATGGGGGATCTGTATCAGTAGTTATGCTGTTGATTGCTGGAACTATAGGCAGAAAAGGGACTGAGGAATACCAGTTTTCTTATGAAAAGATGGGAGAAAACCCTCTCACAGCTTTTTAAATAAAAGAGAGAGCCTCTGCCATCAGAATTCCCTAAGAATAGTCTTTAAGGAGTATTCTGCATAAAATACTACTGTGCTTGCCTGGTGTCTGTACTCTTGTGCAGCACATTTGTTGTTCACTTCTCTTGGAGAAAAGTGACTGGGCTGGAGGGACCTTTTGTCTGAGCTGGTGCATTTTTCTGCTCAACATGTGCTGCAGTGATAATCAGGCATATTTGATAAAGACAGCTTGTTCTAGGGACACAGACAGAAAACTCCAAATTTTCTTCATAGAAGTCCTTATTAAATTCACTTGTATTGATATGATAATGTCAGCCCAAACAGCTCCTTATTCAGACAGTACCTCTGTCTGAATATTTAAGAGTGGAAGAGGACATGAGGATGTTAAATTGCATGTATTACTCTTAGTGTCATAACCTGGACCTACCATGGCTTATGAACTCAGACTGGCTGATCTCTTTTACCTGGAACTGGACAGGTAACCTGTAGCTCTCTGTAGAGGGTTACCATGCAGTCAGGTTTGCTGTCCTCAACATGAATTGGTCTCTGTGTCTTTATCCTAAGGCATATTGTCATTATCCATTAGTGCCAGAGTGGTTCCCTGTGCTTGTGTCCCCATGCTTATCCATGGACAGAAATGGTTTTCATGGAAGGCCACAATTTGGACCATGAAACATTGCAACTGCTTAACTGTGTGTAGCAGCACCATGCAACCCCTTGTGTAATTGTCCCTCATCCCAATGATTAGCTATGTCCTGACTAGCAGCTAGCTCAAATGGAAGATTCTCCAGCTGCATAGCATCCAATTCAAAACACTGAAAAGGGCTGTTCTGCATCTATTTTCCACTTTCTGTTCATGCATGTTTCATTCCCTATCTTAACTTGATGCCTCTAGATGCTTGTGGCTTATCCCACCCAACCACAATGATTGTCCTGCATCTTTGTCCTAGGAATGTTACATGTGCTGGTTACTACAGCACTCAAAATGCTTCAGTGTGTGCTGCCATCATCTTCCCAGCCTGCAGGCACCGTGGGGTCCTCTCAGCTGCTGGTCACTATGCATTCTACTCCCTTATTTTGTTTCTTTTTGGGCATGAAAAAGCAGAAATCACCACAGAAATTGGCTGTATGCTGCAGCAGGACACACTGTGAGTCAGTCCTTTAGTATGTGCAGAAATCAATATGTGACACACACACATGCACACACCAAAATAGGCCTTGTTTTTCCTATGGAAGGATAATTTGCCTGTTTTCAGCTGTAGTCTGTATGAAGCACTCTAATGGCCACTTTTGATTTTGTGACTGGGTCAGCAAATGTATTGCATAAAAGACAGCTACCTAGAGCTCACTGGGTTTCTATTTAGTAGCACCATTCCTGTTTTCTTTTAAAGAACCTTCTTGTGTAGCTTAAAAGTGGAGGAGAAAAGAGAAATATTTGCTTGTTCCTTTGCAACAGTGCAGCTGGCTCCCAAACCAGTGAGCTGTGTCTTTAAGGCAATACAGACCCAGTAATCCAGTAAATACTGTGCTTTCTCATTGAAAAATGCAATGAATAATTACTTAAAAGACCACACAAATGACTAAAGTGCAAACAGAGTGTTCTGTGCTGCAGTTGGATGCAGCTGGGGACAGGGCGCTTTGCTGGAGCCCAACTCAATTAAAGTGAGGAAGGCTCTACTTCTCCTGGCTCATTTAGAAGTGATGCATCATGCTGTTCGTGGTCTGGAAGGGTCATGAGGCATTCCCAGGAACTTCAGGTATCCTCATATTTTCAGAGGTCACTCTGGGCTGCATAAGACATCAAGAGGCTTTTGATGCACAATGTAAGAGATAGGGAAGAGTGCCAGTGCAGGAATTTCTCCACTTTCCATATGGGCTCACTGTAAAATCATAACTTGGGATCAGCCCCCAGCTGCACCACCCTAGGGAGCAGTTGCTTATTCCAGCTGGCTCCAGGGATCTCTTGGGTTTTAATTTTTCTTTTCTTTTCCACTCCTTGATTTTAACCTTTCTATTTCTCCTAGACTCCCACATCCCAGGCAACTTGTATCCTCACATCATACTGATGAAAAATAACTTAATTTTCTCTGCAAAAAAATTATTCACTGTTATTACCCATTGAAATATTCTGGAAACCCATTTTTCCAGTTACTCATTTTCACTTTAGTTATTTTTTCCTTCACACACACCACCCTCCCCTCAGCCCAGCTCATTTCTCAGTCACCACAACTTTTGAAACACACCTACATGCCAGGGAGAACCTTCCATGGGTTGTGTTCCTTCCCCTAAGATAGGTTTTCACTTCTTTTTGAATTCTACCTGTTTGGCTTAAATAACCCCCTGAACCTTGCTGTTTTCCCATGCTAATTTTATTTTTCTTGCCTTCCGTGTTTCTTTGAAAAGCTGCGCATTCCTTCTGGGACTCTATTATGGTTGCTTAAGTAGCCTCCATGCTGAGTTGAAGGATTTTAATTTCCTTACTTCTGACTTCGGGGCCTTTTTGACTAGCTTCCTCTTCTTTTTTTTTTTTTTTTAAATCCCGTTTCTAAAGCTTAATGTCACAGTGCTAAGTTTTGTTGCATTCCCTCCCACAAGGACACTGAACTTAATTACACTATGCTCCTTTGTACTTAGTGATTCAGCTAGAGTTAGTTCTTCAACTCTGCACGTCATTTTCACTGCTAAAGGAGAACCTTATTTGTTTTATTTTTTAAGCAAGAAAGGTAACTGTAGTTTCAAGTCATCTTGGTTTACAATCCAAATGGAACATTTCCAAAAAGAGCTCTACAGCCCAAGGAATGTTGCCCTCATCCAGTGCACTCCTCTAAGATTACATCTCCTTGTCATTGCTGGAGTTGTTGTAGGAGAGCTGCTACTGCAGATAAAGAGTTTGGGGGTTGGGTTTGGTAGGGAAGATCAAGGATTACTGGGTAGAATTACCATGGAGAAGATTGTCTCTTTCCCAGTTCTGTGTCTTAGTATAGAATTGGTACAGATCCTTCCCATGGGTCTCTTGACACCTGGAGATAGGACATTGTTTGTTCTGTGTGAGTCTTGGAGTTTAAAGCCATTCCCATGACTCTAAGGATCATGTCTGATATTATGGCAATGACTGCCCTGTCACACAGTGTGAAAGTGAGATTTATATGATGAACTCTTCATTTTAAGTCCTACATTGCCAGTCCTGATACCTTCACCTCTGTGAGTCCCTGTGGTGCAATGAGAGATGGGCAGAGTCCCCAAGGCAATGGTTCCCAAATACTTAGGCTGCACATCTTAGAAATGTCAGGAAAATCTCTTATTGCTTGAAAGATTGGTATGTGGCTCATCTGCTTTTGTCCTTCCATCCTACCTCACCAGTCTGTCCTACTGAAGTCTCTAGACCATTGATCAAGATTTTTTATTTTAGCTGCCCTTCCCCCTGTGCCCCCAGCAAAGTGCTCCCTCTGTTCTTATTTGGGATGTCCTGGAGTTCAGCTAAATGGCAGTGTAAGGAAGAGCGATTGCTGGCATTTGTTTGACCACTGCTTTCTGTTTTATTGATCACCTTTTGTGATGCTGAGTCGAGTCCCTGGGTGTCCCCCCGGGAGGGATGCCTGCCTACTGCAGGACTCAACTGGAATTTTTGTCCTCTCCTTCACAACCAGATATCTTGTTACCGACACATAACTGACTGCATGCTGTCACTGCCTTGTATGCTTTGTTTCACTGTTTTCTAGTTTAAATAACACCCTCCTGCATTGTCAGTTGGTTTGGTTTTTTTTTCTAATAACAGAAGTCTGATCCTATTTAGCTTTTTCCTTCCCCAGAAATTGCCCAGTAGGCAATTTGGGGAAATCCTCTTTCTGCACAATTCATCACCTTCACACACACTGAAAGATTTTCATATTCCTCTACTCTAACTGGCCCCAGGAGGGTTTTTGAGAAGTCTGTGAAGGTGTCATCTTCTCACTTACTACACAAACAACTCCCAGATACCTCTGTACAATCACTTCAGCAAACAACCACTTCTGACACAGGAGGGTTGTCACTATAAAGCACTTGCAAGGGACCCCAGGCTAAGGGAGTAGAAAGGGTCCAACTTGTTCAGACAGATATTAATACAGGACATCCAGACAAAGGTCTTCCTTGGTGTGTTAAGAAAATGTGAGTCTGTCTTATCTGTGTGCAACTGAACACCATAGAAAGGACTCACAGTTAAACCTCAGCATGAGGGAATTGCAAATAGAGAATTTATATAATTTGTTATTTTAGTGAATGTTCCCGAGAAAGGTTGGCCATCCACTTAATTGCCATTCAATGAAACCCTATTCCTGGTCTAAACTAGATTGGAAAAAATAACTTGCCCAGTTCATATCAATGATCCAACTAATTTAATGGAAGTTTTGAGCTTATTCAGGTTGGAAACTGGGCAGAGTTGTCTCACACACCAGACAGAAGAATGAAAGCCAGCAGCAAAATTTCAGTGCATAAGCAGACTCAGAGATCCCACCATAGGTACTTTGGAAGTAATCTCCGACTGCTGAATTACTTCACTACAACAATTTTCTTCAATTGATAATTATCATGTAGGAAATTACTTTAGCATGTCTTTATGACATTTTAAAGATTTGCCTTCTGGGATGTGAAATATGGGCAAAGCAACCAGGTTGTAATTTCATCTTCAATTTAAAGGAGCTGCTATCAAAAAGTTATTTTTGTAGAATTTCTGGTGGGAGAAATGCACATTTAGGGGATGAATAGTAGGAACAAAAAGCTTTGTCTTGTATGTGAATTTTGAAAATGGTTATTTTGCTTATGCCTTAGATTGCAAGGTAATTATTGTAATAATTTGGTATGTGGAAGTGAAGAAAGTTTTAAAACTGGAAGACAAATGTTGCTTAAAAACACATTCTGACCCCATTTTCATGCCAAAACTGTCTTTCTGACTTTTCAAGACAGTGGCAAATGCTTCCAAAATAGTTCAACATAGTAGACATTACCTGCTTTTGGAAGGGAAAAAAATGCACTTAGCAGAGTAAACCTTTATTTAATTAGCCACAGTGTAAAGGTTTCTTGTATTCCTTAGCAGTTACACGGCCATGAGAGACTGTGGAGTACCTGAAGGGTAACTCCTACTGGGACTAATTCAGTCCAGACAGCTCCAAGTATGTTCATTAAGCTCTGGCTGGGTTTCACACAGGTGGGGAAGGTTAGAAGGCAACAGATAGAGAATGGTACTGATTGTGTTAAGCATAAAACACCATCTGTTTCACAAGTAGGAAGGGAACAAAATCGACACGTCTTGAGGAATACTATCCTGCTGCTAGAAGTCAGCTCTCTTTTTTTATTTATTTTTTTAATTTTCTTGCTACATTTTTGAGCCTCAGTGTAAAGCAGCTCGAATGTAGAAACTGTAAGGTCATAAATCAGGGGGCTGCTGAAAAGATGCTGAAGTTTAAACTACCGTGGGGGCTTTCAGACCTGTAATACGTCAGGAAAAGAGGGAATTTTAAATAAGTGTTATGGTTGGCAAGAGAAAGGGAGAGGATAGAATGATTAAAGTAGAGCAGTAGAGGCTTGAAAGTCAGTTGGTGTAACAGTTAAAACACTCTACCTTGACTACTGTTTTCTCTTCACTTTTCAAGAAATGACCAATTAAAAGGGGAAAAGTGTGTTGGAATGGCCCAGTAACTACATCAAAATATTGAGTACTTTATTGCTGAATTAGAAAACTTTCTTGAGGGTTGCTAGTGAAGAAGAAACATTATGAGTAGATATAAGTGGCTGAATGCAGATATGTCTGAGTGCTACAGAGCTTTGTGGAGCACTGTGGCCATATGGGGAAAGAAGAAACTTTCCTCCTTGCCCTGCTAGTAGAAAATTCTGCATGTAATAGCCGTGGGGTGGGAGCAGGCAGCTGCAGGGTTGGAAATGTCTGGTGCCTGGGAACATCAGAATGCAAGACCAAGATTTCTGCAGATCCTGAAGGTGATGGTGCCTCACCCCTTCAGAAATCACCTGTCCATGTAGAAGGGCTTTGTTGTGAATCCAAGGACTGAATGTGTAAGTCACATTTTTTTATAATTTTGGTTTACTGTACATAATCCCCACAATCTGCATTAATGCTAGTCAAAGTGAAAGAAGCCAAATAAATTGTAAATCTTAACTGTCACAGATGTATCAAAACTTCAGTGGTATTTGGTTTTTTAGTTAAAATCCCAAGTCCTGAAATACAGAACCATATTTCATATAGTTCACATGGAAGAAGAAGTCTCTTTTCCAGCCTCTCTCTCACTCCCCCTTTATTCCTTTTATTTTGTTTTCTGTGGGTTTGATATAGTTCCATTACCTGAACAGGACTAATTTCCTGACCCAGTAGGCCAATAACGCTTTTGCCAGTTCTTTAGCTGTTAAATGCTGACCTAGTCTTGACTTGTACCAACAAATGTTCACATTAGGAACAGGATTTCAAGGATATGATCCAAAGTTTTTACAGGAGAGAATGAGTGTGGACACATCTCCTGTGCCCAGCAGAGCATTTGTGCAGTTGGAAACAACCTAGACTGTCAGAGTCCCTCTGACACACAGGTGATGCACAGTGGTAGAGAAAAATCCTGTAACAAATGTTTATTGGTTGCTCCATCTCTACTTTCCTCCTTCTTCCTTCCTGAGGAGAAGCAACATAGATATCTGCTCCATAACCTTTGCACAAGCATGTGCTCACCTTGAGTGTTAAACACATGTGAGCCCAAAGAAGGATGGTGTCCATGTCCAGCCCTTGTCTGTTCCAGGCCCTCACTTTGCACTCTGGGGATTTCTTCACCTCTAACACAATTTCAGCAATCAGTGGACCACTTTGAACCAACCCCTGCATCAATTAGAGTATTTCTAAAGCTATTGGGACTATATTTTTCCTTACAAACTGTTTTAGAACTCAGGATTTTTTTTTGTTTACTGAACATTTTAACCATCTGTGATTCTCCCTCAGTGGTCTGTACCTGAACATCCTTTACCATTTGAAAGGATCTGTTCAAGGACTCCTAAACCATGACAGCTAAGGTAGAATCATATGTCCTTACATGGAGAGAGTGGATGTCTGCTTAGGATGACTGAAGATGAACCTACTGATAGCAGGACTGCCATGGTAGGATCTGTCAGGGATATTTGGATTTGAGTTGCTTCTGTTTAGCAATCATGAGGCAGAAGAATGAGGCAGCTCAACAGCTTTACAGCCACTGAAGAGAGTCTCCAGGGAGAAGGTTTGTGCTTTCTTTTCCAAAAAATACCATCTTATATTTGGTTAAAATCTTTTTTCCTCCTTCTTTTGTCTTGAGTGCTTTTAACTAGGGTTGAAAGTGCATGGGGCTGGACTGAGAGCTGCTGATGCTTTTGGATCTCCTGACCTCCTGTTCAGGTTTATGAACGTGAACTTTCCTGTACTTCTCACCGCCTTCTATTTTCCAGCCCAGACGTGCCCATGCACTTAGTAGTAAAGGTGACTCAAAACGCCTCAGCGTCTTCACTGAAGTGGCATGAAGCTTTGGTCACATTGGAAATGCAGTCAGGCATCACCTTTTCCAGTACTCTTGTCTCCAGTCACCCTGGTTGGGTCAGTGTTCAGCTGTGGCAGGGGTCACTGGTGGGCTAAAAGGGGGTGGCCCCAGCCTGTTGGTATAGAGTCTGCCACAAGGGTGGAAAAATGTCAACCAGTCCAGAAAGCCTGAACTATGCCACAAAAAGCTCCAGTCAGTTTTGCAGCAGCTTTAGCTTGTAAAATTCCTATTTCATTGCCCAATCAAGCAACCACTTTGTGACCTCAAGAGTTTATCGCATAAAGTTCATTACCAACTGCAAGGAATTTGAGCAAACAATACTTAGCAGCACTTAAAAGATATTCTGTAGCCTAAAACAGTAATCCATCGGTATGTAACAACCAGCCGTGGAACATATGTGTGTGTAACAGTATCAATATTGAAAGCCCCTACTGTGATGAGCCATAGCAAAGCATTTTTAGTCGACATACTTCTGGGATCGCTAATGATTAATTAGTGTGTATCATAATGTAAAGCAAATGTCACCCCTGCTACCTGGGGCTGCTGTCATTTGAGAGGGGAAACTATTTCCAGTTGAAGACTGGCTGGAAAATGCAAACAGCATCTCAGCCTGCCATCTCGTGGGCAGAGTCCCGCGGCTCCCACGGGAGAGGAACGTGCTTCTCCCCCGCAGCATTCCCGGCTCCTGGCACCCCTCGGGAATGCCCTGCAGGTCTCTCAACGGTGCAAAACGATTTAAAAGGAGAAAAATCTGCCACAACAAATGTTTTGTCCTCCATCCCTCTCTGGAGAGCGGCTGCCTCAAAGGGAACGGCCTCAGAGGGTTGCTAATAACTAGACAGAGATTTTTGATACTGCATGGCAGAGCTGTGTAAATAAAAAGCAAGGATTAGGTGTCATATTATTACTGATGATTTTTCCCCTGACTAGCCTCATTATCTGAAGGTGTTGCAGTTGAAGCAGTTTGTGAGATGACCACATAGCAAAGGTTTTGCCTTTCACTGAGGGAAGTCCACGATTTTTCTCTCATTGTATGAAAATCATGTTGTGCTTACAGTTGTGTTAATTCAGAACCTCTTCCTTTTTATTCCTCAAGAGCTACAGATTTTCAGCATAGATAATACTATTTATAAATATTTGTTGCTTGTTTTTTAAAGTAGCTCCCTGGGAAATAGTTACTAACCAAGAGGAGATATTGTGGGTTTAGTCCCAGAGCAAGATCTGCAAAAAGAGGTTTTTCTGTTTGCAATGAGGGAGCTGCCAGGGTATATTTCTTCACAGGCTCAGCCTAAAAGTGTTATCTTACTGATCTTTACTGGAAGCAGTGATGTCACAACTGAACTAATTGAAGTTTACTATCTAACATCATTTAATGCAAACAGCTAAATTGATGATTTCAGCTAGTGCATTTGTCTTCAGAACTGCTGCAGTAAATTTTGTAATCCTACTGTCAAAACCAAAAAGGCAATACAGTATTACAGCTGTGGATTCCTAAATACTGCAATCAGATATCACTAATCTGGACATTTTTTGTGAAGTTAATACAGTTTCAGTTCAACTTCAATTTGAAAAGGAGACGATTAATTTGATTTTTTTTGTGCGTGCAAGTTGAAAATTGTGCTTAATTTCCTCTATAAATTGTATCCATGCCTCATCACTCCATATTTTTAGAGCTATGCTGACATCCTAAGCACAGTAGGATCTATACTTGACATTTTAAAGGAGCTTTTGTAATTTATGTGGATGATTGATATAACATATTTTTTCAATCTGTAATGTGGGAGTGTTGTGAATTTGAGCTTTCATTTCCGATACATTCTAGGAACAGCTAATTTTAAAATGTAAATGGTATAACTTGCATATATTTTCTAATTCTCTGACTATGCTATATAATGACAGTTTATTATGCAATTAATAAATTTATTATGTAAATAATAATAGTTGTAATGGACAGAACCTAATCGTCAGAGTGTTACCTAACTAATTGGCAGCATAGGCTTGATTAGTTTTGGTCTTTTGCTACTTCCTGTAACAGATTTAAAAACTTACATTTCATGTTGCTATTTTTTAGCAAATAAAATTCATGGAAAATTTCCATTACATTTCAAACAATACCATGGTGCCTGGTAAATAAATAATGCTTAAGATGACAGGCTTGTTGCTGAGATATACACAGAGAATGGCAAGGGCAGGGGGATGGGAATTGGTGCAACCAAATTATAACCATCTCTTATCTTATGATCCTGGCCATAAACAGTGAAATTTGAAAATTTTTATGTGGGCTCTTTTTGTGAGCTGGTACAATTTTTATTGTGGTTTTTTTGGTCTTTGCTGACATGTGCCAAAGGGTTTCTCTGCCTTAGGCTAAGGGGTAAAGGGATAAGTCTTTTAGCTTTCTGAGGGAAAATTTTTACTGCCCTATTTACTGGGGCTAGAAATTTCCCCTGTGGGGAAGGCAAAGAAATTCTGAGCCTGGACTTGGACAATTTCTTGCTGAACAAGCACACTTTGGGAAGCCAAATACAGGAGTGCAGTGCCCTCTGAGCCCTGGGGAGCTCTGTTGATTTGTGGGATGGGGAGACGTGATGCCACAGTGATAGTCCTGGGAGGCAGAGCTCCCTTGCTGGGCATTCTCACATTTTTTGGTGTTTTATATTTTATTCAAATTTATATTTTTGTTCTGCTTTTACATTCTTATTTTTGCAAGAACTTGGCAACCTAGAAACTGAAAAGTCCGAGGGATCCTTCCTTTCCCCTCTTACCTTTTAATCCTTTTATGGAAGGAGAATATGTGGCTTGTCTAATGTGTTCTTCCACGGGAAAGATTTTTTTCTTCTTAAAATATCTGAGATATGTCTAACATTAAAATCTCTCAGAAAGAATGCAAAGGGAAGATCAGAGAAGTTCATAACAGTTATGGAATTTCTAGTTGTTCTAACTGTACAGTCTTGACTTTGTCTACTGTGTAATTTAGAGGAAGATTTCTGGAATGAGACCCAGGGGTTCAGGAGTGCTTTTGAATTCACAGCACTAGGACATAAAACTGTTCCCTGAATCTCCACTATAATCCAGGATAATGTGGGAGATGCTATTTTTGTTACTTGCACTGGGGTTGTGGAGTCCTCAGGGGATCCCAGGGCACTGTAGGCTGTGGAAGCTGAGCTATGATGTGCTCTCTAGGCTCCTTGTGTCACTGGTGGGGAAGCCTGGGGACCTGGCAGAGGGAGCTGATCTGACAGGGAATTGCAGTGTTGGTGATCCACAGGCAGAACCTCATCTAGCTAGACACACATTTTGATGGGAACAGTCACTATCAGTTACACCCATATCCCTGTACTTCGCTAAGTTGTGGCCTGAGAGCTGCAAGAGAGAAAGCTCAGTATGTGATGATGCAAGTACAGCTCAGCTCTAAGGACGGGGCAGGGCAGGGACAGGGAGGTGATTCCTGCCTCTGGAGCCAGAGGCAGCACTTCTGCCCTTGTGATGGCCTCATCTGCCTTGAGCACATGTGTGCAGGCTGGGTGTGTGGAGCTGCAGATGGATGTGTCCCACCCACGTGTTTGTAACACGCTGTAATGTTTGTCTGGTGGGAATAAAATCTAAGTATTGCTTATATGCACACAGACATACACAGCCTGTGATATGCATCTGTTCAGAGTTATTCAGCATATTCTATTAATATTTAAGGTGTAATTATATTATTAATGCACTACATAAAGAGATTGCAGTGTTAGCTTGTGTTAGTTGGATGTATTCTCCTCCTGTGCATTCAGTCAATCTTCCTTGGACCTGCCATACTCTGAACACGAAAGAATACAGATTTCTCTCTCGAAAGGCCAGCTTTGCAGAGTGTGTATGTTTAATAAAGTGCATTCACTGATTCTGTGAAGACACTACACAAGGCTGAATGCTGAGTTTCATAGACATATAGTGCTAAAATTGCCTTGCCTATTATAAAGATAAAAATATCTTTTTGTTCAAATGTTCTGCTTGCTTCTTTACAAATGAAGGAGTTAAATACTGAAAGGCAGGTGGATGCTGTAACTACTTTAGAAAAAGATGAATAGGGCTGATGGCTGAAGCTACAGGGAATCTATTGAAGGTCCAGATGCAGACATGGCTCTTACTCCACACACAGTTCAAAGTGGGGTGAAGCTGCCTGGTTAATTGGCTATGAAATAACTAACCTCTGGGAGAAAATTGCCCTTGTACTTAATTGCTTGTGTTCAGGGTAACATGTAGCCACCTGGCTGATTAGTGCCCTTACCTATATTTACACCCACCCGCCTTTAAATGCAGGCAGTATTGTCAGGGTGACTGTATGCATTCATCGAGTGGTCCTCGTGGATTAAAGAAAATATGACCACCAAGGTCAGTTTTTCTTTTTATTTTTTTTTTATCTCCTTCTGAATCCCCCATTTCTCACATAAGAAAAGCAAATTCAATGCTAAAGTAAATCTGCTGGCTTTAACAGACCAGTAGTGGAATGAATTTTGTCCCAGTTGTTTTTTTTGGTCGTATTACAGAATCACAGAATCATGCAGGTTGGAGTGGGGAAGTAAAATCTGACAGCCAAACAGAAGTCAGAAGGCAAGGCTGGTGAACAAGTGGAAGGGAAGCAAAATGTTGAAATAGAGAGAGGAGGTTGTGGTGGTTTTGTAATTGAAAATTCTATGACGCTTAAAGGATGCCATATTCTAAATATAGACCTATAGAATATAATATAAATAGGTGTTTGTGCAACCTATTCAATAGAAACGGGTTCATGCTATTCTGAGTGCTCTGAGCAATGTGTTCCCTGGGACCTGGACCTCTTCTAGCCCATTGTGCTTAGTACCTCAGTGTCTATTGACTTTGGTACTGGCTGATTAGCAGCTCTTGAAATCTGGTCCTCTGCTGATAATATGGCCAATTTGCAGGAAGGGGAAGAGCCTATGGCATGAAGGTGTCAAAGGATAGTTTCTTCAGGCACCACTTTCCCTGTCAATGCTTTGACAGCCCTGTTTTTACTGTTGCCTTGTTAGTGATTTCCTTTCTCACTTGTCATGAAATCGCTGATGTTTTCCTACTTGTAGAGGAGAAAAACTGCAATTCACTACCTTTACCAAGGTATGATACCCTGGCAACTTTGAATCCAGGAGACAACCTGACCAAGAGCATTTCACAAACCTGAACTGAGAGATTTCTGTGTGGACATACAGTTAGTGACTGAGCAGAGTTTAAGGCTGTTCCTTTGTTCTCAAGACATACCTTATTTATTGAGAGGCAGCTGGATGGTGTATATGCCACAGGTGGTCACACAGAAGGAGTGATGGAGTTGTTGATGGAAGCCAATCTATGGGACAAAGATTTTTTAACCCTTTGCTTAACTAGCTGAGAGTCTGGCACTCTGTGTAAGTCTGTCATCCAGGGTCTTCACCTGTGAGCCCTCTACCTCCTGAGACAAATTAATCTCACCTGCTTTAGGTGGGAGACCTGCTCTCTGCCTACAGGAAAACAAAGCAAGCATGTTCCAATAGCTTAGCTCAGACATCTGGGTTCATGTTCATTGAGGTTAACTCCTCCTAAATAATTCATCTGTCCTGCAGCTGTCTGACTGGGAGAGACATCTCCTTTTCTGTATCATAGAGAAGGCCTTACAGTCCTGGATAGATTGGCAGTTTCTAAGCACTCTGCTTCTATCTTGGGGAGATCAGAAGGTTTAGGTGAGTGGTTCTGCCTTGTGGATGTAAACCTCTCATGTTCTAAATCCTGTAGAACAAACTTCAGTTTAAAGTTTTCATCCCTTCTATGTGAGTGACTATTATTTTACTCTTTCATTTACTTGGTTGAGAGAAATGTAAACTATGCAAAGAGAAACATACGCTATTTCTTTTATTGATAAATATCATGATACACTTGGAGGTATAGGTAAGCTAAATGTAGAACTTACTGCAATAAAATGCAGCAGCTCTGTGACAATTGTGACAAGAGAGTAGGATTAACACATCACAACTCTAAGTGATAAGGACCTGACAAGGGTAATTTCCTTTACACATTTGTACAAGGATCTGTATATACAGAACTTGAACTCTAGAGATAACACAGACATAAAAATATACATAAAAATGGTGTGACAGGAAAAGATTATGTTAACAACTATTTCCCAGTCTGTAAAATGTGGGGAAAGTGCATAAATTCGTGGGCTGGAATGAGAAACTGTCTCCCTTAACTCTATTGTGTTATAATGAGGACCTTCCACTTGTATTAAAAATGGAGCCTTTAGAACCTAGCAACAAAAAGAGTTCATTTGTATTAAAGATTTGTTTAAGGATGGACATTTTAAATCGTTTGACCAATTTGTGGAAGATTTTAATATTCCTGGAGCTCAGTTTTCCCGTTTCCTTTGGATAAGACATGCTGTTCTTTGTGAATTAAAAAAAGGTATAGAAATGCAAATGTAACAGATTGAAAAATTGTTGTACAAAGAGACTGTCTCACTAAATTGATTTCAAGGCTATATAGGACATTGTCAGTATCCTTAGACTAAGGCAAATTGGAAGTTGAAGAGAAAAATGAGAGAGATTTAGGTAAAGAACATAATATACAAGAATGGAAACAGTTTAATAAAATGGATTTCTATGAAAATAAGATATCAGGTTGTTCAATTTAATTATATCCTATTCAGAGAACCTATTTATGCCCTCTTAAATGGCAGAAATATATAAAGAGGTTGTTACTATACTATAATAACAGCAAGATACTGCATAGGGGGTAATGTACATATACTTAGGTATTGTATGGAGATCAAATGTTTTCAAAGAAGGTTTCAGAAATTCTGCTACGAAAAATGAGATCTTTTGGTGTGTTTAGACAGAATTATAAAAACTTGTTGATTACACAAGTGGAAAGAGATGTTTCTCAATGTGTTTTAAGTGTTTTTAACAATTTCTTTTTGTGTTTAAACATGAAGGCATTAGGCCAGAGGAGAAAGATGGTCTGTGTTATCTGTGGTAGAATATTTAATTTATCCTATGCCTCAGCATTTTATTATTAAATATCCCACAGAGTGGTGGACAGAATAACATAAATTAAAGCTTGTGAGGCACATAGGTCAGGTGGAATTGAAGGCCATATAAACATGCAGACAATGAAGATGCTGGGATGTGGCCAAGACATAGCATTGACTGTATGAAAAGTGAAAAGCTCAAAGCACTGCAATACTATTATTGTGCAATTTTTTGGGGGTTTTCATAAAAAAATAGTAAAGAAGTGCTGAAATAATCAGCAGAGTTGAGAATATCTTGACTCTGCATGGTGAGGAATGGAGCTGGTGCTGTGATTGCTACAGACTGGTTCAGCTTTGTGAGAACTGGTCAGTCATTCCTGTCACAGATGGATATCAGCTCACAAGGACAGAGCAGGTCCTTTCCCCATTGCCGGTGGCGTGGGGAAGATGAGCTGAGGTCTGCCCTGGGGATTTTCCCTGTGACAAAGTGTCAGAGTCCCAGAAAGTTTAATGCAGTGATAAACTCCCTCTGAGCCATTCCCGTGCATGTCGGTGACTGTGACCTCTGCTGGGTCTCTTTACCTTTGCCAGCATGGTGGTACAAGTGTGATTAAGTCCTGCAAACTAAGATTTTGCCTAGTTTTGTTTTTCTCTTGACTAAAAGTGGCTGTACTAGTGAGATGACAACAGTGTTGCCAAGCAGGGCAAGCAGGCAGGCAGGCCCTGCAGCCTTGTGGAGAGGTGCCACATTTGTCTCCACTGGATGTGGTAGTTGGTGGTGGTGAAGACATGCAGCTCACACCTTCTACCTGCTTTGTGCCAAAACCTTATGCCTTAGCTCTGAGACTGTAAGATTGTTCATTCCACACATTCAGTGGGGGGTTTTTTGTGCTGACAATTTGGGTGACTGATGCCTGCAGCATGTGTAAACACACAGCACCAATGTTCCGCAAGAGCTGTAAGCAGATTGGCCCTGTGGCAGGGTAGAGGTACAGCTACACCAGCCAGTGCCTCAGCTCAGTGTTTGGAGTTCTCTGTGCAAATCTGAGATCTCTCTGGTGGAAAGCTGAATTTTGCTTCCGTATTTCCTGCTCATAATCTTCTTCCAATGAAATTGCAACACTGTCAAGCAAATGCTTACCTTTCCCCACCTAATTCAACAGTAGTACTTCATAAACTCTTTTAAAATGAAAGGAAGTATTTTTAATGTTCTATAAAGCTTGCTATTCTTCAGTCAAGGTTGGCTCAATTCTCCTCAGTCCTAAATAAATGTGTATTCTTCCTCAAATAAATGGAAGACCAACAGTTTAGAGAAGGAAACAGAAGGGAGGACTTCAAATGTAGTCTTACTAATGAGATAATCAGCATGTTTGAATGCTAATAAGCACAAGTTGATAACTGGATCATCTCCTTTCTACTGTCCACTGGGAAGCTACATTTAGGAAATTAATTCAAAATTCGTATTTAACTCACTTTGCTTATGAATTAATGTGCATATTTAAATCTACCACACAACACTATCTTTGGAATCTGCCTTTTTTTTTCCTGTTTCCTTTCTCTGTTAATAATTACTATTCTCTAATAAAAATTAGAGGATGGAGGAAATACTACTGATCATGATTTCTGGCACTGTCACGCAAAGATTGCCAGAGAACCTGCAATAACTTTTTTTTAAAAATAAAGGCCTGTAATTCTTGCTTTTGCATCTGAAGTATCTGTTGCCCCTCTGTGCCAGCAGTAAAGTCTTTTCCTACTGACTCACATGTCTCTTTTGCAAAAGGACCGGCCTTGGTTTCTGGGAAGGAGTGTCAGTTGCTGGGCTGAGGCGAGAGAGGGGAGCCCAGCAGCTGTCAGCTGTCAGGCATCTTCACAGCCTTTGGAAATGTGAGGCCAGTCATTTCAACTCCTTGCATTTGCAGGAATGGCAGAAAAGTGCTTGATGGTTGTTTCTTCGAGTCTTCTGAGCAAGGATTGCTCAGGAGGCTCTGGAGAACTCAGCAGAGCAGTCACGGGCAGCGGCCTTGGAGAGCCGCAGGCTGCGTCCGCACGGCTGCTTCCAGCCCTCGTCTTCCCTGCTTCGGAGCACTGGGATGCTCTTGTCAGCTACGTGGATAACCGTGAGTAGAACAAGAGATGTGAACCTGAGAAGCAGCTCATGCACTACAAATAAGTGAGGTACCTTATTGCAGGAGGTGGAGCAGAAGGAAATGGTCCATGTACAAACGTACAGGATGGATTGACTTGCAGAGAGTGTGATCCCACTAAGTGCATGTCAGCTGAATGCCAAACCTCCTGACATGTCTCCTGGCTTGTTTTGCCATAGAAAACAATTTGGCTTTTCCTATTAATTTTTGTAGTTACCATTAAAGGCAGTACCCCAACTAACATTATATCAGGCCCAATTACACTAGTGCACTGCTTCTATTTTTTTTTCTTTCATGCTGTGGCATTTCCTTTCCCTTGAAAACACTCTTTCACTCAGTCTAGCAATTAACTGCTTGAACAGTATAATAAGGAAGCAATTAAGAGGTGACAGAGAAAAATTAACACTCCATTTCACATTAAAGGCCAAGTGAGTATCCTGGCCATTGTGAGTTAAATGTGTCTTTGAAAGCCTGTAGTTTCGATGTATTTTCCTTTTGAATAAGAAGCCAGTTCCATGTTTTTTAGTCTAGAGTCCCAATCTGAAAATGGATGATAACTAATTGGGTACTGTCTGCTTAAACAGGCTGTATTAATTGCAGTTTGTTCTCCTGTAAGTGTCAAGGAAAACAAAATCTTTGTAATGTGTAGGCACAATGTACGCAGTCTTAATTTGAATATGCATGTACCAGAGCAAATAAAGCAAACTACTGCATGCAATGTTGCCATGGCAGGCAGTATTTGCATAATAAATAACAGCTATCATGAGACTTTCTTTATGAAGTTCTCTCCTGTGTTGTCAGCTATAAGAACCGGCAATAAAGGAGCCAATATTGAGAAAGTAAGAGTGTGTTTTGCTTGCAAATGCAACGCCCCGACCACAGTCATTGTTAGGGATCCGTGATCCTGGTGCTGCTGACAGAGCACAGGGGGCTGCATTGCTCTGCACACTCGAGCACATCAGCGATGCAAAATGATGTCCCAAAAGTGTTCTGTGTGAGGGAAGAGTTTCCAGATCTCTGCCGTGGAGGCTGCAGAGTTGGCATAAAGGTTGTTAGCTCAGACTGCCATGCAGCATTGACCCAAAATCCACAGTGGTATTTGGCTGAAGCTTGAACTGGATGATCTTGGAGGACTTTTCCAGCTTCAGTGATTCTGTGTTCTATTATTTGTGACAATCTAACAAGTGGAACACAGCAGGGAGGGTCCAGGGATGATGCTTTCTATTTTATAAGCAGCCTGACACTCCAAACTTCTGTGGAAGTTTTTTAAAGGCAGTAAAATCAAGATGTACTGGAAAAGCTCTCAGACTGGGATGTGACAGTGAAGTCATAGGCATGTTGCTACCAATTCCAGATGAACTGGAGCTGGTCCCCAGTGTTAGGGCCGAGTGTCTGCTCTGCCCCACAGAGCTGTGGCTTCAGAGACAGTGGTTTCTGCTCTGTGTCTCCAACATGTGTCTTTCCTGCCAGGTCCCCCATGACATCACAGGAGATGAGGACAATCCACAGCTATTTGCCTCAGTTCTGTGCCAGGGGAACCCTGTCTTCCTTCGGATCAAGGCTTCTTTGAAGCTCTTGATGCTGTTCTGTCCTCACTATCTGAAATACAGAATCTTCAAGTAGACCGGGTTAAATATATATGTATATATTTAATTCCATCTTCAGCTGAAGGGTTTCAAACCTCAGAGCTTGGCAAAACTTTCATGATCAAATCATAAAGCTTTGTGAAGCTTCTTTGCTTCAGGAGTTCATTACAAATTGTAAGTACTGGTTCACTGGGGAGTCCCTGAATATTGATAGTCAGCTTGGACCAGGTTTCAAGTGAATGTGTTGTGGAATTTGATATTGAAGTCCATGACTTTGATGCAATACCAGCTGAAAAGGAGAGGTTTCAGCTAGATTTTGCTTTGAGTTGTTTATTTTCCTTTTGTTGAAATGAAGGAGAAATTCAGGTGAAGGAATTGTTACATTCAAAATAAAGGGAAAGTCTGAGGTGGAACGTAAGAAAGGACCTTAGGATAGAATTAAAGGTGATAATAAACCCGATGCTCAGACTGTGTGCTTGGAGCAGGATGAGTGTGGAGAAATATGGCTGTTTTGGCATGATGTATGGACATGTGGGTAGCAGGATGGAAGTGGAGGAGAGGACCAGCTTGAGGAGGCTTCTGCAAGGCTCACTGCATCTGAGGCAGATGCTGCTGCTGGTAGCCAGTGTGTTCAGAGGTAGATTTGCTGAGCAATCCAGTTTGTCATTCAGTTTTTAAAGCAGGGGAAGGATGGTAACTTACACACCAAAATAATCTGACTGAAACCAGGGGAACCTCTCTGTTCCTCTTTGGTTGTGAGTACACAGCCTTCCTGTTCCTATGCCAGAAAGCTATACTGAGCCATTCCAGGCTCATGGAAAGCAAAGCACCACAGTTCTGGAAAATCTTCAACAAACAAACAAACAAATGCCATCATGGTTTGTATTCATGGGTTTAATGAGCTTTGATTAGGATTTTAATTGAGTTGGTAGATGTGACTTGACTGAATGCATTTAGATGTGATTTAAATAGGGAATTAACTCTTTCATCCCCTCCAAACCTTTTCTAATAAAATTTAAATGATGAAGAGATAGTACTGGGTAACTGGTGATACTGGTCTGGTGTGTGGATTAGAGAATTATTGCTGGTAACTCCTTGACTTTTCCCTAACTGTTATGGTATGAATATTGAGGTGGCCAATAGGAACAACAACAAGTGGTGCCATGAGAGAATAAGAAGCTTTATTTTCGAGCAGGCATCAACATTAATACAAAATGTCCAGTAACTGTGTCATGTGCTGATTGGATAGTTATTACGTAAAAGGACACTAACACCTTTTCCACTGGTGAGTTCTAGTCTAAGAAAGTTTTGCTTTTTAATGAGGGTCCAACAGATAGTAACATGGTAACTAATATAATCTACATGCTAAGCTTAACATAAACACAATTAACGCATACCTATGTTTCTCTGCTCCCGTGGGAATGGTGCACTCCCCTGCCAGTGCATTTAACTGTTCTCATGGGAATGGTGTACTCCTCTGCTGCTTGCTCTCTCTGTTCTCAGGGCCTGGTCTCAGGCCTTCAAACTCAGTGTCCTCTGCAAAAGACTTTGCCGTCCAGCTGCTTAAGCCCACACCTAATTTATTAAAAAATAAAACAATGCTGAGACGTTTAAGAGGCTTTTCAGTGTCTACCAGTCACTGACATGAAGCATGTCCCTGGTTTAGTTTGACTTGGGAATCTGATGGGGATTTTTGTTTTATTTGTCTATACCAATTGTATTGATGTAGTCTCTTCCCTTTATTCTCTTTAATAAATGGTAAGGAATAAACTGACTATCAGCAGATATATCAGAAGTAAGCTTCAGGTTTTATTTTGCTCTGAATGTCAGAAATTATACCTTCATCTGGATCTATTTTTTTGCTAATGGATGGATCATGTAATATCTATAGTACGTAATATCTTCTCCTAAACAGAAAAGAAAAATGTCTCTTCAAACAAGTAACCCCAGATCTCATACAACAGCACAGCGTGTGTCAATTCACACTGTGTCATGTGACATGAAACTACTTAATACAACCTGACTTGGAGTGACATTTGTATTGCCCATATCATAGAATAAAAAAATAACACTTACTTTCACAAGTGAGTAATTATCTTTTCCAGTTGATGGTATTTTGCTATTTGCAGGTCAAAATGAAAAACAGGTAAGGGTTTGTGAGCTACCTTGAAAAGAAATGTTATAGTAGGGAACAGATTTGATAAGAGCCTAACCATGCTGGCAGTGGAAGCAAAATAAATGGTTCTGTTCATGAAAGGATGGCTCTGTCTTTAGATGTGATTTGAACTGAAGCAGGGGAAAACCCAGAGAGGAAATATCAGCTTTTGAACAACAGGCTTGTGAGCTAATTAAGGCCGAAGGACAATTTTAAGGAAGGAAAAGAAAACATTTTCTATTGCCAAGGACTGAGGGCGCATTTGTGTTCTCCATTCAGTCCTGCACATCACACCACAGGGGAGGGGTGATGCACAGACACCCCAAAGATGTGCAGATCACTCGGGAAGGAGCCCAATGCTGGGTGCTCTCCTCCCCATCCCACCACTGTGCTGCAGCTGCTCATGATGTCTGGTGAGAGGATAGTCAGGTCTATTCCTACCCTGAAGACATTGAAATTTATGCTTTATTCATGAAGATCCTAATTTGGTCCACAGTTAAGAGCTGTAAGTCCTATAAATGCTGGACAGAGAAGCAGCTTATGACTGTTGAGAGACACCCACAGCCTCTGATGCTTTCTCTGCTCACAAGAAAATCCCCAATCCTTCTGGAGGCTTTTCTATTTAGACTGGATCTTCTTCATACCCATAGGAGACCCTTTGCAGTAGCGTCTCCTGGTGATATGCAGTTGTCCCCCACTACAGTTCATCATCTTTTGTTGATCTTAAAGCACCTCCTTATTACTTATTCCTAAAAAAATCATCTGTAGTGCAGGTGTGTGCCAGTTTGCAGCCCTTACCCATCAATCTCCTTCTGCATGTGATGCTGTAGGGCATTTTGCACAAGTCCTTCCCTGTAGCCCAGGATCTACATGTGGATGTTACCTTTCAAAAATGGCCATGGAAGTAACCTGGCAACTGGGAAGACAGATGGCAAAAACGTCCTGCTGTGGAGAGTTTCCCTGCAAGAATTCATGTGCAGGGCAGTAAATGACTCCATTTTGGACAACACTGGGTGATTTCTGACCATGTTCCTTGGTGAACTCTCCTCCTCTTGTAGTATCTTAAGCCCTAGAAAACAAGAAACAAATTCATACTCTGATTTTTGAGATTTGGACATAGCCTTGTAACCTCATCGGTTTCCACAAAGTTACACAGCTCACAGCAAAATTGCACCTCACCTATTGTGCTGGTACTCGTGTGTTTCTTTGACTCCAAAGTATGGAGACATTGGAAACATTAATTGTAAATTTCTTCCAGCTGTTTTCACAGGTTTTTTTTACAAAGCTACAAAAATAAGCTTGCAGTGAATATTTCTTGTTCTCCTGCCATGGCCCTATGCTGCCACTGCCATGGCAACACGAAATCCCCTCTCCTCCCCTTCCTTCAAGCCTTGTCTGCTTAGCTGGAGAGCCTCTGCCAAGTGATACCCCAGCTATGGCAGTGCCTCTTTCCAGTACTGGGACCACTTCTTCCTGTTTCCTGACTGTCCAGTGTAAGACCCCCTCTATGGTAATGAGATGTCTCCCCTCTTCATCCCAGGGGAACAGTCACATTTCTGCTGTGTGAAGTTAGGAAGGAAGGACACAGTAGTTAAGGTCTCCCAAGTAGTTAGGTCTTCTCCAAGCAATGCTTGGGAGGGTGTGGATGATACTTTGTCTGCACGTTTACGTGCATGACCACTATATATCATTTCTCATTGAAAGTCGACAGTTTCAAAGCTTTTAAAACAAATGTTGAAGCTTTAAAAATATAATATGTTTATATAAGGGATAGTTTTTTTGTTTTCTTTTTGTTTTGTTTGTTTTTTTTTTTTTTTACAAGGGGAGGAAGGGATGTATCAAATCTTAGAAATGAAAATATCACGACAATTTTGCAAACCACCATGAAATAAGGATTTATTAGTTTGTTGATCTCCCCTGGGGACCTGAGTGCAATAAAAGCAGGAATTGTGCTGACTTGGGTGGAAGTGAGGAACATGTTCAACTTGAAGGCAAATGGTTTTATGGCACAATCCAGGGATACAGGCTGGATGAGCTCAGCTGTCACTCAATCCGTTAATCCCTCAAATCTGTAGCGCTTGAGGATTAATTTCTCTAAATATTGTGCCAAATATAATAGTCTCTCTATTGCTCACACTATTAGATGTGTATGAACTACAAGGATCCTTTTGTCTCCCTAATAGGATTCACCCTTAATTCCAAAGTCATAAAACATGAATTTAAAATAAAATAACTTAGAAAAACCCCACAAAACATTTTCCACAGGTAGAAAGATAACAGCAGGACAGCTGTAAAGCCCTAATCATGGGCTCTGCTCCTGCCCTTTATACCAGTCCTACAGCAGACACAGGCCAGGGATAGTTGCACTTGCTTGCTTCTGCTTCATCCTGATACAGAAGATTTCCAGGGGAACAGAGAAGGTGCAGTGTTGCAGGGTCCTTCCATTGCCATAACTTGATTTGGGGGTGTGGGGATGAGGGTGCTGGGGTGGAAGTGATGCTTGGATGGGGGCATACGGCATCTTGAGAGCTTGTGTTCAGGCAAGTGTGTCACCACATCCCACAGCCAGCCTTCCCAGCAAAAGCTCCTCAGCTCCCAGGAGCTTTCTGTCTAGGTGTAGGACCATATGTCATCATAGAAAATGGCACTTTTTTCCCTTTATGTTTTGGGGTTTTTTCCCCTACATCCAGTTTTCCTTATCCAGATCACCTTCTGCTGGGCTGCCTTACATCCTTGCTGACCTTCCTGATATCTTGCTGACCTTCCTGATGTCCATGTTTTTTTCTGGAACCCATTGATATTCCTTGGTACAGTCAATGGGAAGGAGCTGGTGCCTGTGGGACTCTTGGAAAAACTGTTCTCATTGAGGATATCCTGCTGTAGTTGGGGTTTCAGACATGCATTTTTGTCAGTTTAGTGTCCTTGTGTGCTAATTTCTACCAGGCTGCCTTGGGGTATTTTCAGTTTCTAAACTAGAAGAATGTGCTATGATACCAAGTCAAACAGCTGATGTAGTATTGTCTTTCAGAAAACTGCATTTCACGAAAGTAAAAGATGTACATAGAAGTGAGTACACTCAAAATAATCTAACCAATATGAAAACAAAGTAGGGGAAAAAAATTGAAGTGGCAATGAACAAGTTTTAATTTTCAACTCTAAAGGATCTTTTCTTTTGAAATATTAGCTCATTTATAGTTTCTGAGAAATCAGATTTGAGATACAGCATTTTGATTTCATGGCTTCAAAACATTTAGGTTAGTGAGTATTATTCTCAGTATATGAACTTTTTCTCCTATTTTGGAATGCCAAACAATGCAAAATTTAAAAAAATAAATATATAAATAATTAGGATATTGACAGTTTGCTTTCTGGTTAGAACTCTTTAAGTCCAGTGTATCACCATTTTCATTATAGCAATCAAATCTGTAATTTGACTCCAAGTGACAATTAATTAGCTCTGAAGGTGTGAAGTGAAATCAGAATCCAGAGTGAGTTAAGATTTTCACACTTTTGTTTTTAGGTGAAAGTGAATATAAAAATAGAAGAACACTGGATGCAAATGGTTGCACTTCTGTAGTTCCTAGCATTCCAAGAATAAAAGGATATCTTTCTATAAAACTAATCTAATGGGATTTTGAAAAAAAAAAAAAAAAAAAAGGTTTTCTTTATTGGAACATTAACTAGGTTCTTTGAAAAAATGGAAAGCTGAAATTTTTGGTCTGTCAGCACCCTAGTAAAGATAGAAAACTTGTTATATGTCTGTTAAAAGTATAACAAGATCCTGTAACTAGAAATAGAAGAAGTCAGCGAAAACTAGAAAGAAAGCAGGATGATTTTAAAGTGAGATTAATTAACCATTGAAATAGCATCCCAGGGGGCATGGTGCCTTTTTTTGCACTTAAAGTTCTTAATTCATGATGGGATATCTTTTTTCATGAAAATTCTGTAACAGTGCAAATTGTCCAACAAGATCTAGGGATGGAGAGCTGGGTCATACAGGAGTTCAGACTGGAGAGGCTCCTGATGTTCTCCTTTGGCCTTGGCACCTGTGGGTTCAGCCTTTGTGGAATGGGTAAGAGCCATGTCTGCAAGCTGGAATCTGTCTGCCCTGGGGAGCAGGTGTGGGGTACAGGTGTGCAGTGTCCAGATGTGCTGCCCTGTGCAGGTGGAGCACTGTGGTGCATTGTGAACTCCATCTGGAGCAAAGCACATCCAGAGAGGTTGCAGTATGGGGCAGGCTTTGCCCTGTGGTTTGCACTTGTCTAGTTTTCCTTATCCCTTCCCATTGCTCGCACACCTGTGAGTGACTGCTGCTTGCAAACCTGCTGTTCTGCTGTAGCTGAACCCATGTTAACCTGAAGGCATTAGAGAAATTGGTTGAAAAGCTCAAATCATTCTTGGAGGTCAGGAAGAAGAGTCTTAGGAATGACAAAGAAGAAAATAGGAGTCAATGAGACACACAATGCTAAGGGAAAAATATTCTCTTTTACAAAATCCAGTGACTGAGGAAATTCCCCAGAGGAAGGAGAGTAAGGTGCTTCCAACATGACAGTGAATGACAGCTTTTTTGTGTGCTGTGGCTTGACAGTTACATTTTCTCCCTGAGAAGCAAGTGAGAAAGAAGAGACTCTCAGAACATTAATACTTACATGCCAGCGCTTCTCCATTTCTAACCCATGTCTTCCTCAGCTTCCACTGAATCCTGAACAGGCCTTTGCTGTTTTGAAAGGCTAAAAGACCAGGGAAATGAGGAATGAACCAACCTTCTACTTCCTGCCCTAAAAGCAAACACTCTGAGCTCCCTCTGTAACACCTGCTGCTGCAGCCCTTGGGTGATGGATGGTCAGCAATGGGATATGCAATTCCTGATGACATCAGGAGCTTCAGCATGGACACAAAACCATGCACTGTGGTGAAACCAAGAGGTGTCTAGTGCATTTGCTATTTCATGGGATTATGGACTGTGGGTCTCTGCAAGCAATCCTGGACAAGGCAAAAAGAAAGCAGAGTGTAGGATACTTTTTGAGGAATGAGGTCCCAGTCACCCCAGGGAGTGACAGGGCTCTCCACCATCATAACCCAGAGACAGAACAGGGATGTGCCAGGCTCTCCATCCTCCTATTTCAGGCACAAGGCACTGAAAAGGCAGAATAACTGGCTGCAGTGTCTGATCCTGGAAATTCTGGCTTCCTCTGTGTGCATTTACACATTTACAGGGCTCAGGCTTTTTGTACAGTCTGCAACCAGTTCTGCCTGTCCTGCTTGATGTCACTCTATCCCATATGGAATTTACCCTAAGTAATACCTTCTGCAGTATTTTTATGTTTCCTTCTGATGAATGAAAAATTGATCTAAAAGGTGACTACATGGATTGTAACAGGCTAAATGGGATGTGCAATTTTTGAGAATGTATGAGGTCCCTAAGGGAAAAATTATGTGATCTCAGAGCAAGGTTTGGTGAAATAGCTCAAAAATGTTGGTTTCTTGGAGGTTGCAGCTTATTAGCAGAGAAATCCCTGGATACTCTGCCTCCTTCCCTCGACTCTGTAGTTTAACATCTTGTTGGCTTTTGTCTTGCATTATTTTTCTTCCCCTTTTTTCCAGTGGGCCTTACTTGCTGACTTTCCTGGTGGGTTTGATGCCTGATCCATGGTTTATGGCTTGTGAGGTGCTGCAATGGGGAGGCTGCAATGGTGCAAGTCTTGTTCTTTTAATTCTGTTCTCTAAATTCAGCTTCATGGGGTAACTGATAAAAACCACCAGCCTTCCCTGGTCTCGTGATGGCCTTGATCTTTGTGTTATTTCAGTTCCAGCCCCATAAACCTTCGAAGCTAACCTTGCAGCTGCATGCTGCTAGGCTCTCCCACACAGGTCAATCTCATTTCTAGTTTTGATTGTTACAGTTTAAAGATAGAATTTCCCTTTCTTGCTTCACAGCATTCAAATGCTAATTAGATCCCTTAAATGTCTAGGAAGTTATCCCAGTTTACACATATATGGTTTATTAACTCATGTTCATTTCAAACCTGTTCTTTGATGTCAGCTAATGGAATTATTCTTTTAGAATCACTTTAAAAGGTGACTTCTCTTTCTTTCCTGATGGATGGTGTTTCTCTGAAGCACATTTGTGACTGTTTGCCTTTGGAAAAAATACCTGCTTTTCATGGGCTAACGTTGAGCTCTTCTGGATGTGCATGCAACAGATAAACAGTTGCTTTCTATTTGCAGCAACTTACTTTTTTTGAGTTCACACTCTTATTCTTTGCTGAAAAAAAATATTTATTTCACCCTCATTTCCTTAGCTGCACAGTTAATAGGATGGAGCAGATCAGATTTGCAAAAATACATCTGCCTAGAGAACATGGCCATGTGAGCCAGCATTTGTTTCCAGCTGTTTTCTTGTCATTAGCTTTTAATTTCAACAGCTACCTGCTTGTGCCTCTCCTCTTTTTCCCCCATCTCAGGTATTTTGCGCTGTTATTGTGATTGTCAGTTCTGTTCTGCTTGAAATGTTTCAGTGTATGTTGCCATGGTTACAGGTGCCAGAATTGGAAATAAATGAAGGGGGTATCAAGGCACCGTTGTGACTCTGATGAAGGCTTAGCATTAAGATGTTAGCTATTATTTTGCTGGATTCTACGATATTTGATGATGGATCCATTTTAATAGAATATTTAAATGCTTGTGTGAATATAGATTGCGTTAAAATGGAATTATGTAGAACTGGATTTAAAATGAATTAATTTTTTATTTATTTTTTTAATGAGTACAGAGCCTTTGGGACAGTGTGCAAGTGAGTGAATAGAGTGTCTAGAACATCTACTGCATGAATGGTATGAACATCTTTGATTATACCTACCATTGGACTATGGATGAGTATTGAGTATATTTCTTCAGAAAACTTCAAAGAGATAAGAGAAAAACTTTTTAATGAAACAAAAAACTGTTTTAGAATGGTTTCTTATACCCAGCTGAGGAGACACTTGGAAATTATGTGGATGCTGTCTCTCTTTTATAATCTGTGTAGTAGTAACAACTGCTTGTAAAGGCTTGTGGGAGTCTGCTGATGGAGGTGATGTGAGGGTCACTGCTAAAGGCCTAAAGTGCGCAGTAACATGTCACAATTGTCCCAGAGAAAGTTCCTGCTTTCATTTCCCAGTGAAGGGATGAGTTTTTCCTTTACTGGTGATATCTGTCCTCATTGAAGTAATCTGAAAAGCTCCTGCTCATGTAAAAGGAATTTGTTGTGTACATGTGTGAATATTCACACATATGCCTGTGTGAGAGTATACACATGCAAATATTTATGCATACATTTATACACTTGTGTAGTTATGAACATGTAATTAAAACCTTCATATTTTTGAAGTGGCTTTAAAATTAAGCTGTGGCTTTCTGCTTTCTGAATGTTATTTCAAGGCCAACTGAAAGAGGGCAAGCAGTGTGGTGTTCTTATAGTATTGATTAGTGATTTTAACAGTAACACAACATTTTACTAAACATTGAGGTTTTTACAGTAACTCCTTTTATAATCTCTCAATGCAGGAAACTGGAGCAAGTGTATTCATCCTTTCCCTGAATTTGTATCTTCATTTCTTACTAATCTTTCCTCTAGAAAACTCTCTTTGAGAGTATTCTGCCTTTAGCCAGGCAAGAGCCCTTCAGAGTACATAGGTACTGAGGCTTTCACCAGTGCAACCAGTTAGAAATGTAAAGTTCAACTTCTTAATTATGGCAGTGGTCACCTTTTGTATACCTTTGGCATTTATGGAAGGACTAGGGACTGTACTGTTTCTCCTGCTTGAAGGAGCTCATGCAGAGTAGCCAGGGCAACTCTGCAAGGCACTGAAATATGCTTTGCAGCCACCCCATGAATGCCCCACTCATATCTGTGAATTCTGCTCCACCAGCTGGAGACCTAAAAGCTAAACACTTAAAAGCCTTCCTCCCTTTGTCAATCTGGGCCAAAATTTCTAACTCTATATGCTGCAGAGACTGTGTCTGGGGGAAGCCGGGGAAACAGCATCTTCTTTGTTTGAACACTTGCTTTGTATAAGCACTCAGCAACCACACCAAACTTCCACAAAACAGGGTGTCATATTTGCCTGTGATTTTGCAATTGCCTGTCATTAGGTTGAGGGACATACATGTGCAGAGGATAAAAGGAGCTGCATCAAAATCAGTGTTTACACAAACTCCATAAACAAAGCAGCATCTGCTTGGCTGGCTGCAGCCTTTCCAGTTCATAGTGATACCTAATTGTTGTCAAACTGTTGTGTTTTCCTTGACACTGAATATAATTTACAGGAAGAGGTAAATGTAACACCCGTTCATCTCCTGATGAATGAGTAGGGCTATCATTTTGTGCTTGACTTTAAAATTTAGACTATGGTTTGTACCTGATGAAAATCAGCTCGCGGGAATCGTTTGGCACAAACTCCAGATCTGTTGCTGCACAGGACAACAACGACCACTAGTGGCTAAAGGTATTTTTTCAAAAATTGCTAAAACTGCGAGGGAAAAGCCATGGATTCAATATATAAATGAATGCAACAGATGCTATTGGATGAATTTTATGCATTAAGACATAAAAGCATGCCAGTGTTTCTGTAAGGTGCACAGACTCTGTTCACAGCTGTGACTTTCCTCCTTTTCCCAGGACTGCTCCAGGATATCCCTGCATTGGCTGCTTGCCCTCTGGTCCGTACTAATGCAAACTGATCCAAGTCTGCTTCTCCCTCCAAATCACTCAGTTCTGCCCTTACTCCATTAATTTTCAGTTTAGCTCCTATATTCATGCAAGTCTCAAGCACAGTGCAAGGTCTTTGGCAGCAAACAGCAGAGTGGCTTCCACGTATTGCCCTGACATGGAGAATCCAGGCCAAGCATCCTAGTACACTGCATCCTTGGTACTGCAGTTGTTGCTTCTCCTGTTGGTTAACATCTCCTGTCACTTGTCTTTCGTGCACTTTTTATTTGGTTAATTACTTTATCCATATGCTAAGCATGCACAAGAGCGCCAGTTATTAGTGATACCACATGTTCAGTTCACTGTATACATTTTAAAATGCTACATTTAGGCATTTCCTGGTCTGCACATCTTCCTGGTGCAATAGCATGGGTGTCTCTTGTAGACCTCTAGTTAATTCTTCAATGGGCTGTAATTAATCTGCTCGTTAGTCTGTTACCTTGCTGCGCATCATCTGTGCTCTCAGGCTCCTCGAGACTTCACTTGTGCAGCCGCAATAATTACACATCATCTTTTCCTGGGTAAGGAAATGATGTCCAAGTCTATAGTGTGTCATCAACAGATGATACAGGTTACAAAATGTTACAAAGGCTTTTTCTCCCCAAGCTCAACACTATTTGACGCTCTCCTGGTTTGCATTTCTAACAAAATTTGCGGTGGTGCCGAGTCCATCACGGCACAAAGTCAGTTATTGAAATGGAAAGACCCCAGAGCACCCAAACCCTTTTGCCTTTCATTAAGTGACTGTATGCAGTGCAGGGCAATTACTGTTTATACATCACCAGCTCAAAATTTAATTTCTGCTGCCCTCCTATGCCCATTTTTAAAATCCCTGTGCCCCTGCATCCACATGGCAGAGGAGGAAGAAGAACCAGAGACCTGTTCATGAGTAAAGCTGGTGGAGTTCAGTTTGGCACTGGTCCTCCTGTGCTGTTAGTGACCCCAGTGTAAACTTAGTCAAAACAAAACAAAGTGACACAGTTCAAGTGTAAAACAGTAATAGCAGAATAAAATATCACAGAATGGTTTGGATTGGAAGGGACCTTAAAGACTGTCTAGTTCTGACCCTCCTACCATGGGAAGGGACACCTTCCACGAGACCAGGTTGCTCAGAGCCCCATTCAACCTGGCTTTGATCACTCCCAGGAGCGTTGCTCACACAGCTTCTCTGGGCACCTGTTCCAGTGCCTCACCATCCTCACAGTAAATGATATCTTTCTAATAACTAATCTAAATCTACCATCCTTCAGCTTAAAGACATTATCCCTTGTCCTGTCATTCCATGCCCTTGTCACACATCCCTCTTCAGCTCTCTTGGAGCCCCTCTAGATACTGTAAGAGGCTCTAAGGTCTTCCTGGAGCCTTTTGTTCTCCAGGCTGAACAACAATTGTCTCAGCCTGTGTCCACAACAGAGGTGCCCTCTGAGCATCTTCATGTGTAGCATGCTTGCTCCAGCAGGTCCATGTCTAGACTGTACAGAAGTGTACACAGGACCTGAGTTTTCTCTCCCTGTGAGCTCTTTGTGGTTCCTGCTGTTAATCCAAATACCAGTCTGCAAACTGAGTTTTCCACTGGTTCAGTTGGTGTGCTGGGGGTCTTCAGCAAGGAGAGGAAAGTCACTTGATCCACAGAGGAGCTGATTTCCCCTACCCATGCAAATGTGTGCAAGTCACATTATTGTTAATGAGCTGCAGGCAGGATTGGAGGGGGAGTGCTCTCCCCAGTTCACTTGCCGAGACAGTGTGTAGTTATTCTGAATGGTCTCTGCAATGTGTAGTTGAAACCAAGCCAGGGGCATAGTGCCAAAAGAAAGGGGGGAAATACTTAAGGCAGACAATTTGCCAGTAGCTTAGCAGCTGTCAGCTATTTGTTCCAGGAAGATATAAATATTTAAGATTAATGATACCTGGCTCTAACTCTCTTTCTGTGTATATCATATATAGCAGTATGTGTGTGTTGCTATATGATGAATGTGTTGTATTTAGAGAGATATAATTATTCATTTCAACTGCTCAGCACTGTGAGCAAAAAGATCATCAGCTGAACACCAAATGCAAAAGCTACATCCTATATTTACAAGAAGTTAATTCTTCCCACTTGGCTATTAGGAAAAGTAAGGATGGTTCTCTGATGGGCTCCAGAGGTCTGCATTGAATTCTCCTGTGGGGAAACTCCTTTACAGGTAACACCAAATCCCCCTTTTACAAAAACACTTGTTTTGAAACTCAAAGAATGACTGTTTAATGCATACCTGGGAACTAGCTATGATGGAATAAAGAGTGATTTCTTCCCCCTTAAGGGGACTATTAGGATATATATATAGTAAGATACAGATAGCTATACCTATTAGCAGGGTATAATTTCCAAAACTAAGAGACAACTAAGGGAATTTCCCCTTATTCTTCTTCGATTTTAATTGAAATATAATTTTTAAATGGTTTCCACTAGTCAGTCAGAAGACAGGAAGAAAAGGCACACAGACCACACAGAAATTTTCTTTACAGGTTTTTTTGACAACAGGGAGAGTTGGGCCCATAGCCTAGTCTCCATCCACTGATTTATGGATTGATTGTTCTTATGTCTTTCTGGCTAAACAAAATGGGAAAAGTTTAATTCCTCTGTGTGGGTAGTCTCCAAAATCTTGAAATGAACAACGATCTCTGTTTCTTTGTTAGTAGGGCAAATTTTGGGTAACAGTCCCATTCAAGCAGCCACTTGAATGTGATGGTGTTAGCTGGCTCTCCAAATGTCCCACCTAGACTGGAAAAAGTTGTTTATTGATTCTGGCTCAAAGAAAATCACCAGCTTGGGAGCAGCTTCTGTGGCCTTTAGAGTTCTGCACCTTCAGGAGCTTCTTCTCTCATCCCATTCTTCTGTCTGCCTGCTGGTAAAGGGGGTCCAGCTCCTGGAGCTGCAGTTAGAACATCCCTTTGGATGGTGCAGGTGAGTGTAGGAAAGACATGCCCTTGCACAGGCTGGCTGGCAGGGGTTAGCTTCTGCTCCAAGACACACTTAGTTATTCTAGATATGTTATAATAACACATGGGACACATACAAATATGTCCTTAGCAGAGAGAATTCAGCTCAGTTTCATTCTTCCACTAAGGGACCAAACCAGAAAAAGTAGTATCTTATTCTAAATCCATTTTCTTTTGAAAGATTTAGCAGGAGAACATTTCACTCTTTTCACTGGTTGTTCCAAATAATTGGCAGCTTGGACATGCACCTATTTAGTGTTTGAATGAGGTTGGATTTTTTTGCTACCAAAACAAGTCTTCACTCCTTGAATTAAAATGCTTTTACATGTTCTCTCTTATGGCACTGGTTTAATTTGTTCCCCGTAGCTAGTCCTATTAGGGGGCTCTTTGGGGAGCCTGTGTTAAGCTGCTCTTAGAAATTTGTAGAGATTTATCTGAAAATCAGCCTAATTGGAGTAGTTCATTACTGATCCTTCCTGTATCCATGTGCTGAGCTCTGATGTGCATTAAACCACTATGTCAAATTATGTAAAATTTGATCTGTAGGAACCACTCCTGATGGCCCATCTAATCACCCAGCAAAAAGGGGATTGTTTACACCTTAAAGATAAAGGGATGTCTATCAGTATTTGGTTTGCCAGAACATCTGAGCAGAGATTCACAGGTTAGTGGTTATATGGGGAGCTGCAGGTAGGGCTGCAGTCCCCATTACACCACTAATATCTTTCTACCTCCTTCTCCCTCATGGTCTGGGAAGGAGCAAAACCACATGGATTATCCCAGCTGAAGAGAAAAAACACAAATGCCACAGGTATTTCTCCTGAAGTGTCAATCATTCAGATGGCCTCTTCTAAGAAAGATTGGTGAGCTTGTGGACATTTCGTATATGGAAAGTAACAGAAAATCAGTTACTTAAATAAATAATCAAATGAATCTGAGTTAGGTGCTGAGAGCTAGTAATACAGATAAGGAAAAGCATCTGCACCCTGCAGTGGGATCAGCCTTATCATCACATCCAGGAAAAGAAAGATGCTTTTCATTTTAAACACCTTTACACGTGTAATTCTTGTAGTTTTCTTTCCTGCTTTTGTTCTGTTAGTTTCTGTCTGGAAAGACAACACACTTTTGGTCATTTCAGCTGCATATTAGTAGGTGGCAGTCTCGATCCAGTTCTAAAACAGTGAAATTTCTCTCCTTCCTTCCTAGACAGGCCCTGAAAATGATGTAAACCTTCTGCTCAGGGTGGGTTACCTGGGCACGAAAGAAGACATGGTCTCATATTCCTGGAATGTGAGTCTTAACCATACATGTGAAAACAGATGGTCTTCTGGTTTCAAATGGTCATGGTCTTCTGCAGCAATGAAGCAGGTGGTTCAGATGCTATAATTACTGTCATAGCTCAGGCTTGTGCCCTTGGTGCAGTTTGGGTGGTATAATTACCCTCTCAGCCCAGCCCTGCACCCAAAGGGGCTGTTTGCATATGCAGAGCTTGTATTACAGCTCTGCCTGAGAACCTCATTAAATGACAGCCCAGACTGAGCAGGAAAGGGGGAGTGTGGGGCTGGGGCAGAGCCCAGCTTTCCTGGGGCTTTGACAGTTGTGCCATTGGCTTAAAGGCAACAAAGTGTTATTTTACTGTAATTATTTTTCTGACCTGTTACCTTATTAAACTAACATCAACCTGGGAGTCACATCCTTCCCTGTGACCTCAGCTTGTAGGCAGCAAGGACGTGTTTCCTCTCCTGACCTCTGCTGGGGTTGTTCTTCCAGCATGGTGGTGGTGCTAATGGGGACCCCTTGAAGAGCTGTTGTGCTGTTGGGGTAGGGTGGGCACGCTCTGGGCTGCCTCCACTTTGGACATTTAGAGGGATGTCTGAAAACACTACTCTCCTTTGAGTCCTGGGCTGTGAGTGGTTCAAACCTGGACAGCTCTGGGCATCACTCATGCCAGTGGTTTTTAAAGGACATGGTGAAGTTGGAAGTCACACAGAGAGGTGACATCACCAGGGCTAAGGTGTAAATGGTGATTTTTAGCTGCAATTACTCCAAATCCATCTGAACTCTTCCTGTGAGCACCTCACTGTTTCTTGCTCTGAGTCGGCCTCTTGCCTGTAAAAAATGGATAAAAACATTTCTCTGCTTTGAAGGATCATCCTGGGCTACTCTGCAGTGGAACTGTGGTCTTAGTCCTCGGGCTGCTCTGAAAACTGAGCACACCAATGCAAGAGCATCTTTCTTTGGAACAGATTCTTGTGGTAGGGAAGGGCTCATCTGGGAGAGCAAAAATACAGTGAGTTAGTTCTACTATTAGTGTCCTTAGAGAAAGATGAGCTGTTTAGCAGGGACTAAAATGTCCCTGAGAGAGGTGTGAAACCTTCTGAAGCATTGTTGGGGTTGGTGCTGCTGGTGGTCTCCAGGGAGAGGATATACACACAGACACATAGGTGTGCCTAGGTCACTGGGTTAAATTAGAGTTCCCTAAATTGCCCTTGAGGCAGAGCTAAAATGCTTTGAGTAGAGGAGTAGGCAGGAAGAGCAGATGTGTGGTCTGGCAGGGATACCACAAGTGATAAATCTTGTAATGCTGCCCTTGGCCTTGGAAGGGAGGAATGGTGCCTGTACCTGCCCACACCTCCACGCAAAAGCCCTCAGACACCTGTGGAGCATTTCAGCTCACCTCTGTCTCGACTGACTCACTTCTCAAGTCTAGACTATCTGATCTGACCTCTATCTCTGGAGGAAGAAATGGGAGGGCTTTCTGATCTGGGTTAAAAGCCCTTCTGTGTTTCTCTTTGGAGCCCTTCCCAGTCTGATTTGTCTGTATCAATAGACAGGTCACCTTTCTTTACTCTTAAAGTTGATGGCCTTATGTTTATCATCCCAATATGTCTCTCAAAAGTTAGCCACAAGAGATGACTTGCATGTGATTCTACCAAAGATATTTTAATCAACTCCATTATAGATAAATGGAGTACAAAGTAGGTGATGGATAGTACATTTCTTACCGAGAAACTGAATGTTTTAATAATCATCTAGTGAGTTGAAGAGAAGTACTATTTTCAGCACAATATTAATCTAAATGGAACTTTCCCCGAGTTTTAAAATATTCATTCCTTTGCTATCTTTCAAGTTCAAGATATCCATGGTTTTAAGAACAGCTTTAATCCACTTCATGAAGGAAAGGTTTTGGGCATGGAGGGATCCATGGTGTACCTGTGGCACAGCAGAGAGGCCAGTCCTGCTCTGCAGGGAGGAGGAACCCCAGAGCTGGTTTGTTGAGTGTGTGGCTCCTGAGGTGTGAAGGCAGAAGGCATCTGGAAAGCAACTGAGACTTTGTTTTCATTCCTCTTAATAGAGCCTCTTGTTGGAAGCTCTATCAGAAAAATGGATTGAATCATATCTCTCTACACTCAGGCAATTGCCACAAGGCTGTTAATAAAGATTTCAGGCCATTAGGGATATCTGGCCTGGCCTTTCCTCCTTAGGCAGCGTGAGAATAGGACTTGACCTGCTCCTAAAGTCCCTCTCCTCAGCTGGAGTAGCTGCTTTGTGAGTTTTTCCCTTAATCAGCTCCTGAGGAGTTTTGTGCCATCCCCTGGTTACTAAAAAAACTAGAGTGGGCTGCATAGGATAAAATAACAATGGGCAAATGAACAAAAAATACAGTTATGAGTTCCTCCTTGTTGCTTAAACATACACTTGCCATATTGTTTCTGTGTAGTCTCACCTTGCACAGCACTGCAAAGCTCTTCTCACTCCAAAAGGGTGATGGGGGTTGCTGAGTCATGGGGAGAGGCAAATGGCAGAAGTCCTTTGAGAAAGAAGTATCTGCTTCTAAAAAATAAGCAGAAATCATGAGAGAGATAAAGTCTCCACTGTTAGTTTCTGTCTTGCTGTCTTTGTTTTGGGAAAAAAGTACAGGAAAGATTTCCCACAGAAACATTTTAATGAGGGTAGCTTTTGATCCTTTTCAGCTTTCAGTAGATTTTTGTGTATGTGTATGTTTGTGCAACATGACCGTTGCACAAGCTATCCCTGAGAATTTTACTTTAGGATAGAGGGAGGTCCCGAAAGCAATCAGGGTGTCAGTCTGGCGCCACAGAGCAACCAGCAACACTCAGCAGCGGTGCAAGTGCCCCTGGTGTACCAGGGATCTGGTGGTAACCCTCCAATGAGCACTGTATCACAGATTTTTAAAATTATGAGATGAAGAGGTAGGAACAGAAGGACCATTTGTGCAATGAGAGCTTAGCCTGGGGAGAAATGCAGGGAGAGAAACTTCTTGGTGAAGGTTCCAGCCCTGGGCTGCGATACTGGCTCTGTATAAACCTGGTCATGTGGATGGCCCCTGCTGTACACCAGTAACTTCTGCCTGGCTTTGCAGTCAGTGCCCAGGTTGTGCTGTCTGAGATAAAACAGTCAGAATTTATGGTTGTGATGCAAGAACTGGGTGGTAAAAGTTTTATGGACTTCTTGTGGGAGCTAGAGGAACAGGGGAACCGTAAATCTTGAGGGCAGTGTCTGTAGCCTTCTGAAGGGAAAGTGAGTCAGGGATTTCAGCAAAGTGATTTCTTTTAATACCAGTAATGATGCCTACAATATAAAAATGCATTCTGCATCTGAGGGCTCCTAAATCCCATCTGTGGCTGTGCCATGCCTGTACAGTGCCTGTGGATCCACGAGATGGCACTTGGTCCTCATATTACCCTGAATTTGCTTTTTCCTCAGCTCCAACTTGTTATCTGCTGTCAGTGCTAACAGTCTGGATGTCTGGGTGTTACTCTTTTCATTCTGAGTTAATCTTGTTCTTTTTTAACTTGCTATTAATTTGGAAATATTGTAATGTTAAAATGCTTTGAAAGCAATTAATATAATAGATTCTGCTGTGACTCACACCTGGTGTTATAGTTATTTGTAAAAGAGACCCCTTTGGGAAAATTTGCACCCAGTATATAAATATTTTAATGACATATAATTTGATTTTTAAAAAACTTCCAAGCATTTTAATTTCCTGCTTTAATATTCAGCATCATTGCATGTGTGTGATTACAAGAATATATATAAATCCATAGTGATGGTGAATTATTCCAAACCACTGAAAGCTCCATCAGGGAAAACCTCAGCAGAGAAATGCTGCTGACTCTCTTACAGTACAGAGAGCAGTCTGGGGTGATGGAGACTGTTCTCTGTGAACCCTAAAAATGGATCCTATCAGATGTAAGGTGCAAGATAAAAATCAGTGGGAAAGCTAATACTAATTGGAGTAATAAATTCAACAACACAGGTTCATCTTCTGATACAGATGATAAAATATATATGCTAAAGCAAATGACCCAAGGTGTAGAAGAGACAAGAGACTCTATTGGACCTATCCTAACTGGCTAGTCTACATAAAACTACCTCTGAATGTTGGATTTTCATCCGTTTGGATTTTTTTTCTAAGTGCCTTGTTTTTCACTTTTGGAGGAACAGAGGCTGAAGGTGGGTATTTGCAGCTGAGATTTCAAAATTCTTTTTCTTCACCCTCACAGGGAATTACACAGGGAAAAACAGTTCCTCTTCTTGGCAGTCCTAGCCTCTTCCAAGCCAGCTTATAGCCCTACATCTGGCTCCGGTCCCTTAATACAAAGTCCTAGCATCATTTCCTTGCTGTTCATTCCAACTGTTTGGCATCTGCTTCTTCTTCCTGAAAGGTGGCTGCAGCTGAGTCAGTCCTTGCCTTGCTGTTGCTTTGGACTGAGTGTTCCAGATTTACACATTGAGTTCATTCATTGGTAAATTCTTACTGCTCTGGTTGTTGCATAAAGGTCTCTTCTCTTTTTCCTTGATTTAGTTTGTCTTCTTGTGAAGTCTCTGTCATTTCAGAATTTCTTTTCAGGAATTTTCAGGCTGATGCTGTGGGAAAAATAGACCAGAGAACCTTCTGTGGAAAAAAAATGGTGCCTAAACTTGGTAGATGCTCCTGGAGACGTTTGTCTTTACTTTTCCAAACAGCTCCATACTGGTGCAGGTTTTTTCCCCACTGTCTGCAGGTCCTCCAGGAGGAATATTAATCTGCTCATGTCTTTTCCCACCTGATGAATTTCTCAGTTATAAATGACACTATTGTTTTTGGAGACAGTGTCCACCTTGTGTTCCTACTGAGGCTTGTGCCTGTGAGAGGCAATGAGATTACTCTAAATTGAAATCAAAGCTTCCACCTTACATAATAGTGTTTTATTGAAACTATAAATCTGCAAAATGGTTTTGAGTTGCCAAAATGTCTTGTGCTGCTTTTCATTTCAACTCAGACAAACAAGCCCAAATGCCAGGTCTGACTGTATTGTTAAGTTTTAATTTCTAACTCTTTCCTTCCACTTTAATTGGGAAATTTCATACTATAACTTTAAGAAGCTAATATTTAATTCGAAATATCATAAGTTTTCTGGGAAATTCAACAACCTAACACTTCAATCGCCAGAACAGTCTTCCTCCTCTTTGGAAACTGCATTTGCCCTTCTCCATATCAAATTTCTGAAAAACTATACTCCTGCCTGGAATTAGTGTGCTGATTGGATCACAGCTCCAAAACTTGCTCATGCTCCCCATTCTTCTTGGCATGAGTCAAGGCAGGATTTTGCTGTTTTGCTGCCATAAGGTGGCCTATGCAGACAGGCTTGTTTGTTTAGCACAGTGTTCATACTGAATGGCACCAGCAATGTTAAGTTATGAACTTTGCTAATACATTGGGATAAGTTTTGAAGATGAATTAAACCAAGAAGAGCACAAAGTAGTGTTGTATAAATATTTAATGTAAACGTATGGATTACACTGTTCTGGAGACTCCTATCAGAGGCACTTTGAAGCCACATGTGGCTTGTGATAGCTAGACACAGCCAGTTTCAGCCAGAGATGAGTTCAGGCTCCTCTAATAAACACCCCTCCAGGGATCACTTTGAAGTGGTAAAATTCCATGACTAGCTAAAAAATCAGAGTTCTGCAGCCAACAATAAGTACTGTTGTATTTCCTCTCTTCCCTATTGAAAAGGACATAATATGTATTTTTAGTACTCTTCTTCTCCAAAATGAAGGTAACATAACGTGATTTTGGGACAAAAATGACAAGTGAAATGAAGTGTTCTTGAAGGAAGGGAGCCTTTGGAGCTGGCAGCAGTCTCCAGATGATTGTAGAGCAGTGGGTTTGGGAGGAAGCTCATTGTACCAGCTGCTGGTGGTGACGTGTACCTGGGCTGGAGCAGCCGCTTCTCAGCTCCACGTTACACAAACTGATCAATCCCTGTGTGTGCTGCGAGTGCTGCAGAGTACAGCACGTTCTCTGCTTGGGTTTTATGAGCTTGTGGTGCTGGCACAGCCATGGAGCCCCCACCCACAGCCAAGTGTGGGAAGTGCCTGCTCCTTGTTGCTCTTCTTCCATAACTCTTTACTTATCTCTTCCCATTTCAGCAATCGGATTCAAAGTGAGCTCCAGGGGTAATGGATGTATGAAGTGGGAAGCACTGAAGTGATCTGTGGGCAGGAATTTCCCACAGAATAAGGAGAAGCAGGTGGAATAATGAACAGGACAGAGAGCACTGAAGGGGGAGAGGAGAGGATGAAGAACGTATATAACCATTAGAAGAGGGTCTGAGTGGCCTGTCCACACCACTAAAACCAACTGTAGAGAATGTTTCTAGCACTCACCACTTTGGCAGAGCTTTTCACCCAGCAATGTAGGATTGCTGGAGCTGTGCCCATTTTTCAGGTGGGAACGATGAGGCAGAGAAGGGCAGTGACACTCTGGAAGCCAAAGGTACAGCTCATGCCTGCCAGCTCTTGTTGTATCCTCCCTTATCAACCAGGAAACATAGCCAAGGACAGAAGGTTTCCTGCATGGAAGTTAGGGCTGTGTGGCTCCCTGATTGAAGTTGTATTCATGTAACCAGTCAGGAGCACCTGGGGATAGCACCTCTGCCTCTGTAAGCCCTTTCTCAATAAGAAAGAACTCTAATCTCTTTAGAGAGGGTCCCAGGCCCCTCCCTGCATGGGGGTACATGCCAAACCAACCCATACACAAGTCTCCAATGTCACCAAGCACGTTGTCCCAGGTTAGTCTCATCAGTTCACCACTGGCAATGGCTTGGCCAGCTGAATGTTGTGCATCTTGTTGTACAAACTTCTTAGGGAAAAAGTTAAAAGTAGAAATTTGCAGTTAAAAGCGTCTTAAATAATTGCAACAATGGCAGCTTAGAATCTACATTTCCAGAAAGTTTTATCATGCCAGAGACATCTGTGTTTTGCACTGTACTGGGTTTTATTTTCAATCATTTTTCTCATTAAAAAAATGTGTGTATCTCATTATGTCTTCATATCTGAGCCAGCATTTAATTCTCTGATTACATATGGTTGGTACAGCATGTGCCATTACACCCACCAAAATAATGACATGACAGTTCCCTTTGCAAAGTAGAAGACTAGAAATAACTTTCTGCTGAGAGATGCTATTAATTTTTCTCCTTTTTTTTTTCCTAATAAAAGTGAATATATAAGTGGCCATGATTCAGATCTCAGAAAGTGTTTTCTGACTAGTCTGTGACTTGTCATACAAGGGCTGCACTGCAGCTTTGATATTTATGGTATATTATACCCACATAAGAGTTATTTTAAAAGGCTACAAGAAATATCTGCTTCTTGTTTTATGTATTATTTATCAGCCTCTTATTCTTTCCTTTATGCCACAGGTTTATTTTTTTTTTTAATCTTTCCCCTTGATGTTACAAAGTAATAGGCTTAATATAATTTGCATTGGGAAGATGTTCCCACGCTTGGCTGTGCAGGGAGTCGGGATCCAAGTGGGCTGTGTCAGGCTGCCACCAGCCCAGGCTGCTGTGACATGGCCACCGTGCCACCCAGCTCCATGAGCTGTAGGTGGCTCTGTCAGCTCTTCCTCGGGAAGCAATGGCTTTATTACAGCAACTGGATTTTTCCCAGTCATTTTTCAAACTTTATTGCTGCTGTTCATCTTGTGTTAATTTCTTTTTTCTTTCCCTTTAACATTTCCTCCACTTTAGGAAAGCTGCCCTTTTCCTCACCCAGAAAATTTCTTGTGATTTGTGAAAAGGACTCAAGGTCAGTTTGAAAGCAGGGAAAGGCAGCAGCAGCAGTCAGCTTTTTCCCTGTCTGGACAACAGAGCGTGAAACCAGCACTTCTGGCCCAGCAGCATCAGCTGTGAGGGCCAAAGGGGCTCCCATTAGCCCAGGGCAATAAATACCCATCTGCTATACACATGTGCAGCAAACTCCTGGTGATGCCGGTGTGCAACAGTCCCAGCTATTGAGGAGGTGGTTTGTGGGTGGGCAATTTCCCTTCACTTATGGTGGAGGAGGAATATTTAATAGAAATAGAAATAATTAAAAAAAAATTAAGTCTCTTATTCCTTCATTTTCCTTGTTAATTATGTCTCCTGGCATGCACTCGTAGGAGAAACCAGTCTGTCAGCTCCTGCATCGGCTGCCTTGTGCCTGATTAAATTCATGGAACATATTAGTGTTGCTCATCCCAAACATGAGACAGATCCCTTAGGGAAAGGGCTGGTGCAGAAGAGCCACAGCACTACTGCTTTGTGCTGGGGAGTCTCAGCAGTGCTCTGGGGCTCAGGTGGGCAAATGGAGCACAGGGGCCCCCTTCTCCATATTGCTCCGTTCCCTGCACTTACAGGGTGATCAGTGTGTTTTGTCAAAACTGCAGTGACCTGCTTTGTTGTGTTTATCTCCCTGCTGCAGTCTAAACATTGAATGTTGCTCCTGGTGATAATAAAGAACCAGCTCTACATTCGCCCAAAAGGTATCAGTTACAATTTAATAATATTTTTCCCTTATTGCTTTTTCCCCCCCTTTCTACATGAACTCTGATGACATTCTTTTGAGCAGCTGTTTCCCTCCATCACTATTTTATCATGTCCCCTGTTGCTTCACAGCAATTCTTTGCAAACCCATGGGTCTGCATGTGAGTTGGTGACTGCTGTGCCATTCAGGCAGGGAATGAACTGTTTTCCAATGGGAAGGCTCAGTCACAAGCATGAATCACATGGAAAAGACACATGCCAACCAACCCAAAAGTCATTGCCAGTCTCATCAGCGTTGTTTATTCTGATATACTTTGGTGAGTGCATCTCAGCACGTGAGACAACCCCAGGAAATGGGTGGGTGTTTGTTCAAAGGAAAGTAAAGGCCAGATGTGCTTTTCAACAAGGTTCACCTTTCAGGTTGTCAGCTGCCGTGATCTGTTTTGTAGACTGTCCCTGCTCTTTGAAGCTACAATACTATGTTTTTTTCCCTGGTGTCAACAACGTGCCTGGGAACATGGTCCCGTATCTACCACTTACTGCATTTGTTACAGTCTGCAGTGACTCATCCTTTTACTTTTTCTAGCAGGTATTTTTTGAATAAAAGAAAAGGCAGACTTCTTAGCAAAGCGTTATTCATCAATATTATTAGATTCTCCCTTCCCTCTCCTGAAGCTAAGAATAGAAACCTATGAAATTACTGTGGAGGATGCACTCTTAAAACAAAGCACCGAGTAAGGAGGATGGGAAAAACATGCACAGCTGAAATGCAGAAAGAGATTTTATGCCGCAGTGGAGGGGGGATATTACATTAAATACTCGGTGTATAAGCTGGTAGGACCCTGGTAGGGGAGAAGCATGAGACAGACAGGGAGAGGATTCCATGCCCTTACCCCACCACCGGTGCCGGGGGCTTGTTTCTTCCCTGCATGAGGTTGGACATGTAAGGGGAGCACCTGACTGGACCTGACACACTATAGCAGGTGCTTTTGAAAAGTATATTGGATTTTTCCCTTGCTTTCAAAGCAGAGACTTACAAACACTGAGAGAAAAGACCACGCCTTCTTAAAATCTTGGAGGAATATTATTTTGCCACATTTCAGGGACACAGACACCTTGCACCAGTATGGCTCTTTGCAGATGGTGTTGTGTTCCAGCTGGTTTGCCCAGAACGAATCAGGGAGTGCAGGCAGCCACAGAAATCACTGCACTGGAAGCACCCTGGCGCTAGCAGCCCACTCAGGCAGCAGCATCCTTCCTGGTTTGATCCTGGAGGGCGTTTGCCTGCTGGCCCAGCCTTGGGAAAGGAGCTTGGCCCTGGAAAAGTGCTTTTACAGTGTTTTCATTGCTCATCCCTCCTCATCAGGTTCACATTTTTTCTCAGTGGGAGACTTGAATAAACTAAATCTGTAGTTGAGGGATGTATGCAGACTGCTGGGAGTTTGAGGAAGAGCTAGTAGGAGAGAGAAGTACTTGGGTCTCCATTGCACCCAGTCATGGCTACAGGCAGCTTTCCAGTAAGAACTTGTGGCTCTCTCTCTTTGGGGTGTGCTTGCCCCAGCCAAAAACAAAGCTGGGAAACTTCTGGTTGTGCAATGACTTGTCTCTCATTTAACAAGGAGAGAAATAAAAATGCGGCCCTCACTCCAAGCCCACCAAAATATATATATGCAGATGTGAGGAATTTAAAAGCAGGTGTTAAAGCTCCTGTAATCCCACCTGTGCTGCAGTTACAAACTGATGGGTGTGAGGCATGAAGGAGAAACTGGAAAAACTTTGAGGTGCAAGTGCCATTATGTAGCAGAGAGCTGGTACTCCAGACAGCTCAGGGAAAGCAGCTTCCACCCTTCAGCTGTGGCCACTTTGCTTTTCCATCATCTATGACATGGTAGAAACACAGCTGCTGTTATGTTTCTGCTGCAAACACATAGCTTGCAGATGTACTACTGCCTAGAAAAGTCCTGGACTTCCCAGGAAGTTATTGTGCTGGCTTTTTCCCACCTCTCTGGCGTGGGTTAATAAGGCCACAGGGTGCTGGATGAGAAAATTCAGAGCTTTTCTCTTTGCGGTTTTCACAGGCACAAGGTTCACCTGTGGTTCAGTGTTTAACTAAAATTAAGGCTGACAGCTTTTCCCTATAAATTAAATTAATGAGATGTTTGAACTACTACTAAATTGCTTGTGCAGATCTTTGCTGTTTGATATTGTCTCTGTGCTTTCTTCCCACGGACTCTCTCCACAGCCACACTCCTGCACATGCTGGGATTAAAGGAGTAGTCATTACTGGTACTGTGTGTACTGGGAGATATGGCCACACAGAGTTTTCACACAGAGCCACTCCTGTGGAGGGAAAAAAGTTTATTTACATAAAAAAATAAAACAACAACAACAAAAAAAATCTTGCTATTCTAATCTGGCAGAATGCTTTTGTTGGTGCTGGTCTAAGGGCTCTGCACAAGAGCAGTACTACTCCATAATGTTCGTGTTCTAGGCAGTTATTTCCACTTGGCCCATTTCCACAAGTTTTTTGCTTAGACCTGTTTAACTGCTGTTCCAATCACTCACAGCCATCTCCCTGCAGCAGCTCTCACACTCTGCATTTGTCATCACTTCCAATCCTTTTCAGTTAAAATGGGCTGGATTAGCAGGGGCAGCTGATTAAGCTAACAAGCTTATTTAGGCCAAAATAAGGGATATATGTAGCCAGAAGTAGGAGCATTACCCTCTGGTAGAGCAGTAGTGACTTGGGTCTGTTTGCCCATGCCACCAGCTACAGGAGCTCAGTGGCTCAATCCAGTCTGGAGTCAGCTTGGAGAGGTATTAGGACCTTGATGATTATGGGAAGCTTGCCTGGGTAGGTCTGCTCCCTGAGTAGCTCTGGAAGTGTTGGTAAGGTGGGTACCAGCTTTGGGTGATAGTATTTCCATCTTAAAGAAATGCAGTGCATGGAGGAGGAGAACATCTACTTTGTGGAACAAGCAGAGCAAGTTATTTACTGAACAGGAACCTTGCAGAAGACAAGCTTTTTAAGAGCAGAAATTGAAGTTGGTTTGATTTGGTAAAGCTCTCTGAGTGCTTCTTTTGCTATATCTTTGCAGAGAAGGACTTTTCTTCATTATAGCACAGTTCCCTGCAGCAGGGTAGAGAGGCATTGTGACCTGGGAGCTGTGGTTGCCCAGCTGAGGAGAGGAGAGAGCATATTAGCTCTTTGTTGCTTGAAAATTAATCTTTGCAAGTATCACTGTCAGAGAAGTTAATAGCTATAAAACAGAAGAGAAAGCAAAATGCAAGTAATGAGGCTATTTTACACATACATCTTCGCAGATTTTTAGCTGTGGTCTGATACCTCAAGGAACCAGGAATTTCAGTGCTGTTTGTGGCCAGAATGTGAAGTTTGTAGCTCAAATTGTGTTTGTTTTAAAGTATATCAGATTTCTTTTAGTTTCATCATCTATACTGCTCACACTGTATCTCCCCTGTAGTTCAGGAAGGATGTGGAAAACAATGTTGAGTAAGTTACCTTCTCTTTCAACCACCTGGCCCCTGGTTGCATCAGTGCAAAAACCACCCAAACATGCACAATGCAAACATGGAGTGAAGGCAGAGCAAACATCAGCCTCTCTTGTCGTAGGTTGGTCTTCCTAATAACTCACCCTCCTTAGCAAACACTTCTGTCTTGTCAAACTGAGACATCTCTGCAACTGCCTGTGAGTTAAAGCTGGTTACTCGACTCTACTCAAATGAAGGTAAGATTCTTGTAAGGGGAAAAAAGCCAGGAGCATTGCTGAAACAAATACGGAATTTCTTGCACCACTGGCAGCATTATAAAAGTTATGCTGAGCAGTGCATTGCCAAACAAGACTAGAATGTAACCAAGTATAGTCATTTGTCTGATGGAGTGGTCTTCTGGCAGAATGATTTAGCATCCAGGATTCCCCAGCTTCAAGGGGCTGAACTGGACTGAATGTAGAATTGTGTGAATTTCCTAGTCCCTTTACCACTGACATTCCCAACAGATAAATGTTCCATGGGGAATCCAGATGCTGTTTTATAACTGAAGCATGTGATATTCTTTGGGAAAACTTAGAACTCTCCTTTTTTTTCTGAATTGTCAAACAAATAGTTTAGTCATTAAATTGTTTCTAAAATAGCAACTATTTCTTTGTCTCTGGTACCATATTCTGTTTAATAAATGCAAGCACAATGCAGGGAGTGTCAAAAGAAGCAGATTAGAGATTACTTAGAACAAAATATCCATGAGCAAGTAGTGCTGAAGACAAAAATGAATATATCATATGGACATGACCTACAAACCTTGTAGGTCTCTCTCTGTTAGGTTGAGAGTGGCTGAGGAGGGAGGAGATGGGCAAAGAGACAGGGACAAAAGGAGAGAGGCTAAGGCAGGGGAGGGTGGTTGTGATGGAGGAGCATATGTGGATTAAATTTGTGAATATAGTGCATTTCCTTGGGTAACTCTTTGTGTGAGTTGTCTCTACCTGGGATACCCAGTTTGAATGTCACTCCAGAATTATGAGCTGTCCAGCGGCTGCTTAATTATTTCAGGGGATTTCAGGCAGATTTAGGTAATCTCGGCTTTTTGGGCTGATGCAGTGTTTCTTCAGGATTACCAGTGAGTTTTGTGTCCTTTCCTGTTTGCGTTTTCATCTGAGATTTACAGCAAACAACGAGAGATGCCAGAGGGCAACTTTTCAATTCCTGGCAAAATAAAAATATGCGCCAGGATTCATGCATATATTCATGTGGACACCTGTGTTATTGAAACACATTTCCTTTGCTATTTGTGATCTATTTACCTGAACCATTCTAAAATTCAAGTAATGCATAATACTGAAAAATCTCCTATGGAGCTGGGTAGGAAACAGGAAACTTTTTGTGCTTGGAAATTCTGCACTTTTCGCTTCAAGCACTTCCAGCATTGGAGCCTTATTCTTGGCAGGCTCTGATACAAAATCCTAAGGGTCTCAACATGCTCTGACCAGAGCAAAGCCTTAGGGGTCAATGTTTGTTTATAAACCATATTCCTGGGCAATTCCATTTTCTAGCTAGTACTGAATTTACCTTAATGTCTTGTCTGGTTATTCAAAGTTTTCCAGTTGGCTAGAGGAGCTTACCCTCCTCACAGGCTCATGTTATGAGTGGCTCACTCTTCCAGGGAGAAATCAGCCCTCTAAGGACCTTCCCAGCATGACTTAGAGGAGATGATGCTTTACTGCTGTGAATGCCTGACAGACTGTTAAGGCAGAGAAATGCAGTGGGGAGGAGAAGGACTTTTATTGTGGTGTGATGTTTAGTGGGAAGCATGGTGAGGTCCTGACTCACTGCTCAGACACCCTTCCATTTATCTCCTCCTGTTTAACATATGTCCAAAATGTAGCTCTAAGCACATGTGCAGAACTTACTGCTGCAACAAATCATGTAACCCTGAACACAGTTTGAGATGAAGAACAGGAATGGAGGCCTTCAAGTCTGAGCCAGAGAGGAATAGCAGAGAATGTTAATAACTCAGGTCTGGATATATTTCTACTTTGGTATCACATTGTCACCTGTGTCCTCCTGGCACAGGTCCCTGGCATAAGGGTTTTGCTTCAAAACCACATTGCCACGAGGAGCTTGTGGTGCAGCTCAAGCTCAGCTGTTCATAACTAATGAAGATAATCAAGATTTGCCATTCTGTGAAATTCCACTCCACTTGCCCTTCTCATAGATGGAATTGAAGCCTATAAAAACTTGCCCTGTTTGCAGCCAGGAGGTTGAGGCAATGGCACTTGATCCCTTCCAGCCACACCTGTGTTTGAAGTCTCTTACCTGTGAAAAATAATCAAAATATTAGAGGGTTCTATGCTGATAATTGATTCTTCCAAGAATATTTTTCCCAAAGCTTAGACCAGTTTCAACAGCAAGAAGTTATAATGAAGCCTAAGTGTATTTATGAAGTGAAATCATTAACAATGGATTAGCCAGCGGAATCCAATTTTCTGTTCCATCAGTGATGCTAACATGAACCGAAATTTCATTGATGTATTGGGCATCACTGTCATTCTCTTAACTGAGAGAAAAATCATATTTGCCATTCTCCAGTGACTGCATTTCACAGCAAAAACTGCATCTTATACAAAGGATCAAGCCAGAATCTTAATGGAGAAAGTATTTACAAGAAAATAAATGTGCACATAAATATTTCACAGGCGTCTCATATGTGCTTTGTGTTTCATCATATTTAATGTATGACTCTAACTATTTTACTTTTGTGGATTTTTCCTCTTAAGCAATGTCTTGAGGAGCTTAATGTGGAGAAATAAATTCATGTGAGTGTCAGTAGTGCTTTATAAGAGAATATACGGAAGACATAGAGGAAACCTTCTCCTAGGAGTTATTTTTCTTGAAGGAAATAACAAAAAACCCCTTTTGTTTACCATTTTGAAAGTATTAACTACTAAAATCTAGGTGTTTGAAGATTTGGTCCCTGCTTTTATGCCACTCTCTCAGCCCTGCTGTGGTTGTTCCCTGAGAGGGATCACATGAGGCTCGCAGAAATGGGTGTCACTGGCAGTAGCAGGGAAGTGGCTGTAGTTTTGGATACCCAGTTTTACTCCAGTGGACCAAACTACCTCAAGCAAAGTAGGAATCTGGATTAATTTGGACAGCAGTGTCTCCTGTGAGTGTGGCTGCCTTGCTGCTCTCAGCTCTCTACTCCCAGCCCCTCAGGAATACACACAACAGCAGATGATCTGGTAGGGATCCTTGAGGCTCCTCTCTCTGGGAAAAAACATACAGTTAAATTCTGCTTCTTGCTGTTTGAGTGCCCTCCATTCTTCCCACCCCCAGGACCAAATTTTAGCATCTTAAGTAGTTTTTGATAGAGGATAGATGTCCATAGATCGTAGATAGAGAAGTCCATACGATGTGTGTGGAGGTGACTGAGACAAGATGCTCACTCTTCAAAGTTGCTTCTTTAGCTTGCTTAGCACAGAATAAACCCAAACTGCTGTTCGTTAGTTGCTGAGAGGGGCTTTGGTGGTTCATTGTGGTGCACTGCCATCACAAGGTCACTGGTTTATAACGTGATGCTTCAGGGTGTTGCATACCTCTGCAAAGGGTGCTTATTCACATATGCTGTTGGTTAATTTTTTCCTCTCTAAATTTTTCTCTGCCAGAAAAAAAAAATGTTTTGGGAAAAGCCCCAAGAGCTGCCGATGGACGGGAAAATCAGCTGCTGTACACTTGGGGGTTGTGGTGGTGTAATTCCATGTGCAGCCAGATAGGTACTGACTGTATCTCACCAAGGGCTGTTATCAGAGCTCTTTCTGGAAACAGAACCTTTCTCCAGATATCAGACCACTGTCTCGAAACAAAAGTGAAATAGTAGATTTTGATCCCAGTGATATAACAAGACAGTGATTGATACCAAGTGAAAAAGCTCTGACACTTTACTTAGGGAAAAGTAATTTTTGGAAATGCTTTTTAAAAAATAATGACATGTAGAGTTTAAGTTTAAATACAAAGCAAATGTGACTTTGCTATAGGCTTTTAATGAAATCTGGTTTTCTTTTTCTGTCAATTAATAGCTCCCAATCCAATCAATTTCTGAACCAGCTCAAGGTACCAAAAGATAATTCAAATAGAATTATAGACCTGATTGCTTTTGGACTTCTCTTGAGTTTTAATACATGCAACCATGATATTTTCTCATCATGTAAACTCTAGAGAGGAAAGATAGGTTGCTGGGGTTTTTTAATGCCGGTGCTAAAATTATCTGCTGATTTTGAACATTTCTGTTATGATAGTTGCAGTGCTACCTCCCACAGCCATGTCTCTCACTGACACAGAAGCTGGGGAACCATGTGGCTGTGTTTGTAGTGCACCAAATCAGTGACAACTGTGCATGAAGGAGACTTTGCTCTAATAAGCCACAGAGTTTGTCTCTGTTACCCCCTCCATGAGGGGGCTGACGTCAACAGAGGGCTGGAGGAAATGGTGGTCAGAGGAAAGATTCACTAGAAGAGGTCAGTCCTGAGTGCTTCTGCCTTTTAACAGGGTGATTAAATACAAACTGGAGCTCTAAATCAAGTTTAGCAGTGAACAGGGGCTTTATTCCTCACCTTCTCTTACTATACAATGTGATGCCAGGTGACTTAGTTGTTTGCTTGGAATAGCATTCTGGTTTTCTGTTGCAGAAATCCATAAAAATATCACCCATACAATGAAAGTCAGGACTTAGGTTTAAATTCTGCTATGGAAATAGTTACTTAGATGCAGTTTCTGCAGAGCTTGGGTCTTAAACTGCCCCTGTGGTGCTGCTGGACACAAATGCAACATCATCATCAATTACAGCTCTTGTGAAGATGTTTAAACACTGTGCTAATAGCGTGGGGCTGGGTTAACTTCAGCAGTTGAGTCATCGTGTCTCTAATATGAGATCACTGTTCTGGTTTCCAGTGTGAGGCCACAGAGGCTAAAGCAGCGAGGAGGGCCATCCATCAGACGCCCCAGCCTGCTGCTTGGGAAGCTTTTAAGGCCAGCCTTCCTGCGGGGCAGCCCGGGAGCGGCTGGGCTGAGCTGCAGGTGGCGATGCTCGGCAGGGAATGCTCAGCTCTGTCTCTGGAAAGGAGACTGCATTTGGAGTCTGGGCTGCAGATGTACAGTCTGGGGCCTTCCTGTTCAGGGAGGACTGTGGCAGGGGTAGGTATGCACTGCAGAGGGGACAGTGGTGTGGCACAGTTAAAATCAAAAGAATGGAAGAGAAAACGGTGATGAGCAAGGAATTAATGAAAGGGAAAGAGGTTGTCAGTGCAGAAGCGGGTGTGTATTAGATGAGTGCAGAGAGCAGTGTGTTTTCCCATCCAGGTGGTGTGGGGACAAGCAAAGAAGGGATGCTTGATAGATGGGATGCGTGGGCTGCAAAACCAAAGTGTGCTGGCGATGCTCAGGAGAACAGTTGTGAGCCTGCACAAACTTCTGCCTTGGAGCAGCCTCTTCCCTGTGCTTAATGCCATGCTCTGGGGATTGAGAATCCTGGATGTGATTCCCTGCTTCTCCAAAGGGGGCTTGGGAGCCTTAGGTAAAAACAAGTTGCCTTGAAAAGCCCATCTTGTAATTTGAAAAGAAATCTATTCCTTGCCATTAAGGTATTAAAATGAGAACTTGCCATATGCAGATTTCCCCATGGGATACAGCCAGCAGATGCATTGGAAGCACCCCCCTCCGCCACCCCCAGACCACATTGGCAAAACAGATAAATCCAATAACAACCATTCTTTGGAATTATTTGAAATTCAGGCCAGTGTCTGCTTTGCCTGTATAACCAATGAGTGTCTAGGATGTGTCTGAGACGGAATCTCAGATACACAGAAAATCTGCAAGGCAGGGACTTGAATTCATGTCTCTCCATCTTCTAGTGGTGCTGCAATGAGTGGACAAGTCTGGACTAAGAGCAGTGAAGGAGAATAACATTTAAATGTCCACTCTACTGGGCAGGTGGAATAGAAGTTGAATGTATGTGATTAGTATTGAGTTTTAGAAGAGGGTCCCTTGCTGAAGGATGGGGTAGAGAGAGTTGTCTGATTTCTTTTCTTCCATCACTTACAGAATATCAGTAGGTCACGGGTAGGAGGAATTCTTCTCAAGACTGAGGCTCAAATCTTAAAGTGATTGTTTTGTTTTGCACATCAACATCAAATGCTAAGCAGAAAAATTATTCTGTCTGGAAAAGCATCAAAGCTATCTTCAAAGAATAATGCTTCAAGACCACGTACGTGCTCTAACATTTCTGAAGTTGCCTTCATATTCGTTAGACATTAACAGTATGACAAGTAACTTTTTGTCTATTAAATGTTGGAGAAACTTTTAACTTTAGGCACATTGCACATCAGTAATGTCTGGATTTCATAGTCCTCCCAATTCCATTGCATTTCGCTTGTGTGCTTTTAAGCCTTTTATTACAGAAAATGAGGACTTTAACTTCTGCTGGGCAAACTCTAATTTACAAATTCTGTGGGCTTTGTCTCTTTACAAATCAAATGAGGGAATTAAATTGGATTGAGACAATAAACATACAAGGGATGGTGCAAGATACCATCTTCTGAAGTGTAGCCTTCATCTGGTTTAGCTGCATAAATACACTATAACAAGTCAGCTCCCAGTGTTTGCTGTGCCACATCCCTAAATGTCATTGCAGTGAAGCACGTGAACTACCCGCAGACCCACCAGGCTCAAGGTTTAGCTGGTTTTCGGGGAGGTAACAGATTTCTGATTTGGGCAGGTATTTTGTTTTTAAATCAGGAAACTCTCTTCCAAAGCAGAACTTTGATATGAGGCGCAAATAAAGGAGATGGAGATGAAGGGCCAGGCAAACTAATCCCTTTTCCCTCCTTTCCTGAGCACCCAGCAAAATAAGATGTTACCAAATCTGTGCTTTTGCACTTAGCATCCTCCTGCTCTGCACAGAGTGTTTTGGCTGTATTTGAAGTAACCCACAGATTTGTGCTGCCATCACCTCCCAAAATGTCACAGAACGCCCATGCTGGTACATGGTGATGAAAGCACAAGCCAGGTTTCACTCTTGCTCCCAAAGAGGCAAAATCAACTCATCTTTGGGACTGAGTGAGAGCCATCAGCAGCTCAGGGATTCTTTCAGCTCTGGTCAGAGTTAGCAGAAATCCTGCCTCTCTGCTTCTTGCATCTGCATTTGGGAAAGGGTCTTTTCTAAAGCTCTGACATTAAGTTTTTCTCTCGTGTGGAGCTTACGTATGATAGATAGAGGATGCAAGTTACTGATTTCCAGGGAATAATGTGCTTTGCATTCTTTTTTATTATTATTTTTTGAAGTCAGTTTTCTCCATTACTCTGACAGCAAGTTGCAAAATCTTTGCCACCTTTTCCCCTCCCTTCTTGCATACGGGGAATAGGGACAGCAACAAAGTTTGTAGTCTGCAGTATGATGGGGTTCTTGACTGCCTGACCAGGTAAAAGCTGTCCTGGCTGCTCCCCAGCTGGAGATGGCACCTCTGCAGGTAACAAGGGAGCAACCAAGGAAGGGAAAAGATTTGCAGTTTTCTGGTTGTGGTAATTTATTCTTTGTAATCCTGAGCCCTTTGCTGCCTCTTCCCTAAAGTTCAGTGAGATATTTTGTGAGTTCTCTCAGTTTAGTATCACACTGGTGTAAGCCTGTTGCCTTGTGGTTCTGCCAGCAAAGCTTTACCTACCTGGGTGGACCTTGTAACAGCAGGGAAAGGGTGCAGCACTGGGGTCTGAAATGCAGCTGACAGCACATCTCTGGATAACATCCTTCTCTTCCCTAGTGAGATGTGGAACACAGAGGTGTTGGTAGGTGGGAACACCTGCAGCACTTTCTGTGGGAAAAAATTAATACCATTCAAAATGAATTGTGTCCTTGAGATAAACTACCTCCTGCAAGTGCCTTGCCTCAGAACTTGTATAGCTTGTATTTAAGAGGATTGACAAGATGTTCAGTCTTCTGCAAAATAGGGAGAGATTAAAACTTGTGAAGGAACTACAAGTTCTCTACTTTCTTGGCGGCTTGGATTTCTCTAATCCTTGTCTGTGTTTGCTTATATTTAATTAGAGACAGGCCTCAAAATGACTTAGTGGGCTGTGTGCATGCTGAATCCACAGCTGAGACAAAATCATTTGTCACATGTAATTCTTGAACACAACTGACCACCTTGCTCCAAAATGCCAATGTGCAGGACCACCAGCAGGCTGGGGAGGGCTGAGAACAGTGTGCTTTTCTCTGTGCAGGCTCTGCTGGCTGCCTTTCAGGGATGGTAGAGGGGCTGCTACTGCCTGTGCCAGTGATGGGACTGGAGGGATTAGCACTTTGCACCCATAAATTTCTTTTCCAGATGTAGAAGTATCAACCCCATCTCCTCCTGTGTCACAGTAAGCATCACAGTGGTGCAAACCCCTTCTCAGCGTGCTCCTCATTGCCTTTGCAAATGCACTTCTTGAAAAACTGGCTGGTTAAGAGATCAGGTTGGAAGTGATTGTCACTGTAACACCCACTTTATAAAACCGCGTTGTCATAAAATCATGTTTATCAATGAAACCAAGCTGGAATTAAACATTTGATTTGCTGGAGTAAATATATTGGCAAAACAATATGGAATTAACTGATGGAGCTGTGGTGATATGGCATTTTTATCTTGTGGTTTCCATAGATACACATGTGGCAGTGTTTTGCAAACAATACACACCACCTGAAATATATTAGTCAGGAATAATAATTAAATTTAAATGTATTCTGCTCAAAACCACTCCTTAAATATTTGTTGATGGAAACTAAACTGGTTTTCAAAGATCACTGCAGCTGTATCAGTTCTAATCTTAAATTTTTCCTGAACTGGGGGGGAAGGAAAAGGAGGCAGAGAGACAAAGAAAGCCCCTGGCCCAAGGTTAGTACCTGTGTATGTGATATGGTCCATATGGGTGCAGTTCAGCATGGGGCAAGAGCCTGGGTCCTGTACATGTCCCATCAGCAGCAGAACTGGTTGTATCCAAGTTGGGTAAGGGAATGACAGATTGATTGGGGAGATACAGCCTTGAAAGTGTACTCAGAAGGTTCAGCATAAAGCAAATAAGATGAGCAAACAGATCCATCCACATCAAGCTGAGAGTCTGAAGGTGACAGATACGTGAGGTTGGAGGGTGGTTCCCTTCAGCACAGGGAGGTTTTGCAAAGAAAGGGCCATTCAACCTAAAGCAGCACTGTGGTGATGACAAGTTTTCCTTTTCCAGAGACACAGTGTCCAAGTGAGGCCAATGGTTTGGAAGAGTCTGGCTTCATCACCGGGATAAAACTAAGGCAGAGCCCTGCACCCACTCCACACTTGGGTGGTGTCCGGATCTCCGGAGTGCTCCAGCCCCATGGAGAACAGCAAGTACTGGCCATGGCTCAGATCCGGTGCCGACTGTGGAGGCTGAGCTCTTACAGAAATCTGGCTCATCTTGTGTAGGAATAATTGAAACAGTCAGTATTATTATTTTCCCTCCCCAGTTCTGCTTCATATAAAATATGTATTTCCCCCCCTCTATGCTCTAATTAAAAACCAAAGGAAAGGGAGAGAGGAGGTGGAAACTAATAATGCCAGTTACACATTTGGCTCACAGAAAAGAAAAGCACCCTCTAATGCTTTTGAGGACAATAAGGAGGAAATGATTCACGCTTAATAAACCTCTTTGCTGTTAATCTCTGTTAACCTAACGGCTCTGTTATTTTATTGAAAAGTCTCCTCACTTTTTCTGGTGTTGTTGAAAAGAATGAACTTCTTTTTTTTTTTTTTTCCCAAGGCTATTTATTGAACCTGCTTCCTGTGGAGCAGACTGGGGTGCTGTGCAGACTGGGCAGCCTGGTTGCCATCCTGGTAAGAATATTTTATCGCTGTCATGATCATTCCCCTCACACAACACAGCACTGGGAGGTCCCAGGGCACACACAAATATCGTGGACAGGTTGGTCACAGATTTTTTTTTCTTCATGCGGGAGGTCACCTGGGTCACCTGGGGTCACCTGCTCATTAGGATGATTGGGAACTGCTGTCAGAGGGATTCCTGGGTGGGTTCCCAGCATCTGAAGGGCTGAGGATGTGCTCCTGCTGGAGAATTCAGGAAAGTACCCCAGAGCTAAGCATCCACCGCCCCTCCTGCCACCTCACTGGGGAGATGGGAATACCATGGATGGATGTGATTAGCACACTGTGTTTAAACCCCATATTTTTCCTGTATGATGCACAGTCTCTCACAACTTTCTCATCCCATGGAGTAATGCCCAGCAATTGATGCTATGCTGTTGTAATCAGAGTTAGGGTGCCACAAGGGGCAGAATGGATATTGCTGAGAATCCCTCAAGCTTAATGGTTTTCTTTCCAGCAGCGTCATCTTTCACTCTCTCCCTTATGCCTGGGTTTCAAATATATGAAGGTTTGGTGGTTTTTATTCAATTATGGTCTGAAACATCAAATTTTGCCACTGTTTTTGTGAAGCAGCTGTGTTGGCAGAGGGTGAGTTATCCCACCTGTAACTGATGGATCAGGATGACATGGATGCCACTGGGTTACTGGGAGCTGCAGGTGATCCACCACCATCCTCTGGTGCTGCTGCATGTGTGTGCAGCTGATTTGAGGTGAGTGGAAGTGTATTTGAAGGTGGGAAAAGAGCAGGAAAAGTAGTACCAGAGGTGACAGAGGATGTGTAAGAAGAGAAAAATGGTATTTTGGGGAAGACCTAATGTCAGGACCAACATCTAACATGGCAGCCAGATATCCCTTTGGCTCCTGAAGCAATTCCAAAGAAAACCCTGTGCTCTCTTAGCCTGGATAACAGCTATTCCCTTCATGTAATGAGTTAACCTTCCCTTCTGGCCCAGTTGGACCTAAGTGTGTCTCTGACTGAGCTGTCTCCAACCTGTGAAGTTCATGGGAGGCTCAAATCTTGACTTGATGTCAAATCCTCCAAAGGAGACTTTCCCTTGGTTTTAATATATCAGGGTTTTTACCTCCAGTCAGGAATTTTATCTTATTAGTTCTGTTAATCAAACCCTGTGTCTGAAATCCTTTAATTTTCTTTCTGACAGAAAGATATTTGAAAATCAGAGCTGGATAAAAATTAAAGTATGAACAGTATCTGTCTGGATTGTAAGTCCTTTATAAGATATTCAGAGAGAAGTCTGTACAGCTATCCAGCAGCATTCCCTGTTAATGCAATTGAAGTGTTTTTATAGGTATGTTACTCTGGTTCTGGCCAGTGAATTTTCAAATATTGTTTGCATAAATTTGCCTGTTTCTCACTATGTTTATTTGATAATTTTTGTAGTTATCCCAAAATCAGATTTTAAGTACAGCAGTCTCTGCCCTCGGTGATTGCTATAGAAATTACACCCAGGAAATCAAAGCTTTCACAGCTAATTTTACTTTCATCTCTTCTTTTTGATGGGGTCCTAATGCATCAAAAATCCACACTCTGATACATCCCTCTCAAACATTTAAAATACCAGGAGACCTGCAATGTACAGAAGGAGTGCAACCAAAAGCATCACAGAAGAGCACTCCCTAGAGCTTGGGGTGAGGGCCCAAATCATGTCAAAACTCGGGATGCTTGGATGGAGTGTTGCCTGTGTGCAGGCACCACTGCTGGGACTGAGCAGAGCAGAAGCACTTCAGGGCTTTAATGAAACTGGACAGAAAAGGTCCTACAGGAGCACATTTTTCACAGGAAAAGCCCTGAGCTGAGAGGATTCAGTGCTGGGTTTCCAGCAGCAAGAGGTTACAACCCTCTAAAGGCTTTCTGTAGCTGGGGGTATTAAATAATTTAGCAGTCTTGTGGAAAATTTTTTCATGTATTGAAAAATTCTCCAGACCACGACTGGTAACTGAAATGATGAGAGAAACCCAGCCTAAGTACTAACACTTGTCATGACAAAGGTGAACTAAAAATGTGCATGGAGAATCAGAATTCCTGGCAGAATATGATGTTTAAGTGTGTTTCCCTCCTTCGATTTAAAGTACAAGAACTAAGGAGATGCAACAAGGCACTCAGCTGAGGTTCAAAGAGCTGTTCATATAAAGGATCAATAGATCCAGCACTGTATTTAGTGTCATAGTAAATGTTGGACCAGGCAATTATTTTGATTCATCACTGTGGTAAGTGAAGCATCAAAGTGTGACAGAAAATTCTCATATTTTCTTTTTTCTTATGTAACTGAAATATTTCATTTTTATAGGCAGTTATGTTATAGATTAATATTCTGCTCTTGACAGGTATTGCAAATGGTTTGTTAATTCAGTGTTAGTTTTACAGGTTTTTGATATTTTGCATTCACTCAGTCTCTGGTCCAAAGGATATCTGTGCCATGGGGACTCTTCCAGTAGTGTCAATGACCTCTGAGCCATCTGACAGGAGCATTAGGGAGAAACTGTGTTTACTGGCACCACAGAGGAAACTCCTGTTGGCTCCAAAGAACCAGTTCTAGAGTTGGATCCATCTTACTTTAACAAACTAAAAGATGTAGGTTTAAATTTACTCAGGGTAACAAATTGGATAACCAACATATTACATATTCTCAGCCACTTTGCTTCAAAAGGCTTTAATAGTTCTGTGTTCACTGACAGCAACAGAGGGGCTTCAAAAGATCAGCGGAAGGACTGATCCAGGCTGCAGAACGTGGCAGGCAGCTGGAATCTAAATTAGTGGAAGTACCAGTGGAAAGCTCAGCATTTATATCAGATATAATGCATTACAAGTGAGATTTATAAAAGGATTACAGAGAGCAGTTAGTTAAAGCTCCTGGCAGTAAACAGGGATAAAAATATTTATCTAGCTGTAAAAATACGAATAATGGAGTAATTTATGTAGTTATGTAAAGAAGCTGCATACTTTTAACTGACAACAAATAACACTCTTAATATTGCTAATATTTTACAATGTCCATGTATCAAAATCCTTCCATGCCTTTCGCTTCCAAGCAAAATCCTCTTGTATCTAATCAGTGAATAATACAAAATTTCCTCAAGCTACAGACATGCTCACAAGGGGGTAGATCACCCGACAGTGCAGCTCTGTGCCTTTCTGCCTCCCTCCTCCATGGGAGATCAATTCCTTCCTTCCCTCTGGGAGGGTATGTGATGCCAGTTACTAGGCAGCTGGTTGCTAATATTTCCTGCATTTTAATGCTGCTTTTCCAACAATTGCATTTCTTCTAATTAGCTCTTTCTGTACAGTATTATTTTACAGGGACATCAGGCTCTTTTTTGGAAAGTGGTTGGAATTTTGGACCTCCAAAACCCTAGTGTAATACTTGAAACTTTTTACAGAAAAGCATCCCTCTTTTTGACCCAGACCTCACTGCAGGTACCTGCTGCAATATCCCACCAGTTCAGCAGCTTTGCCACATAATCTAGAATGCAATTAGTAAATGTAAACCAAGTGCTTACTCTGTCAGTGGAAACATATTGGTGACCATGATTAGCATTAGAAGGTTCACTTTTTACTTTTTCAGCCACCTACTTTCCAGGAATAACTTTCAACATGTTGAACATCTAACAGTTATGGTTCCAGATGTGCTGTTATGTTTTATCATGGAAAAGATGCCAGTTCCCTGTTGTAGCTCTGTAAACCTGTGCCTAATTCTACCTGGACTGATAAAACCAACTGGTGGGGAACCATTAGCTTCATCTGGAGGATCTGTGCCATCCTCTGAAGTTCAAAGCACAGTCCTGGAGCTAGTTTCTTCCTCATGGAACCTCATGGATTCCAATTGACACCAGGTCTCTTCAGCATCCTGCTCCTAATGTGCTGGGTGAGACAAAAATATTGTTCATTCCTTGTTGAGGCCTAAGGAAGGAGAGCTCAGAGGTTTGCTGCTTTCTGCTTTTACTCTCAAGTCAGCTTAAATTTTTAAAATATGGAGTAGAGAGGATAAAGCAGCACAGCTGGCCTTGATCCTGTGTGTTGCTGGATTCCCATGGTAATCGGTCATACTGCACATTGAGTGTCTCCCAACAGCTGGTTATTTCTCAAGGTATCTTCTGCTGGCAGTAACAAATTTAGCCCTTGGTGGTGGTCCAGGAAATTGATGTTAACTCTGATTTTTGGGTGGCCAGTTCATTTCTGTCCTGTGTCAGACCACCCCAGTACTCTGATATCTTTACTCCTCTCTCCCTCTGCAACAGGTTGGTCCCACTACATGGCATCAACAATAATTCTTAGTATTTTGTGAACTCTATCTTTTATGGATCACTTGTGAGTCTTATGGGAGCTGCTTTTGTGTTTTTTTGGTATGTACAATGATTCATCCTCTCCTGACATTCTGTGGGGTTGAAGTTTGCTCTTTGTTCCAAATAGTGCATCTCCAAGAAGGGTTTCAGCCTTTGTGAGCAAGGAGCCAGCACAGAGCTGGGCACCTGCTCAGGAAGCAAAGAGCTGCAGAACTCTGATCACTCTGCCTTTGGAATGGCAAAGTGATTTTAGTGCTTGTAAAAAACTTGTATTGAATATGAGCAGTGGCAATCAAAGAAAGTAAATACAGTATTAAAATAAGGCCGAAATACGTAGTATTGAAAAATTATTTTAGTTCACCAGTTAAAAATTATGTGTTAGGACTCTTTCAAGAGCAATAGAAAAGGGATCTGGGTGTGTAGCAAGGGATAAGTAGGGAGTAGTTGCCAAAAGATTTCCAAATTGGTAAAAAGACATGAAATATTCTCATGAAAACACTGGCTGCTAAAATGGGAAGGAACTCTTTCTGTTGCAAAAGCCTTTTTTTGCTTCTTCCAAATAGGAGAGGGGAGTATAGTGGGGAAAAAATTGGAATTTAGTGTACAATTGTTTTGAAAATAGAGCTGGTTTTCAAGATACGGACAGGAAATAGAGCAGAAATGAGTTAGAAAACCATGAGATCTCACTCCCCTGGATTCTGTTGGGGAAATTCAAGGTTTCCCATCTCTACTACTACTATTTTTGATCCTTTATAACCTGGTGGATTTTGGTTTCATTACAGCAATATTAGCATGCATTCTTTAGTCATAATATAATGATTCACGTGTTCTCGGGGTTTCTTCAGACCATTACCTAGAACTAGTTTTCCATCACCATGGGGATGTATTAAACTTTGTAATAGTAATTATCCCGCTTTCTCATGAGCAGCAGAAGAGAGAATGTGCTGTACAGACATCCTGTCCCAGATTAGTGAAAGTGTCTACTGGCTCAAAGACTTCTCTTTGTGAATAATTTTAACACATTGTTTATTAACAATGTCAACAAGTAAAATACTGGGTAATTGTTCCTCTTGGGCATGTTTTTTGAAGTGTTTACCCTAAATAGATGGAAAAATACAGCACAATAAGAGATAATGGTGGGCAAAAATCCAGCCAGAAGTTACCAAGTAACATCTAGTACCCAATAACTTTAGGCTACGTTTCTCTTTCAGGTTGCTTGGGAAATCTGGCAGCAGTTTCTGAGCAGCAATTTGCTTAGGATTAGACTCTTCTGGGTTTGCTCCCTTACAGGTACCAACTTCAGGTGGTCAGAATGCTTGCTGGTTCACAAAGAGTGAATTCAGGGATTTCTGGACACAAGGTTTGAAAGGATTTTGGTGAAACTGAAACTCGGCTTTCCAGAAGATGCTTTTTCACACAATGTGTGCTTTGCTTATGGATACTATTGCCAAAGCAGGGTGAAAACTCCAAACTCAGCAAGTTGCGAGGAAAAAACCAACTTCTATTCTGAGGAGTGTGTGCATACAGTTAGAGTAAGGCTTTCAGGCATAAATTTAGTTTATAGTGGAGACATGTTGTTCTCCACGATTGCTACTCCCTATGAAAAAAACACCTGGCCTTGGCCACTGACTCAACATATGGGCCAAGGAAAAATGCCTCTGCAGTCTCATTACTGAGTTTATTCATTAATTCACTCTTATTTTCTTGAGGAATCATGAAATTTATTCATAGTTTCTTGTGAAGGAGAGACAGATTTGTCAAAAGAGCATGAAAGATGTTGAAGTTACCTGTCTTCTGAAGTAAACGTGATTCCAAAACAAGTTTCTATCAAGCCTTGGGACACTGCCTATTTGAGTGCAGTCCTTGGACTAATATCTCATGAACCACCATAAGACATTAATGTTTTATGCCTTTGGGAAGCTCACAGCCAGCTGGCCTTGGTGCATGTCCAACTTCTCTTGTGCTTGAAGGAAAATCAGCACTGCAAAATGCTGAGTGCTCTGGGTCTGATCCAGCAAAGGTGACACTATGGGGTAAATTGGAAGCCTCTGATATGCTGCACCGTGGGTGTGGATTTAGCTGTTTTCCAGCCTTGAAGGAGCATGCACCTGGCTGGGCTCTCATCTGTTAGCTTGCATCTCAGTTAGGAGCAGCTCCTTCTCTCCTGGGTTCTCCTTCCCAAACACCTTGCACCGTGGGTAGGACTGCATGAGGAAACCTATTTAGGAATTACAGGGGGGAGAGACCCAAAGCAGAGACTTAGACTGGCCTGAAAAACAACATCCATATAATTTTAGAGTTTGATCAGTTTGTTCTGGTTACATTTTTTAAATGGAGGGTGCAATGGAATGCTGGAAAATGATGCATTTTAACAGCAACTGGAAAATTAACGGGAAAATACAGGAGGCAAATTTGATAAGAAAGAAAATAATCACAGCCAACCAAGTATCAAAGCATCTTTAAGAAGTGCAGCATGCATGAAATAATAGGCAAGAGCTATACCTGAAAGGATGGTTGGCTGATGAGTAGCAAAGTCTGGAGCTTCCAGCTTTCTTATTTGCCTCATTATTTCGAAACTCCCTGAGACATAAGGTCAGACATTTGGCAGGTGTCAGAAGGAGAGTAACTTTAAATATCCCAAGTGTGATACTCAGTCACTGTGGGGGTGGAGTCCCTCATATACTTCTCTCTTCAGCCCCGTGGCAATGAAATGTGCTGCACCACCCCAGGCAGCATCATCTGATGTTATTTCTCTCTGCCTGCAAGAGGGGCTGGCAGTCCTGCCATTGTCTGCCATAGCAGCAGGTTGAAACCATTATGAAGTGCTTTTGAAAATGCTGTTCTCAGTAGTAAACAATTCAGAGTTACTCCTTAGGCTGTGAGATACCCTTGGGCTTTAGCATAGGCAGCACAGGGATACTCATGTCTGCTTAGTCTCGGTGTGAGACACTAAGATTTCTGTGAAAGGCACTTCAAACTATTTAAAGAGTTTTGTTTATAGTTTCTGCGGAGACTGGAAGACAGGGAAAGAAGTTTTATGAAATATCAGTTCTTCAAAATGAAATATGAACTCCCTCTGCGGATTGTGAACTAAAACTCTTAAACAAAATGATAGGGTGTTTTTATAAGAGAAACAGGAAGTGTATTTTCAAATTAATACAATTTATGAATATCTGGGGATAAAGAGGGAATGTTTCAGTGCTTTTCTTTCATTTGTTTTGTTTTTAATCCATGGCAGACACTTCATTTCTATACAGTGCCCAGCACTCTGGTCTCTCACAGCAAAGCCACAATGCATGTCACAGAGCATCAGAGCACTCCTACAGATTTCATGCTCAGTCACTTTTTTGGATCAGACTGGAGCACGCTGTGCATATTCTGACAAGCTCCTTTTCCATGGAGAAAGAAATGTTTGGGGCACTGTGGGGGCAGATCACCAAATGTCTTTTTTTCCTGAAAAGCAGAGCAGAGCATCTCCCATATCATCCCGTTTGATTCTTAAGGGGCAGCAGTTCCCCCTAGTGTAAATTCCAGTAGGTATATAATCTTGCTTCAGAAATCCCAAGCCAACATCCAGCACTTGGGGGAGAGGGAAAATAGGATATTGGGTAGGAGGTAACAGAGACAGGGGAGTTGCCTGGGAGAGATGTAGATATTACAGGACGTGGACGTAACAGGATGTTACAGGACAGGACGTCAACTCTGTAAGAAAACAGTGGCCCTTCAATTCCAGCATGGATTGAAGGACAAGCCCCTCTCCATGCCCTGACACCTTCTTGTTAGTTCTCCAGAGCCTTATCAAGCCAGACATAGCTCTCAGAAATGTCACCTGCTGCTGTGCAAGCCTTGGGGTGACTCAGCAATGCAACACAAGGGCTTGCTCAGTAAGGACAGATTGTTCTCTGCTTCTAAGTACATTACTTCTTCTATATTTTTTTTAAAGATCTTCTAATTATGTTCTCTTTGGTATTGATCCTTTGCTCTTTTATAAGCTAGATTCATCCTTTGCTTCTTGAGAAGCAAAAAAGGAAACAATTGGAGCCTGAGCTGCTCTGTGGTCCCACAGCCATGTCTGCTGAGCTCGTTCATTGGCTGACAGTTGTTTTGGGACTCTTGATTGCATTTTTTAGGGCTGTGATTTTACAGTATGTCAGAATCTTATGTCAATCTACCTTCTCTGCAAACCACTTGTGTGCAGTTGGCCAAACAGAAGTTTTCTGTTTTAAGAAAAAAATAAATCATTTTTTTAGTGATGAGATTCTGTTGCCAACTCCCCTGTCATTCTCCTGTCCTATTTACTGCCTAGACTTGAAAAGCATAACGATTTTTGAAGGCTTTGTTTTTAAACTCTGCTCTTGCTTTTCCTTTGTGACTGCTTTGACAGACTTCTCTGATGTATATTTCAGCACGGGTTCATGTGAAGCTAATGACAAGGCAGACGTTTATTTACAGAAATATGGGCTCTATTTGTAAAATTATTTCCTGGTAAGAAAAACATTGCTTTCCACTTACCTTACATGTTAGGAGATTTTTTAATACATTTCTTTACAGCTTGGTCTTTAAGTTGTGCATTGTTATAGGCATATAAAACTGCCAGTAAACCCAAACCCCACAACCATAGAGATCATTATAAAACACAAAAAGATTCAACTGTTGTTTTAAGTCAAGAAATGGATTTACACATAATAAAATAAGTTCAGAAACATCTACACTGATTTACAGATCTGACTAATAAGTAATAAATAGGAAAAAATTAAGCTCATAAATTCTCACACTACACTTTGAGATTCCTGTTTACTGATTTACATGAAATAAAACAAAACTTTGAAGCTCTCTTGTTCTTAATTTTACAGTCTTGTCTTCCATACAAGCCCCAACCTTTGTTGCATAAGTCCTTAGTAGACTTATTCTTATCACTTCATGTTTTTGTTATTACCCTTGACACTGTAAAATAATTGTATAAATAGAAGAACAGCTACTTTGTTGCGTATGGTCACAAATCAATGCTCTATACAAAAGCCTACCTCATCCAAGTTAAGCACAGAAGTCTGTTGTGTTTCAAAAACTGTGACTGAGGCCCCAAGCACTCAGATGTGAGAGATTAAACTGGAGGATGGGATAAAATACTGCCCCAGAAGCTGTAGATGTGGGATGCTCTGGCTGCAGCTTGTGAGGACTCTCTATCAGCTTCAGCACTGCCTGCCTGTTCACAAGGGCAGCAAATACATCAAGATGTAAAATTTACTTTAAAAATAGGCTAAATACCAAGTGGCTGGTAGGTAAATTAGCTTGTAGTGAGAAGTGCATGCCCCAAAATCTCTACAGTGCAGCCACCAGCACAAACACTCCCTGACCCTGTCCTGCTTGCATTGGCCCTCTGGCTGGGTGGGTGGTCCCTCCTGATGTGCACCTGGATAATTAACAGGTTTTTTTCCAATTTGGGCTTGCAGGTCATGTGACAGGACCCTGTGTGAGTCACCAGATGGGAGAACATAAGCAGATTTGCAGTGATCTTGGGTCCCTGGAGCTGGTGTGTGGGACCACGTGGTGCTGGTGGAGAGGAGCCCTGGCAGCACACTGGAGATGAGTGAGTCCTCTGTGTTGCCCTTGCTAGCTCTCCTTCCTTCTGCTAATTCCATAAAGCTGATAGACTCTGAAAAGTAAGTAGCTTCAGTAACCAATGTACCCTCTCAGAGAACTTACTGGCATAGCAGTATGGTGAAACTTGGCTGCATTCTTGTACAAGACTTTGAATGAAATATGTTATTTTAATTTTTGATTTACTTTGATTGAGAATTACACAGTCCCATTAATTTTCTCCAGGGAACTGGTTTCTAAGACTTTATCTACTAGTTTATTTCTAAACTAAATTTTATCAGGCTTAGTCTCTACTCAATGCTTTTGAGGAACGTTTCATTCCTTGCCATTTTATCTAAGATGAAAAACTATTTCCCCCTGCATTGTGTGATTTTAGTGGGAGAGTAGATAAGTATTTTTAGCAAATAGACCTGGAAATCTGACTTAAAAATGTGTGTAAATCAGAATCCAGTGCAAGCCATCTGCAGAGCTGCCCAAGCAGAGCAGCAGTCGGTGGGCACAGCCCCTGCAGCTCAGCTGCTGCATTTGCATTCTGCTCACAAGAGCCATGTGAAGGAGTCTGTGCTGCTGGAGGGATGTAGCTTGCCAAAACATCTTGGAAGCCAAATCCATAACCTGTCCAAGAGGGGTAAATGAGAGCAGGATTTGGACTTCTTTCTTTCAGTTAATCTCTCCTTTTAGAGGAGCTCTGTGTTTGTCTGGTTGGCACACTGATGTTCAAGAGCTCAGCACTACTTGTTGAGGATGTTACTAGTCTGACAGCAGCCTGTAATTACTGTATGTCATGCAGGGCTGTGATAGATATAGAAGTGCTGGAGTCTAGGGGCTGCTGAATTCATGAGCCACTTGAGGGTATCTTTGCAGTAATATGATACTTGGTGTGACTAAAGCAGGGCAAACACTTCAGAACAGGCTTAAATAAAAACCAGAGAGTTGTCCTGCTGAAGCAAATGGAAATATTAGTGTGCTTATATAAAAATATACATAATTTGAAGGCTTAAATATCGATCCAGTTTAAGATTTAATTTATATTCACATTGTGGTACAGTAGTTTATGTAATTTTCCATGCTCAGGGTGTCTCTAGCCACATAAGTCAGTGTGCATCATGGTGGTCTGTATTAATGCAATAAATGCACATACTTATACCATTAAGTTCTTTTTTTTCCTTTGTGTAAAGGAAGCTCTGAGAAAGACAGTGGATGTAGTATTAACATGATCTTCAGTTTATCCTTATGCCTTATTTATGTTATTTTTAACTTAATCCAGCTTTTGGACCGTTAAAAATTGTGGATGATGCAGGTCACTCTAAAGTCTGCTATGTGTTGTTGCATTAGGCCTGTCCCTCACAGCCTCTTCCACATTCCCAGCTCAGTAATGCTGTTGCTTTAGGCTGTCATTATTTGATTAAACCCTGATTTGTCTGGAAAGGTGAGTCACCTGTAATCAGCACCATAAATGAAAGACCTACCCAATTTGCTATTGAGAAATAATCACAAATTCAATAAAGGTTTAATTCCACATTTACAAACCCTGATGCTTTCAGCTCTCTAAACACTGTTCCCTGACAACCACAAAAGTATTTTCATTTCCTGGAGTAGGAATGCAAACAACTGTGTGAGGAGCCACAGACAGGCACCAGGGCTGAATTGCTCTGTGGTAGGACACAGCATATTTAGATACCATTTCATTAGGAAACCTGGGATTTTTGTGTTTCTAAGACGTTTTATGGAATAAAGCAGCTCACAAGCATTGTATCAATTGTAGCTGATGTCCTTAGAGATTTGGCCAGACAGTAGGTAAAATAAGTCAGCATCTACCAAGTTTCCAAACTCTAGTGGTCTGTATTTGGGGGTGTCCAGGTGTATTTGAAAGGAACTTAGTTTCTGGAATAATTTTAGCCCCTTAGGAAGCTTTGGGGAATGTGCTGCAATATGAAATCATATGGCTCCCTTGTCATTGGGAGCTTTGTCCCCACAGGAAGACTCATTGTGAAGTTAGGGATGTCGTGGGGCAAGAAAAGCTGTTCACCAGCTCACTCGTTTTTGTCTCACCTCTCTGCAGATACTAACTCAGGAAAACAAATGGGAACTGCTCTGCTTTGTGCTTTTCCTTCTAGGTAGAATCCACATGTTGGCCAAAGAGGTCTTATGAAGGACTCAACAGAAAGTAACAAGACCAGCAAGGTCATTTCACAGGCAAATTCCCTGGAGAGTGGTTCTAGTGTACACCTCTGAAGTTTCAGAAAAACAACAACCAGACAGTGAATTAGAGAAAGGATTTGGTGTGTGCTTCTCTGTGTAAGTCTGAAGTGGACTAACAGTAGTTCTGAGGTCAGGAAGAAAAGACAAAATAAGTGACAAAAGTACTCTGACTCTGCAGGGGCAATGGTTCCTTAAGTCTGTTTTATATGCATCAGAAACAAGTTTCGGCCATTGAAGCTGTGCAGTAGAGGAAGAAATGCCTTTGTGTGAGGCGTGTTCTCTCCCTTTATTGTGTTGCTTAATGCTGTCATGTTTGAGGAGCTTTTTTTTTTGGGAGGGAAGTAAAGAAGGAGATGGGACTGACAGCTAAAGGATTGATGCTTGTATGTACTTACACACAGCAATATTCCTTCCAGTGATATTCCTAGAGCTAGGAAGTCCAGCACTTAAAGGATTTTGGGAACAATGGTTTCTTACAAAGACATAGTGACAACTTTTATATAAAGCATGCTTGAGATTTTTTCACTTGGCACATGCAGAGCCCATTAGACTCAAATTGATCCAAGGATAATGATAAGAGCAAAAGCAAAACAAGGAAATGGAGGGATGTGCTTTTAACTTCACCAATCTAAAGTGTCAGAGATAAATAATACATAAATTGGCATGGCTTCCTAAAGCCAATGTCTCAGTCTGATGGAGATTTTAATGCTGAGAAATCATGTGTGCCCTGTGGAGGATTTGGAGTCAGGTTGGCTGTGCCAGGGAGAGCTGAGGTGATGGTGAGTTCCTCTCCTCTGTACAGCACTGGAGGAGGCTCAGCTGTTCCTCTGCACAACAAATCCTTTCAGGATCCTCTTTTGTCAGGTTCTTGTGTTAGCCCAGCTTTAATCACCTTCTTGCAAGAATTAGTGGAGTCTCTTGCAGCAGAGGACTCATAGCAAAGTAGTGGGGAGGGGATGGTTCCCTTTGTTAGGCTGAACTCTCTGTGCTGAAGAAGTAAAACAACTTGAAAGGTAAGGCAGTGTTTTCCTATAGAGGTTCTCTGTAGATGGAATAGCACGGTCCTGTGTCACTTTTCCCAGGCTTGTTGACGGCAGGAAGTGATGGGGTGGAATGACTGGATCTAAAGGAGACAGTGTTGTGGCATTGAGGGGCCAAGATAGTGTGGAAATGTGCTGGCACCAAGGCCCATGAAGGAGAGAGGCAAATGTGATAGAAGACCCTCGGAGACAATTTGAAAGGAAAAGAAGAAAGGGGAGCACCAATGTGTGTGCGGAAAAATGGAAGAGGGAGAGAGTGAGTCCAGGATGGGCTGAGCTCCTCTGTGTGTGACTGTGGAGTCCAGTGAGTCTAGGACCAGGGTAGTACTGTCCTTGTCAGAGGTGTCTCCTCTTGTCACCTGGCCCTGCTTCCCACAGCCTCAGCCACATCCCACTCACGGCACTGAGGGGATGAGCTCTCCTCACCGTCTCTGCACCCTCAGCTTAGCAGCTCCAGTAGCTGGTCAGGGACCAAAGTAATTTGGAATGAGTCTTTTCCATTCAGCTTGCTCCAGCAAGGTTTGACGGGTTGCACAGACACCCTGCTGCTGGCAGCCTCATCCATATTCATAACAGTGATAACTTCACACTGGCAAAAATTGAATTATCTGGTTTTGCAAGCTTTGATAGATACAGTATGTGGCTCTGTTTGATTCTAACAAGGGAGATAACATGCATCCTACAAGCTGGTGGCAGTCTTATATTGATTTTTAGTAATTCTGATTTCTCTTTTTTGACCAAATATCACTGTCTGTTGTGCTAATTAAAGTACATTTTTGCATTCTGTGGCATGAAGCCCTGATTTTCTCTGCACTGGTACACTGAGTTCCCACATTACATGGGAAACTGTCGGGAAATCCATAATTGCAGGGCTTTGGTAACCTTTAAATATTTCAATGGTTCCTAAGGGAAGGGAGTTTCCCACTGGTTGATGGAGTAATTATTTCAGTGACCAGGTTGAACATGATTTTTGATGTTGTTTGTTACTGCATTATTTGTATTTAAGTTAATTTTGTAGCTTTTAGAGTACAATTTTCATACTAGTTGTTTGTTTTACAAAACTGACTAATGAGAGCATTAAAACTTTGGCTGATAGTGCTGGTTGAATGATGTAGAAAACTCTGCCACTGGTACTCTTTTGTGACTTTCAAGCGAATCAGGAAAGCCATATTCTCATGGCTTTTTAACTTCACGGTGGTTTGTGTCTGGGTTTCATTTCTGTGTCAAAAACAGTGTTTTTTACTGATAAAACGTTCTCAGAAAAAAACCCCAACAAGTTATAACAGGCAGCTGTAAATTTATGCCTTAGTTATATTTATGTGGAAATGAACGTGCTGAGACTATAAATGGCCCAGCTGTGATCAGCTGGTGCCCAGCTGATTTTGGGTGTCTCCATAATGTTCCTCATAGTCAAGATGGGCAAGGAATTGCCTGTGGACAGGCTGGAGGGACAGAGGGAAAGATTGAATATCGGTGTTTATATACGTGTGTAGGAGGATGCCGAGACTTTTCTTCTAGAACTTTTCCATGAACAAAAGAGGACAAAGTTGACTGAATAAGTAGGTTATGAAATACCACTCAGTTTCCCATCAGCAAGGACATGGCAGTAATTCTGGAGAGAGCCCCAACCTGTAATGCTTGCTCTGAGGCTGCTTGTGCAAAGGATGTGAAATAATGCCAGGTATTGGAACCCACTTTTCTTTTCTGCTTGTTTCTGACTCCTCTTATCTTCTTCAAAGAGTGCCTGTGCAGCACAGGGGGTGGGTGTCTGTGCCATGTGACTCCTTGGTGCATTTGCCACTTTGACCTGACAGTTATTGGAGTTAAAGATTTAGAGCTTGGTACTTGTGCCAGGTTTTTTTTTTTCCCCCCATTATAACTCTAACCCAACTTGATGAACAAACCTCCAAATTTGTATTATACAATGAGTCTGAGCATGTTTGTTTTCTCTAGGGAAGTAAAGACAAGTATTAATGTCAGACTGGATTTGAACTGAAAGCATCACACAGGAGCTGTTTTATGGGATAATACTCTAGTGTTTGGTAGTTGGGCAAGTTTTTTTTCTTTTCCTTTTTCTTTTTTTTTTTTTGTGTGCCTACCCCCTCCTGCTGACTATCCACCGCACCAAATTAGGACAGCTAGAAATTTTCTGGTTGAAAAAGCCCAAATACAGTTACCTTCACTATGTCTCTATGCTAATGCCAAAAGCACATGAATATAAGCAAGACTTGAGGCATAAACCTGGGGCAATTCACACTGTGGCAGCTGCAAACAAAGAGGCAGACTAAGTGTGGAAAGGTGGACACTTGAAAGTGTGTCAGGTTTAGCCAGGATGTAACCCAGGGGGAGATGTTACTTCATTTTGGAGGGCTGTGTGCACAGATTGATTTTTTTTTTATTTTTTTTTTTTATTGGAACAGCTTGTCCTGCCAGGGGTTAATTCATTCACAAATCCGTGGCCCTCTAAGGAGTGTGTTGTTGTGGATTTAGAGGCCAAATGCTCTCTTTCCTACATAATCAAACCCATCTTCTCCTAGCTGGCAGCTGCACTGATGCTAACAGTATATAGACTTCAGTATGGCTGTAAAAAAAAGCCTACTGTGGACATGGAAATATTCTTGTTTGTTATGGTCACCTTTAAAATGGTCCTCAAATAAATTTGTGATGTAGAAATGTTGTGCTGTTCCAGCACTGGCAAGACCAGTCCAACTCAATACTTACTCTTGACCCTCCACAAAGGTAGGGAAACACTGGACTCAGAGGTGCTTCCTCATCAGTCACAAAGCAAAATGCTTTCTCACCTGGGAGAACTTGGGCTAGGCATTAAGCCTCCTCACCTTTCACCCTACCTAGTTGTGTTGAGGTGTCTGGCCCATCTCCCTTCTTTCTCTCCTCTGACTTTTGTGCTGCTGGATTCATCTTGTCGTGATGCGATTTGGGATGACTCAGAGCAGTGGCATACAAGATTAATGGAAATGTTCTGTAGTCCCTTCAAGTCTTCCTGGTGAGATAATATAATGCAGATTGATTTGAACCATTCCTCTTGCCTGTCCCTGCTTCCCAAAGGCTTTGACAGGATGGCAGGCTTGCTTGTGTGCTTTATTTATTTATTTTAAATGAGTAAGGAAGGATGTTAAATATCCCAATTAGTATTTGTTATTTGAGAGCTCAGTTATCTCACAGGCCAAAAATGTAATTTTTTTATTTTAAAAATGTTGTATCCATGTTCTGCTGTGTCTGTATAAGCATTGATACCTACGTAATCTCTTAAAATTCACAGTTACTTTTCCATGGAACACAGAAGGTAGAAAAAGTGCACATTTTGTATATTTCAATTGGAAGAAAACCTCATGGGAGTGATGGATCTGTGGCAGTGATCACTTTGAAAAGTGGAGCCCAGTCTTCTGTGGCAAGCATTTGCATTCAGTGCACTGCCAGGTGCCAGACAGCTATGCCCTCCACAGCTCCAAAATTTAGGATAGAGGAGGTATTTCTTTCATGTGTATGAATGACTCTGTGGACCAACTCTGCCTTGCACCATCCTCCTGCTCTATTATGATGAATGCCCTTAGAACCCTGTTTTTCTGTTGTCCCTGTAGCATCCTCAGTTTTGACAATAGTGTCCTGGTGGTGAATGTAGCTCTGCTTTAATTTTGCTTGTGCATACATTTGTCCATACCTCTCCATTTTCTTCTTCTCTGTTATCCCAGTTTTTTGCTCACTTTTCCCCAAGACTTAAAGTGCGTCCTGACAGTGTTACCTTGGTGGCACCTCCACATGCATGGGACTCTGAGCTGTTGCTCTGGCAGCCAGAGCCCAAATTCTTGCCAGCTTTGAGCTGCTGAAGGTGCCTGGGTGATGTCCAGGGGGCACATGCAGCCCAGGTTTTGGGGTGCTGCACACACCATTTGTGTCCAGGGAGGCAGGGCAGGGGCCGGAATTGTTCTTGGGGAAATGGTGCTTCCTGCATCCTCAGGGAGGGGAGCTGGAGCAGAGGGTAAAGACAAGCTGCCTGGAGCCCCCAGGGGTGGAGTTTGCCACTGCTGCCGGCCCGTGGTGCCTGTGTGTCTCACTAATAACACAATCTGCACAGCGAGATCTGCCTGTGACCTGCAGGTCTCTGACAGAGCAGGGAATTGCAAAGACTTGTCAGAGCCTGAAGACTCAGAGCAGTGTTGCAGTGGAGATGCAGTCCATGATTTTCCTTAAGCTCTCCATGAGCTTATTTATATAACTGGCCATTACAATATCCTGTATCAAAAAGTTGCATGCTTTAATTACAGGCTTTGTCAAAAAATGTCGTCTTCTTTTGTTTGCTCTAAACCTGCTTCCAGGACAGGCATCTCTTGAAATAGCAGGTGTTTCAGAGGGGAAGGAATACCCAAAATGCTTTTGATGCTCTGTTTGTGTTTGCATTGGTGATGAGAGTTTTCCAGAACTGCTGGATCCAACCAAGGTTTTTCCAGTGAGCACTGTGAAGGCTGCAGGAGCAAAGAAGGAGGGTTCTAAACACTGGACAGGGTGTGAAGACATTTCCCATTAATTGAATAGGGAGAGTGGTACCAGTGGGAACATGGGAACATGTTGCCATGACAACATGATAATTAGCACATCCCCAAGGAGGAGGTTCCCTCTGCAGCATCCCAACGTTTCCCTTTGCCTCCTGCAAATGTGAGAGCTGCTCTTGGATATAACTGCAATAGCTGTTGCTATTGCAAGAAAAAGAAAGCAAACTTACCCAAAATGGGAGGCACCTGTGGAATTTGAGTGTGGATTGAGCTTGGAGCAAAGTGGAACCAGCAAGGGGGTGAGGAGCTGCCACTGATTTTGTAAAGTGAGGGCTGAGTCTTGCATGGGTGTGAGAGGATTGAGCCCTTTGGACCTGGAGGTTGGGTCCTTGTCAGGAACAGTAGACATTGTCCAACAGGACATTGGTACCAGTGACCTGGAGACACAGAGGTGCTGTGGGGTGTGGGCATTTATGGAAGTGTTGGAAGGGTTCAGATTTTGGGCATGAGGGAGTGCTGATCCCCTTCACCCCCAAGCATTCACAGAAGGTGATGCTGCAGTGCTTCTGTCATACAAATGCCCCAGTGGTTGCAGTGTGAGCTGGGTCCTGGTAGGAAGCTGGTCTTTAAATCATCTGGTGCATAATGGATTGAAATGGAGAACTTTAATTAATAGACCTAGAAAACTTCCAGAAAACGCACAAAGTGCTTGCCAGCAACTGGAGTTGTTCCTGGCAGCCTCCCCACAAGTTTGTAACCTTCTTGAGGCAGCAGTGTGGTCCCAAAACTACAGGAAGGAGGGGGTTATTCCCTACAGAACTGCAGCTGCCTGTGCTTCCCAGTGCCATGCAGGAAGTGCTCTCCTGCCTGTTGGGATGTGAGATGGGCAGGGTCCCAGACTGGGAAAGACCCTGTAAGAGGCAGAAGTCATGACATCCTAAGAACATCACCAAAGCAGTTTTTCAGAGATGCAAGGTTATAGCAAACAGTGCCAGATTAGAATATTCCTTCCAGCATCAGGTCACAGCAAGTAGCCTGCTCCATCTCTGGGTTCTGGTGTAAAGGTACCTCATGTGGAGAGAGATACTTCTGTTCTCAGTTGCTTTCCTCCTCCCTTGTTTCACAGGGAATCTCAGGGCAAGCATGTCACAAGGGTGTCTGCAAAAACAAGAATTCAGCAAGTTTTCCTTTCCACAATGTGTGTTGCTTTCTCTGGGCAAGCAGTTCAAGACTGTAGTTTAGTGGAGTGTTTCTAGGTGGGTGTATGTGAGAGCAAAGTTTGAACCAAAGTTCTTGAGTTAGCCTGAAGTGGGAATCCTGGTGGAGGAGGACAAATGAAGGAAACACTTTGGCTTTGCTTTAGAAAATTGGCTTTTTTTAAAAAATAGATGAAAGAATATATTTCAGTTTCTTAATTGAATTTGTTGTTGCACAAAGTTGAGTTTTGTTTGGAAAGGGGCATTCACCAAATTGTGTTATTAAATTGAGCTCACAGGTAGTGACTCACTGGCGTTATTTCCAGGAAACAAATGATGGGAATGGGAAGGGTCTGTTTTTTCTCATGCTGCGGAATAAAAGAATAACCTTTCTGCCCGGGGGTACTTTTAGAAAAGCAGATAAAACCTGGTGAGAAACATTTAAATCAATAAGTCGTGTCTTTAAGCTTTCCTTTGGGTTTCTGTGCTGTAGTTTCTCAGGAAGAGGTTGGGCTCTGAGAATCAAATTACTTTCAGCCACAAAGATTTGAAGTCTATTTTAAGTTAGCCAAAATGCTTCTTGCATGCCTCTGCTGGAGAGGTACCTACGTATTTGACTCCTTGTGGGAGGAAGCTGCTTAAACATATGAAGCAAGAGGACTGGGAGTAGGCATTGGATGCAAACTTCCAGGATCTTCCTCTAATAGCCAGTGGAGGGAATAAAAAACGCTGCTCTGGCATTAGGCTGATATTTGGGAAAGGCTGGAGGATCTGGTCCAATTGTGAAGTGTTTCTTCTACTAAGACTTAAAAAAATTACAATGATTTGAAGTCACTGGCTCATCAAAAAAAAGGCAATTCATATTTGCAGATCTCTTTGCAACATGGAAATCTCTTATAAGAAATACATGAACAGTCCTTACAGCTTGTGCTTCCTTGCTAGGACTCAAATAGAACTAAAAATAATTTACAACTTGCAACAAATCCTTTTGGTATAGGAGACATAATTTTTAAAGATTAGTATTTCTGTTTTGGAACAATTACAGAACTTTGTATTATAGGGGATGATGTGATTGTTTTTAATGTGGTAACACCATTTAATTAAGATTTAAACAGATGGTTAACAGGAATGGTATTGTAGGGGCTTCATCAAAGTAACAAAGGGCACAATATTTCTACTTCAAAGTGGCTTATTTTGAATATGTACCAATAAATTAATTTCACATGTCAGAGGAAAGCATTTTCACTGTACAGTTATTATATTACTGCTTGTGTAGTAAAGTGTGGTTCACAGGACCAGGAACTTAATTTGTAAACCCATCACAGATAGAAATCTACCAGATCAGCAAGATGCTAAATCTGTGAGACTTACTGCTAACCACTGAGAACTAAAAAAAAAAGCAAACCCGATTTTCATACCATGGAAAATTATAGACATGGGTTCAGTGGGAAGGCAGCATCCAGCCCCTCTGCCCTGCAAACACTCATGCCTTCCCCTTGCCCCTCCACTGTCAGAATGCCAAAGCCAGCTGAGAGAGAGAGGTTGTTCAGCAAGGACACTCATGAGATAAGGAAGATGAGAGAAGCAGAACTCTTATCTCTCTTTACGCAGGGAAGCAAAGGAAACATAGGGATTTAACCCAAGAGCAGGACTGCATATGTGTAAACAAAAGGAAGCAGTTGTCACCCACACCACCTGCTCTAACCTGTATCCACACTGTGCACATGCTGGGTGAAAACCTGTAGTAGGAGGAAATAGAGTGCAGCATGTTTTTGTAGACGGGGTTTATTTATGTTTCTTCTACAGCACAGCTCAGCTGAAGAGGCACCATCAAAAAACTCCCATCAAAATTTTCACATTCAAAAACGAGGAAGCACCACATCTAAATCACATTGAAATGAAATTTCTGGAACTCCTTAAGGTAAAGAATAATTTTGATAAGAAAACTTGCCTACCAAAAGGGAGAGGTCGTGCTGGCCCCATGGCTGGCTAACCTCCAGAAGAAGATGAGAGCAGCCCTGCTGAGATAAGTGCCCTATTTCTGGGCATAGCTCAGCAGCAAGGCTGTTCTCAGCCCCAAAAGAAGATTTCCAGGAAGCAAAGGTCACAGAGGATAAAGCAGTGGTTTAGGAGCTGTCACTCTCCTCAGTCAATGCGCTTTCTGCCACCACACTCTTCACACTCACATGCACGTCAAGAGCAAATCTGAGTTCAAAAGTTGCTCTTTTCCAGCAGGGGGTGCATTGGAAAAATTAGGTGGGATTCATCTTGTCCAGCATTAGCTAAAATCTAGCTTCCTTAATACTCTGCAGGAAGAAATCAGGAATTCAGGATGGCCATTCAGCCCACACATTTATCCCCACTAACTTTCAAGGGAGCCTGAATCACTTCACTGGACCCAAAGCCCAGGTACTGCACCCTGGCCACGTTGGCATGCTGGTGAGACTGGAGCTTGCTCCTGCACACTAGTCTTTGCAGAAAGATAATCTTGGGTCCTGGATGCCATTCTAAGACATGGGTGATAGCATAGCAGCACCTGCAGAGGTCAAGCAGGCTCTTGGGCTGTTTTTGGAGATCCTGGGAATGATTCCCTGCTTGTACTGAAATTCCTACTTGTTCCAGCTGCACTGGTTTTGTATGTGATCTCTGTTGAGAGAAGTTAGATGGGCAGTGTGTAATAGATTTGCACAGTAACACTGTGCCCACAGCATGGTCTCCAGCTTGGATTGAGAATGGAACACCCCTGAAAGTGGAGCTGCTTTTCCCAAAGCATAGACTAAAGATACACCATGGGTAAGTGAGGACTCTGTGATCAACAGCAGAGCTGGGAGCATGAGGCAGCCATTCAGGAAAATACTCTGTGAAATAAAACAACAGAGGCACACATCACTTAAGACATCACATTTATGATTAGCACACTGCAAAAGACAGGAAGGTGTTCCCTGTGCAAAACCTAATGTCATTAAACTTTACCCTGGCAATTATCACGGTTGCTGGAAACAAACTGGAGTTTGTTGTTGCTGGAGTACAAACTCTTACCTAAAGTGCTCATTTCCCCAAACATACAAATGACATTAGAAAATCCTGCCAGGCTTAAAAGGAAATTCTTTCACCCACAGATATGCAAATGCATAAGCTGCTCCTTTCACCACAAGGCTCGGTGTATTGAATATTTTCATTGCTCAAAGTGATAACCAGACCATGTTGAATTCACTATGGGACCATAGAAGTCTGAAGGACAATTAGCAGTATCTAATCCTACCTCAGTCTCTCTTGCTTAATGCTTCTTAAGGTAGCTGGCAATGCTCTCTTCTTTTTTTGTTTAGTAGATGGTCCCAACAATGTTGTCATCTTTCTTTCTGTCCTTCTGCATCCCTCACCTTCTCTTTCCATGATCCTACTCTAGCTGATTTTCAATTTTCATTCCTTGCAGAAGAGGTGACTCACAGGATTCTAGTTGTATTAGCATCTCTAAGGTGTTTAACAGCAGGAGCAACTTGAATATGGCATGAAAGTTAATAGCTGATGAAAGCATAATTTAACATAGTATTAACAGGCCAGATTCTCCACTGATACAAACTGAGGAGAAAGTGAAATTGCTCTGATTTTCACCATCTAAAGAGAAGCACAGTGTAAATCTATAGTTAAAGGTACTTTATGTAGTTATAATTTCACACTCTAAGTTATCTGGAGACAGGGAATTAAGCAACAAGGCCAAGCATTTTCCAGAAATAGATTCATCAGTGGGAGTTGCAACAGGATTTTTAACGTAATTACTGTTCTGCCTGGGGTGTCAGGTTCATCAATAAAAGCAAAGCTTTTCTATTGTATTGGAACATATAAAAGAGAACAGACCACACATTCTGCACTAATTGGTTGAACCAGACATCTTGCAGAAACACTGAAATTGTGATGAGTGTGCAGATGGAGGGGGTGAAACCTGCAGGGCAAGTCTAAGTGAGGACTGTGTGGTTTGACCCCTTGCCTTTCCTTAGGGGGCACCGAGAATTGATCACTTGTGATGAGGTGCCTCATCCCTCTTCTGACGGCAGCAGATGGCCAGGGTTGCTCTATCCCAGGTTAATCAAAATTCCATTTGGAAATGGCAGTGTGTTTTGAGGAACAGTCCAGAGATGGGATTGGGCTGACAGAGCAAACAGCAGGACTGAAAAACCAAAGGAAAAAAGTTCTAGGAATGGGGGCTGCGAAATGAAAGAATGGCAATTTCCAGGCATGTTAGTCCGAACTTGGGGCAGGAAGCAGACTGATCCCCTAGACTTTTTCCATGACAAGGAATTTTTCTTGCAGCTTTTGCAGAGGTCAGTAATATCATAGAGTAGTGTTGTAATATTTAGGACCTGAGTTAGGGATGTCATATGTTATTACACTGTAATTACAGGGAGTCACACCCAGGGAGTAACAAAGCCCACAGACTACCAGGGATTAAGGAGGTGAACATTTTCCTTTCACTTCTCTCTCCCCTGGAGAAAACTGAGTCCCAGCCAGGTCCTGGTGTGATGGGAGATAAGCATGTGTCTGAGTCCTGCTGTCAGTGACACTGTTGATGTTACTACTGAAATGAGGGTTGCCTCTTTTGGCAGTGATCCGCCTGCCCCGGCGAAGTGGGGGAGGAGGCTTCTGCAGACACCTGATGCCTTGTCATCCAGAGCATATGCAAGAAAAAAGCTACTGCAGGTAGCAGCAGTGTAGCAGTAAAGTATATTTGGGAGTCCTCGCTTTAAAGGGGTGTTTGGGATCCTGCATGATCAGCTCTGTTTTAGGGCTGTCCTCGTTCGGCCCTTTCAAGAGGCGTTTCCCTGCAGAAAACCTGGGAATTTTGTGTTTCAAATATTTATGCCTCTTCCTCCTTCAGTTCACAGAAATACAGAATAAAATAGAACCTTATTTTAGGCCTTTATTCTTGTGGAGAAATCCTTCCTCCCTCACCCCCTGTCCATCTTATTAGTTCCACAGTGGCTCTTAGGGGCTGTGGAAAGGGGAGAGATGAACAAATATCAAGGCAGAGTTTTATATATCTGGGTGTCATGATACTCTGTGTGTGTGTGTGTTTGTGTGGGTGAGCTGCAGGGGAACGTGCTGCCAACCAGCTGCACTCACAGCACACAGTCCACCCTGCCTGGACATGAAGAAATGTTACCAGGAGACTTAGCTAAGGTGCTTGAAGGAGAATTTTATGGAATGGTTTTCAATATGGAGTGGTTTTCAATAAGGAAGGCAGCCACATAAGCTTAGTTGAAAAGCTCCACCATAGGTATGGATGACTCATTGGTATCTTGCTGTTAAGTTCTGTGCCTGATTTTAAAGAAAGCTGTTTAATTCTGTGCATGATACTCCCAGGATCACGGGGTGAGACGGGTTCACGGCTGTGTCTAGTGGGTCTTGCAGCTTGCTCAGAATGTCACTCATGTGTGACAGCTTCCTGAGAAACAAAGGGATTTATAGCATCATCTTGACTTTAGAACAGGAGAAATGGCTGAAATCAGGGACAATGAATTCCTCTACTCATCTTGCAGAAAGAAGGATTGGAAACCCAAGAACTAGATCCACCACAGGTTGTACCTACCAAGCAGTGCAAGACGTAAGGGACTCTGGGGAGTATTGACTCACAGCATTTAGTATCACATTTAGTGGCAATCAGTGTTCGTGCAGTAATGAAAAGTATTCCAGAACTTTTCCTCTGGGGTGCCTGTCTCATTTTAGGCTGCATAAATCCTCTGCACAGGTTTGCAGTAATACTTTGTTTAACTTTCTGCAGGTGATTAGGGCGTGTGCTTGACAAGATTCCCTGTACTGTGTTTCCCTTGATGCCTGAATGTCCTTTGGCATTCAATAAAAACCCTGAGTGCTTATGTTAATTTGATTTTCGCAATCAAGTCACCTTAAATTGCATTTACTCCTGTGCAGTGACTCATGCTGTAATGATCTGATTTGTAGATCAGGTCCAAGTTCTTCAGGGTATTGTGCAAACATGAGACAATTTCCTTCTCAAAGGTCTTGGAGGGCACTTTCTCTCTGTTCCACAGTAAAAAAGAAATGAAAACATTTTTGATTGCTCCAAGTGGACCCTAAATCTTCCAAGTGTATTTAAATTTTGCAATATTTTAGTCAAAGGAAAACAGGCATGAAAAATTGTCAGGCGAAATCTGGGATCCCAAATGGGCGAAAAAAGTAAAGTTCTCACACTACTGATGCCACAGTGTGAGTAGAAATGACAGAAGCTGTAGCCATAGTTTGTGGGCAAGGAAAAATGTGTATTAAAAAGCAATCCCGGGAAACTACATAGTCATGTTTACTGTGGACATAGCACTTGTATTTCCTTCTTGCCCCATATACCTTCTCCAGAGTTAACAGAAAATCTGCCATTGTTGGTTTGATGCAGCCCTTCAGCTGACAACTCCTGACTGAACAGGAGCAGTAAATCCAGTGTATTAATTATCAGTATCGACATTTTGTTTCTAAACTGCAAATGCACATCTAAAGTGTAATTCAAATGACTGGATTGGAAGCCGGAGGCAACACAGCCAGTGGTGCTAAACCCAAGCTAATTAACTCTGCTGCAAGACAGCCTTTCTAGCTCAGGCAGTGTTTCCTAACCGTGGAGGATCTGGTTCATCTGTGAAGGAGAGGGCTGATAATAACACAGGAGCTGCAGATCACTTTTGGGCCATGTAGGAAGGAGACTGAAGAGTGTTTATGTCCAACAGGACCACTGTGGTGCCACATTGGTGTCCGACTGCCTGCAGGCCATACAGCATCAGCACTGGCTAGTGCCTCCTTCACTGTGCACAAACACTATCTATGTGTGGCTTGCCTCCCAAAGGGTATTGGTACACTATGAGCTTCTTTTCATGTCCAAATCATTTGGCATGGTTGGAATTTCTGCCTTGCAGGTTACTGGAGTAGGGAATGAAGTCCCTGACAGCAAAACAAACATACTGAGGAGCTGTTGCTCCCTTAGGAGTGATATACACAGACACTGGCAGCTCCCAGAAGCTGAGCTGCCAGCAGCGCATCTCATGGCTTTGGGAAATTGTTTCATCATGGTGTAAATCTAGAAATATTTTGGTTAGAAATGTTTTTGGTTTGGAGCGTTCCCTCTTTTAGAGCTGTGATTTTGGTCACAAACAGATGAAGTGGTATCAGTGGTAGAGACCTGCAGGTCAGGCAAGGACCAGTGAGTGGCACTGGCTCACAGGGGTTTGCTTGTGCTTCTGATGGGAAAGGTCTTGTGTGAGAGCCAGTGACTGTTATGCAAGCCACAGAAAAAATATTTATTTTTGCAGTGAGGTTGAATAGAAATACCACCACAGGTTCCCGTCTTTCACCTTGCTGATTTGGCAGACTGCTCTCCCTAAGAAGACATAGTGAAATTTTTCTTGACCTTTCATAGGTGAGGATGTGTGATTTGCACTTGGAAAAATATTCTTTTTCTCCTTTCTCTATGGACTTGTTTTTCATAAGCACTGCTCAGTTGGAACTGTATCAGGGGAACAGCTGTGGTCCTTTCCAGAATTTGCTGCTTTGGGAGCAGCAGTGACCCTTTACATTTTTTTCAAGTCACATTGTTCTTTTTCCATGATAAAGCCTTGGAAACTCATCCTGTATTGTAGCAGTCCCTTTTGGTTACTTTAATCATAAATGCAGCAATTTCATTAAATTACTCATTCTCCCCCATTTTCTTTGTGATTACCAGCCATGTCAGTCACAGCGACTCTTCAAAGAGGGAGGCTGAGGTCTACATCAGATAGGACTTCTTTGTATTTATAAAGCAAAGCATAAATTCTAACAGGTCCACTAGTCATACCTATTGATTTGGTACTTAATCATATGAACACAATGAATATTCAGTACCTGCATGATATAAAAAGAACAATCAGAATAAGCTATTATAGGTGCTGGAATCTCATTTAAAATCTAATTAGGTCTAGAACAAAACTAGAAGAGTCTTGTCTGAGTATGAAGAAAGGGATGTGTCTAATGATTGAAATGCCTTCTTTTTTCACCCCTCTCTTGGCATGTATTAAGAAACTAGCATTTTTTTTTTCAGTTCCCACTTAGAAAACCATTACTCTGGCTGGTACCCTCATGCTTTAACTTACGGATTAAAGCTGATCACTCCATGCTGTATAACTGTGCACTGCTCTATGCATAGTTTTAGGGGTGGTCAGTGCAACTCAAGCAGCAATTATTTTTTACCTGTCCCTGGTCCACTGCGCTGACTGGCCTGAAGCCTTAAGACTGCATTGCCCACAGTGCTAAAACACCAGCATTCTTACTGTCCACCACCTCTGGTGGTCTCTAGGCTAGACTACATGCTTGAAGGAGGTAAAAAGAGTTGTTTCAGCAAATACTGTGTTCATCAAGGTCTGTGTGACTGCAGCACAAGGGTGTCCCTTTCCCCAACAGCATTTGACCCCTCTGTGGGCAGCAGTGCCATGGAGAATTGGAGCATCACAAGCTAGATTGGGCAGGAACTCCTAAACTGTCATCAGAGGCCCTTGGTGGGCTCTGAGACCTCTCCTTTAGGCAGACATGACCACGGTGTGATGTCAAAGTCAGAAAAAAGTAGCCATGGAGTAGTTGAGGTTATTATTGCTCACTGTTAGAGTCAGTGAAGGCCTCTTTCCTACAGCTTTGTTCCAATCAGCAACAGCAGGAACAGGATGACTTCAGGTACAGATGTACCACGCCAGCAAATCCCTCTGCCTTTAAGACCTGTGCAGAGTGAGACTCTACTGGTAGCTCCTTTAATAGTAAAAAGAATGGCAGATAGGAAAATCCTATCCCATATTTGAAAGCCACTTTGGGCACTAAGATGTCCTGTGAGAAATCGTGGGGAATAAAAATAGAGTCTTGCAGGCTTTATTTTAAAATATGTCTGCTCAGTCTCAGATTGGGAAAGAGCCTGCCTTGCCATTTATAAAAAGAGATGGATGTAGCTCTCCCAGTGTTACACACATGCCTGACTGATTACATAAAAATAGATCAAAATTTGGTTCAGCAAATTTATATGTTGCAGGGAAATAGAGTACCATGGGTATATGCTCATACATAGCTATTTGGACGATGAATAAAATTGTTTTTCAGAACATGTATTGATTGCCTCGGGGGCAGATGAAGAGCAGAACAAAGGAAAATAAACACCTTTTAGCTGTGTTCTGCAAATAGGACATGGCTTTTTGTCTGTAGGGTATATCTTTCTGCTAAAACAGTGCCAGCAAAGTGAATATGTTGTTTAATGCCTGTTCTACTTTCTCTTGTGCTTTTCTTGGTGCACTCCTTTGCTTCTTTTTCTTTTTTTTTTTTTGCATTGGTGATGCAGGAGGGCAGTCAAGAGACCAAGGCAGGAAAGGCACTTCAGTTTTTATGTAATGTAATGTAAGTCTGTAGTCATCTCACAGAAAATGTTTTCCCTGCTTTCATTACAAGAAAAAAAGTTTAAGTTTCAAGTGTTGATTTAACTTGAAATTCCTATTGCCAATAATGGGGATCTTGATTCATGAAGGGCTACAGCAACTGCTTAAATTTAGTATCCTCAGGAAATTAATCAAGAATTAAAAGCTTCTTCAGATGCCTTGAGGGTTTCAGAGCTAGATACAAACCTGACACCTCTGACTTCACTTTCCTGCAGTGAGGCTGTCTCTTCTCTCTATGCTTGTTATGCCTCAGTTCCTGCTCTGTGCCCCTGAAGCACAGTAGCACCAAGAATAGGGAATAGGTCAGCACACACCAAGAAACCCACCCAAAACCCCCTTCCCCAAGCCAGGGGCAGGAGGAGAGTGTGTGTGGTGGTGTTTCTCGTTGCAAACCAGTCGGCATGGTGAGGTACTGCAGTGATGAAGCCAGGTAGAAATACCTGTGTGGAGGATGCCAGGAGCAAATGCTGTGGCTGTGGTCTGCCCCCTTTCAGGGGCTGAGAAGCCCCTTCCTCTCCTGTGCTCACTGTCTGGTTACTGGAGCTGGACTGGACTGCTTCTAAGCAGTTCTTTCCTTCCTAAATTTTCAGCCTAATTGAATATCTCAGCCTCAATAAAGTATTCCTTTTGAAAGAAATTCTGATCTTGGAAGCTGTCTGTATTTGCCAGGTTAAGATTCTCACCAGAAGCTCAGAAGCTCCTGAATTTACATTGTTGTAATTGACCTCATAGTTTCCAGACTTTATCAACATACCAGATGAGTGTTCTGTGGGCTTTTGCCCCCATATTAATAACAAAATTGAGGAAAACTTCCATTACTTACGGCACTTTTACATAAATACCATGGCTCGGTTCTCATTGGTGTCTTGCATGAAGGCAGATTCAGGCTTGCTTGGCTGGGCAGAGTTGAGCCGGTGAATTATTCACTTCCCTTTAGCAGTTAGGCTGGCTCTAATCCATGCTTGACTTCTCATGCTGAGGCAGGCAGAAGATGTGAACAGAGGTCACCCTGTGATGAACTTCTGGCCAGTGTGCCTCTGTGGTTTTCTTGGCATCAGTGAACACAGCTTTGAGTGGTTCAGACTTTTCTCACCTGGGAGCGGGAAGGGTGGACTGCACTGGTCCTCCAGATCCTTGAGGTGTGACCCAGAAGGCCTCATAAAATCCATGCAAACCTATTCTCTTAGTACAGTTAGCTTTGGGTCTGACACAAATGATGATAAAGGTGCATCATGCACCTGCACATTGCTGCAGGGCTCAGCAAAACAACAGTCAGAGCCTGGCAGAGGAAGGTTGAAGGGCTGCAAGGCCTTTCAGGGGAAGCTTTGCCACCCAGTTTGTGGAGGGATACTTAGATGACTGTGGTTGATGTGCTCAAATTACACTGCTGTTTTTTAATCATCCATTATTCAGTGACTACACACAGGTTTTTCTCCTCCTGTGTCATTTCCAGCCCATACCACAACTCCATGTTCTTCAGGTGACAGTTTCAACATCACTTTAAAGTTCAATCATGTAAATCTACTTTCCAATGAAGCCCATGAATGGTACCATGGGTAAGCAAACCTGGAGGTAGGAGTTTGCCCAAGGAGTGGGCTGAGTGCCTAAATGCACACCATGCTAAGTGGTAGTTTCCTGGAAATACAGAAATGACCTTTCATTCATGAATTCATCTTGTGGTTGCTGAACATTTATAACTAGAATGATTTTTATGCCTTGAAAACCTGTTCCTATCCTACCTTCAGCATTTTTTGACAACACAGAAGCCAAGGCAGCTGTTCTAGGAAAAGTGACATTTACAATAATATACTTGGGCTGCAAAAGGCTTGGCCTGAAGCAGTGTTGCAATGACTTCAGAGCTGCCACCTGTAAGTATCCCTACCCATCCAAATGTAAGGAATTATACTTACATGTATATTATTTCACATGTAAATAGAGAATTAAAAGCAAGTCATGCTGATACTCTGTATAGATACTATATTCACACATGGACTGGCTAGTTAGGACCCACTCCTTGCTAGATTTTCTGAATATATTAACATAATTCACTGTGAATATTATGTTATAGAAGTAAAACCCAAGTTGTGCACATCTTTTCCCTGTAGTAGTTGGCTGCTTCCACTGTTCTAGCATTGCACATTCAAGTTACCAAGATGTAGTTTAACCTCCATTCTATAGTCAACCAGAAGTCCCAGGACCTCTCTCTGCCAGGGAAAAATGGCAGTCATGAAAAACATGAGATTTATCCCTGAATTATAGTATATTCCTCATGGTTTGAGGATGGTGAGGAAGGTCTTGTTTAGTATACTTATTATTGTTTGGTATACTTATTATTTCCTTACTCTTCTTCTCCTTGCTGTAATGAATTAAACCCTACAGAAGTGGGCACTTGCCAGGTATGTCCCTAGGCTTTTCAGGTTGCTGCGTACAGTTCCTAATTTTTGCAGATATGCATTACCTTCCATAACTATATTGTTCCTAGAATTTGACTTGAATTCTATTCCAGCTCATCTGAGATGAATGGGTTTAATCAGAATCTCTTAAACCTATTTCATTCGACAGTAACCCTTTATAAGATGCTGAAAATGTACCACAGACTTGCCGTGGCAAGGCAGGAGGCTAAATGAAGGGAAGAATTTTAGCTTCTAACTAGATTCTAACTATGATGCTTTGAGGCTTTATAAAATTTTCTAGTGATAGCCTTATTAGGTCTCTGTAAGTGGAAGCTAGGCAAGGAAATACAACCTATCTGTCTGCTCTGAAATGTGTTTATTGATTTCAGCAGTTGTACTGTAATTGTTCTCACAAATCAGCTAATTGAGATCCCTAATGAAAAGTGACTTAAGCAGCAGTAAATTTTGCAGTTGCCTCCCCCATGGACAGCAGCTGACCAAATCTGGTGTTCATTTTTAACCAAATACTACTCTTTAAATTCATTTGACCAACTGACCAGAATTAATGAGGTTTATCACAGTGCTTGATGATCTCACTTATCTCTTGCAAGTGCGTTTTGTAAGGTTGAGCTGTGCTGGTGTCATTGTCCTCTTCCAGCCTTGTCAAGGGCTTCTCTGCATAAAGGGCAGACCTCAAACATTGTATGTGCAGATGCCAAACATGCACTGCAGTCATGGCCTCATGACCACAGCATGGCTGCGTTGTTCTCAGGGCTGAAACATGAGATTCTTGACACCAGGGTGTGCACAGTACTGGGCTTGGGGAGGGCTGGATCTCGGGACTTGAGATGGGAGCATACCTGAAAAATGCTCCTTCCCGTTCAAGGCATTATTTCCTGAGGTTCATGGCTCCTCAGTGCATCTCTGCACCTGGAGAATGTTATTTCTTGAGGGACCAGAGAGTATAACCCTGTTGCTTTAGTTTGTGCTCTCCAGGCTGACACCTGCAGCCAGTCTGTGTGATGCAGGCAGTGGTGGGGAAGGTAGGGGGGAGGCATCATGGGAACTTTGTGTTCAAAGCCTGACATGAGGCCGCTCTGTTTTGCAGCCATATCCAAAGGAATTTAGCATCTCTATGTCCTCCAGTTTACATGTTTGTTTTCTGCCTTCATTTTGAAGCTTTCACTGGTAGGAGAGGACTCTCTGAAGTTCATCTGAAGACTCAAAAATATCAGCATATTTTCTCCTCTGAACTTTCAAAATCCAACTAAAGACTTTTAGCTGATTATCTCAAGCCTCCTCTCTCTAATGACTTTCCAGTTTCTTGATGTTGCATGGAAATCAGTGGATAACTCTCTCTATTACATATAATTATCTAATGACTGTTGAGCTTGGGAAATCACTGAGTAAATTTCATCTTTATTCTTCCATTTCATCTTAGAGATTTGAAATGTAAACCTGCAATTCTCATAATTACTGCATCCTGTTGATTTCTCTTCCCATTTTTTTAAAGATAAACTGGTGCTTAAATGGGAGCCTTTGAAAGAGGGAAATAGCAAGTCTCCATTAAAGATTAAAGTGGGGATTTGAATGCACAAATATTACTAAGAGGAACCCTGATTTTCAATTAAAAATTCACCACTGATTTAGCAATTTTTTTTCAGAGATGGCAAAGGGGTGAGGGGTCAGGCATTGGCTTTAACAGGAAAAGAGTCTTTTTCTTGGTTAGATACTGATATTGTCTCTGCATCTCATCCTCAAAAGGGTGAGTTCTTTTTCAAGTGGGGTTACACTGATAGGAATTTTCATATCCCATACTTAGCTTCTCTAGATCTTTTTTTAACACTCATTAACTGTTTTGCTGATTATAAAGAAACAATTAATATGTAAGGACATGCAAAGGAGTGACCACCTTGTGATATTGTGAGGCTGCCAATGTCTTGCAGACCAGACACTGGATCCCTGTCTGTGTCACAGAGCTTTTGCTGCCATATTTTGTCTTTCTAGTGGATGAGGAGGAATCTATCCTGTGGCTTTTTAAGGTCCCCAAAATAGTTTTAAGTCATTTTATTTCTCACAGAGAGGGGGTTGCTGTTGTGCCCAGGATGTCTTTCATGGTATAGTGTGTTACTGGGGTAACCACCCACTGTCTGAGCACCAGATTTTGTCACAGGGCTGTTAAAAGCTGGGTATTTTGTCCTATCAAGTTGCACTCCAGTGTGTCTTTTTCTTCTTTCCTGTAAACATTAGTTTTAATTACAATTTAATTCTTTAGTTATTTAGGACCATAGAACAATATAGGTTGCAAAGGATCTCTGGCTTTGGCTTTTATTCTAGTCTGAACAAAGCACGTTATTTTTTTTATCCCAAACAGAGCATATAACTACATGTTCATGTTCTCAAATAAGCAAAAAGTTATTCAGTCAACTCAGCTGAGAAAGTAGGTCTGGATCTCAGTGCTGGATTTCCTTCCCTTGTCTATCCTTGATGCCTCCTGTTTCCTTTTGTGAGTGCTAGCTTTATCACATAGCAGTCTGACAGCAGGGACATGCTGAGTCCCTCGGTTTGATGTTTCCATTGCGGTATTAGGCTGAATGGTGGTTGGCAGCAAAATCCATCCGTATTCCTTCAGAAACTCATTAAAACCAAGTAACTCTGAACTGCAGCAAAGTGATTTCTGTTTGGACTACATTGCCAATTTAACAGATGTGTGAAAGGAAAAATGATTAAGCAGTTTCTTGTAAAGAAATTCCTCTAACTAGGCACTTCTAAAAAATTTCCAATACATGTTCATTTATTCAATTGACTTTATAGACATAACTTCTTATAATCATGTACTGCGTGCCTAAAAGAGAGAGAGGACATATACTTTCTTTGACCTCATATTTTCTTACGTGGCTCATTATAGTTGCAATATTTTGTATATGTGTTTAAAACAGAGGACTGGGAACACCATCTTTGCAGTATTTCAGGACACAGATTGGTTGAGCAATGCAGCTGCTTCCATTGGATATAGCTGGGAGGAATGAGCTTTGCCTCCTCCAGTTTCTCCTGGAGCTACACAGACCTCAGTCTTCCATTCCCCACAAGCAGGGAGACTCCAGCCCAAATTTCTGGATAGCCACATGTGCACGGTGCTCAGTGCTGTAACTGCTTTATCCACTGAGAACACACAGTTGTTAGGCAGTGGATTTAGGAATCCTACTTAAACAAGCTACTTCTTGGCCAGGGTTTGGCTGCAGCTACATAGTCCAGTTGAATTCGGACTCCACTGAAATATTTCAGATATTGAAATTTTTTTTCTCCTCAATCTCTAGTTATGAGTTTTTTTGCTGTCAAGTGATAGAGAGGAAGGAAGAGCTGTTCTGAATTCCCAGGCAAGCCCGCTTCAATCTGAACTCACAATTTTAGCTCTAATCATAAAGGAATATCTGCTGTGGTTTTATTTTAAGCCCCCTTTTGTGGAGGTGGTAGACTGAAACTGTGTGAGCCCTGACACTGGAAAAGAAATAATACCCCTTGTGCAGGCTGCTATGTCAAATGGATGTGTCAGGCAGGAGGTTAGGACAATCCCACTATCACACCCAGGACCCAGATCTCCCCTCNCTGGAAAAGAAATAATACCCCTTGCGCAGGCTGCTCTGTCAAATGGATGTATCACACCCAGGGCCCAGATCTCCCCTTGGGCAAATTCACAGCTGCCAGCCAGTGTGCCCAAATGTGTTGCCAAAAGGCCAGATGCTGCTAATCAGCATCTGGGCAGTGGGACCCCCAGAGATGCCCTGGCTGTGGCAGTGGGGACCCTGCCAAGGCCCTGCAGGACCTGTCTGCAGCACTGGCAGGTTTTCCTACTTCGCTCTTCCACACAAAAAAATCAAACAGGAAAATATTTAATTTGACAGGGCAAAGAAATGGTATTTTACTGGAGAGATGATTCTTTAAGCATATGATAGCCATCTGCCTGTTCCTCACCGTGATTGTTGGGGAGTTATAATTGGACGTGTGGCTTTGACACCTACAGAGGCTTGCTGGCATTGCCACCAGGCAATTTTAAGTGGGACAGAGCACTTACAGGTGTGAATTTTCACTTGGCTGCCAGCCCAACAGCTCTGTTAAGGATAACTGAGTGATCAGGAATAGAAATGGTTAATAATGGTTAATAAATCTTTATTAACCATTTCTATTTAGATTAAAGCTAGACATACAAACTGCACACATTTTGTGTTGAGAGTTAATGAATATTCTTTCTGGATTAAAACAACATGTATTATCTTGTATTCAATTTTTTTAATATAATTTTGATATATTGGTGTTCATAATTGAGGTCTGACTGCTCTTAGGACCAGGTAACCAACATTTTGGTGTCAGTAGGGGTCTTTTCACCCACTTCATTTTATCACAATCCATCCTGGAAAACATTGGTAGGAGAGTGCCCTGCTGCTGCAGGCACAGCCATTCACCACGTGTGTGTCAATGTGCTGATCATTGTGCTCTACAACCCACTACTGCTGAAGCTACATCTCCTCTAATTTGAGTTCTTTTCTTAGTAAAGGAAAATAAAATTTTCACAGCTTTTTTTTTTTTCCCCCACCATTTCAAAATACCAATTTTTAGCCCAAACTTCTTGCCAAATTCTATTTTGATCCTGCAGTTTATTTTTAAACTGGAGATTGGTACATTCAGGAATCACAATTACGTGAAGATAATACCGATAATCTTGTTCTGCGGTTTACCCACAGAAGTTCTACATGTGGTGTTTATCCTCTTGCTATATAATGCTAGTGACAGCAAACAGCCCTGATAAAACCTGCTGCTTTTGCAGGGAGCTCTGCAAAACACAGGTGTGAGCAGGAGCGTGTAATTGATCTGTCATGGGAGTGTGTGGGCGGACAGAGAGGAAGGACAAGGGGTTCATAGAAGCTTGAATCTGTGCTGCACATTAATGGCTGTAAGAAATAGGACTGAAAATCCTGCTCCAAAGCCCTGGAGGGGCTGCCAGGCTCCTGGGGATCATACACAGGGAGCAGTGTGTCTTGTCACATCCCTTTGCTTGTGTGGAGGGTGGCTGAGAGCAGCTGGAGCCAGCAGAGGGAATGCCAGAGTGGGAGGAGAGGTGACAGCAGCTGAGTTCCCTCTTCTTGTGCTGGCTGCACAGGGGGAAGAAGCAACTGTACAACATCCCAGACCTTTCCATGTGGGTTCCCTAACATGATAACCCTGGACACAGATCTTTGCAGCCCTTTTTCCCCCTGCACAATTTAAGTTTTAAGCTTGGAACACAGCTTGGAACAGATATTAGTGGCCCTGGGCTTTGCAGTAGATGTAAATTTTAGTAGATAGGCAATTTCCCTCTCCCGTTTCAAAAAGTCACATAAGATGGTCCAAGGAGCTGACTGGCTGCAAGCAGCACAGGAAGGGGTGCAGTGCCATGGTAAGGCCCTGGTGTGGCTGTGGCATGTGCAAGTTGTCCCCTTGGATTCTGGATGTGCCTATTCCAACTGGAAAGGTGAGTGGCACTGTAGGTCTGACATTTATAGTAGGTTTGGAGGAAGTGAGCTTTTAATATGGTGTGCCTGGCTGATCTTCATTTAATATTGAAGGGAGCTGCTTTAGCAATGCATGGTGGGACAGTCATTTCCCATCGGGAATTGCTGATAGGTCTGAAATGTGACCACTCTGCTGACAGTCTATAAATCAGTGGTTCATGCCCAAGGCAGAGGAGGGTCAGTAAAACCTAGGTTTAAATGCTGGATCAAAGGTATGCCAACCCGAAGAGACTCTTGGGCACCTCAGAGGTGCTGCCAGGGCTAAGACCCAATTTCTTTAGTTATTGATACAATAATTCTTGAAAGCAAAAGATAGGCATAGTCCTGACAGGAACAGACCTGAACTCCTCTGCTTCTCTACCAGCAGGGATGTGAGACAGGAGCACATCTCTGTCCCTTTCATGCAGGTGGACATTAGTGGGCCCATGATTTGTCTCCAGCAACTAAGGTTCTTGTAGGGTCAACAAGACTGCAGCTGCCAGGCTCAGGCTGCAAAGTTTGGTTTTCTTTGGGTTCTGTTTTTGTTTTGGTTTATTTTAATACACATTAGATGATTCAGGATTGGTTAAGATGCATTTAATTCTATACTCTCTAGAGGACAGTCCTCAAGGGCTTTCTCAGGTTTGGGATACTGACTAATCCTAAATCCCAAGCCTGCTATTGATTCCCTGCTTTGCTGTGTTTTGCTATTTTGTCCCAGACACAATTTGGCAAAGGAATGATCCTGTTCTGATTAGGTACAAAAATGCCAAAGCAAACAAAAGTGCAACACACAAAAGTGTATTATGGATTGATTTTCCTTTGTTGAGGGAATAAGGATTTTTAGCCATTTCAAGAAATGCTATTGTCTATGAACAATTTCAGAGAGAAATATTTGATATTTCAAGGGGGTTGGTAATGACTTAATCAAAGGCAAAAATACCCCCTTTAACTCCAGTTAAATGTTCATATAATTTTGTTCTTATTAGCATTGATTTTCCCCAAACCTTTAGCATTTTATTTATGAAAGGCAGCTGTATTTGGTCTGGCTGAGCTGGAGTTCATTTCCCCACAGAAGCCCTCACAGTGCTGTGCTTTGCATTGGTAGTTGGAAGGGTGTTGATTCCGTACCATATGATGTCAGCTCAGATATTTAAAGCTAAGGCTTCTATCTACAGTCATGTGGCAAATTTACTGTGCCCCCTTCTCCATCCCTACAGAAGACAAGAGAAATCAGGAATCACTTGGTATGTGGAATAACCTGAGCAGACACAAATGCCTCTCCAGCCAGTCTGCCAACAGCTGTGCAGACCATCCCTTCTGTGCCCCCAGCTCCTCCTGACACCTAACGAAGACCTGGGGGGGGTTCCTGGTGTTTGCCTGACCTAGTGATTGTGGTTTGTGCAGGATCCTGTGCCATCCTGACAGTTTTTATGGCAGATGAGGGATGTGCTGAGCATCTAGTCAGATGATGGTTTATTTAAATCAGCTGGGAGTCTCTGACATTCTCAATTACAGCTTGTTTGCACACACTCTTTGCAATTGAAATGCAGTTTGCAGCCAGCGCACCTAAGGTCTGCTCTGGGACATGCCACAGTCTCACTGCCAAAGCTATGAAAGTATGTGGCATTTGCAGTGCTAATAGAGAAAGCTCTGAAAAAAAATACCTAAACTTTCTTCAGTCCTTTTAAGCGGTGACTCAGTCACCAGTCCTTCCCACAGTTCTTCATTGATGTTTTAATTACAAACCAACACCAGCTTAGGCTGTCTAAAAATAAACTTCACATTTTCATTTAATTAGTTGGACTATCTGCCTCATTGTCATGAAAATTATATAGGAGAAAATATTTACTTAAAGGGTTTTCCTTAAGTATGATCTCTCAGATATCTCAAACAGGTATGCACTGAATCTATATAAAAATATGTTAAACTATAAAAGACAATGAGAGAGTGAGTTTTGGGCAGTGGGAGCTGAATGCCTGTGGTTATTTCCTGAGCTCTGGCATTCAAAGCCCTGCCTTACCAGGGGATACAGCCTGTCCACATCCCAGCCTTTAAGCATAGGATCTCCCTCCTTCTTGTCCAGACTTCCCTTGACAAAGCTCACATAAAAAAGTCAATGACTGTGACATGGAATTCTTGCATTCAGCCTCAAACCAGAGCCTGCCCCAGGGACAGTGGTCAGGCAGCAAAGTCTCCCATTTGTGTTTTGAAGCAGAAATGGGACTGCAGGTAGAGAGGTCTTTCCCAAATCTGTCTGTGCAGCTCCAGGAAGGCTCAGTGGTTCCCATACTGCCAGGAGCTGGAAGTGCTGGAAGTGCTGAGCTGTACCAGAGCCCTTTGACTGGCTCAGGACCTTCCTCTATATCCAGAAATTTTTTCCCCAAATCCCTTTGCTATGGCTACAGCTTTCCTTTTCACTGGGAATGATTAGTATTTACAATCAGCAGCTCAGACCTGTTTCCTGATCAATCTGCTGTAATTTCTTTCTCTATGATGAGATTGTGGCATGTAAATAATGTTGTAGGTTAGTGTTTTTGACAACACTGCATGGGGTGCTGGGAATTGCAATGGACTTGTATTACTATTCTTCCAATGAGTAGCAGCTCCCTCAATAAAACATTGTTCCCCTCAAGCATCTGAAAAAAATGAAAACTGGGATGGTGATGATTTATTTTTATGCTGAAATATCTCTTTTTAAGATCTAGGGATTTTTGAGTGTGTAAGGAGCAGTGATTTGCAGTCACTCGAAGGAGTGTTTGAAAACCACTCATGAATAATTGTCTTTCCACTCCTTGTGAAAGGGAAACATTGAAAACACAGTTCTCAGGGACATTAGCCAGGGTAGAACATGTGGATGGGGATATGGGGGTGACACATGGATCAATGGATGTGTCTGAGAAGTGTTGTCTTGAAATCCTTGGAGGGCTGAGGCTGTCCAGCCAAGCATCACTGCCTCTGCTGTGTGGTCCAGCTGAAGGCTGGAGACACACTCAGTGGCTTATTGGACTCAGCAGACACCAGGGTCAGTATCTGAAGGATTTGCAGGGATAGTTTTTGGCTACACTATTTTAATGTAAACTGGGAATTTACTTGTTATATTTATGGATAGTAGAATTCCGGGATATAAATCATGAAGCAAACAGTGCATTGAATGTTTTGCCCTTCTGAATGATGTGGGACTTGATGATCCTTTTGGGTCCCTTCCAGCTCAGGATATTCTATATTCTATGTTGTTGGCAAAACTAAAAAACCTCAGGTAATTTTTATTTCACCTTTATGATGAACTATCCCAATAATTGTATTTGACAGTCAAAAAATCAATATAGACCCATACAGGTCATTAATGGCAAAGACTGTCTTTACTTAATGCATGTCCACTCCAGCTCCCTGAAAGGCAGATGGTGGAGACTGTTTTGGCAAGATGCTGTAACAGAAGCACAAGCCTTGCCTACCATCAGCCAAGAAGAGATGCTTACCAGAGGACAGGGATGCTGCACACACCTGTGAGCCCAGGCAGCCCATCAGGAGGGAGGGCAATGATGCCACTGTGCCTCGTGTCTTGAGCCACAGCTGCCTGAAGCTGCTCCTTGGAAGAAGAAGCCCTGTGTGGATGAGAACACTGCAATGCACTTTGAGGGAATTACAGACCAGACTTCAGGTAATGCTGCCCCTTGAGTGTTCAGAAATCATGGAACTGGCTAAAAATGATCCCTTTACTAATGTGAGAAGGAGCAGCAACTGTTCTGCTTCACCTTCTGCTTTCTGAGCCTCTGAAAGTGACTGACCTACTATAATTAATTCTTTTCTTCTGCAGAGCTTTATTAATAATAAACACTTTGTGTAAAAGACAGAAGAAGAAGAAATGTTCTTGGAGCATAACCCAGTATCATGTTCCACTGTGCAAATTGCCAAATCACCCTGAGATTTTCATTAAAAAGCACAGGGTTAGCTATCCTGAATGCATAATCTAACTCCATTGCTTATCCGTTGCTCAATTAATCAGCAACTATAATTAAGCCTTCAGAGTGGGGGTTTGCATGAAGATCTCCAAGAAAAGCTCTGCGGCATCCTCCTGCAGCATGGATGGGTCCTGCACCACCTGCCAGGGCAGGCTGGCTGCTGGAGAAGGAGCAGGTTCACCCCTTATTTCTCATTTCATGCACTCAGTGATGGCTTCTTTGGCGTGTTTCAGGTGTCAGGATCCTCCTTTGTGTAGGTGCTGAGGCTGTACCTCTTCTTTTTGGTCTTTTCACTCCTATTCCACCTTGCACAGGGCTGCTGAAGCTCAGCACAAAGGGGAGCATTATCTGCAACACGTGCAGAGAAAACCCGTTTCGTCTTATCCCCACCAGCACCAACCTAATCATTTTCCTCCCACTTGTTTTTCCTCGGAGCCTGCGGGGTGAGGCGGGGGAGAGGCAGGGAGCCATCCCTGCATTTTCAAAGCGCTGGTGCTATTCCTGCCATCCAACTAATGCGGATGTGACGGGAATGAGAATCGCGGAGCTCTGTCCTCACGAAGTGCTTTGTAAATGAATCGCTTTGATCTCAGGCGGATTTCCCTGTGCTATTTTTAGATGCAGTGAGGATAACCGAGGGATGTCGATTCTAAGGCAGACAGAAAGCAGTTTCAGATGCAGTTTTCCTCCTGGGACAGAAGAGGAGAGCAGAAGGAGGAAAACAAGGCAATCTCCACCAGCATTTCTAAATCTTCTGGAGCAGGCAGAGATAGGTCGTTAAGCCCCTGAGGCTAGAGAGGGATGTTCCCCAAATACAAAATTCACTACATAGCTGGTGATTCTCCTTGCTGCTTTTTGTAAAACTCACCACTCTGCTAGAGTACAAAGTCAGGACCTGTGATGAAATTAATCTTTGTAACATTGTGGGTAGGGATTGCTAATAGCTACCCTTTGATTTAAAAATAATTGAAAAATCTCTTACTTTCCCTTCTTAAAAGACATATATGGAGATCTTAGATTGCTCAGTTTTGATCATGCCAATTCCTGCTTTTCATTTCACCTTCAAAAACAAAAAAAACTTTAACAAAGCAACAAAGAGATGAGCAAATCAAGCCTTTCTTCCGTAGGGCAGGAGTGTGGTGCTTGTGTGCAAATTTGCACTCAGGCTGCTAAGAAGAGCAAGAGTGAAAATATGTTTACAGGGAAAAAGCACTTCCAAAGGTTTTTTTCTTCTTCTTCTCCCATCTCCCGTTGCTGGGGAAACCACCACATCCCGGTGCTCAGAGCGGCTGACTCACCCAGCCGGGTCCTCCACCGCAGCATCGCTCCTTGAGCTACAGCACGGGAACAAAGGAAGTACAGACTTCAGCACTTCAGTGTGAAATACATAAAATTTCCTTTTCCAGTGCCTCCAGGACACGGTCGGTAACAGCTGGCTCTAAGCTGTCTCTGGAGGCTGTAGAAAAGGCAAGGGAGAGGCTTTTAGTTGGTGCCCCAGGGAAGAGGAGACAGAGGTACCTGGAGCGAGGCGGGTTCCAAGCCCTGCAGCAGCTGGCAGACCTGAAGGAAGGTGAATCCACAGGGAATCCCATAGATACAAACATTGCTGAAACTGTTGGAGAAAACCCCTATCGATTTCCATTGGACTTGCTAACTTCCTACTTTTCCATAAATATTCACAGAAACACTAATAAGCCCTCTTCCCCTGCTCACCCATCTCTCTGTTTACATCTTTTGGAGTGGAGCTCAGTTCTGCCCTGCTGTGAGCTCTGGGGCCTGTAATGGGTGTTGTTTAATTTTAATTGTTGTGTTCGTGATGCCTGTGGTTAGAGGATGTTTTTTCCATGGCCAAATGCAATGATCTGTTAGCACAAATCAAGACACTAATGTACTTAAGTTTATGAATCCTAACAGCAAGGTCAGTCAAATACACTAAAAAGTCAGAAGCTTAAAAATAAGAAAATTAGGATCAACTTGGGTTTTGTAATGCATTTACTACAGTGTTATTCAGTTTTTCTCCTCTGTTTGGAGAGCTAGAATTTTAGCTGGTACTTGGGTGCTTCTGGTTTGCATGTTTTCTTTTTATCCAGTGCCACAGTTTTGGGGAGGGGAGATCCAGGAAATGTGATGAGACTGCAGGAGAGCAGTGAACACAGCAGGGCTGGCAGCAGACAGAAATCAAGCTTAGCAGGGTGCCGTTAGGCTGGTGTGTTTGGCTCCTGGTCTTGGCAAGCTTTGGAAAACTGAGCAATATCTGGAAATTTTCCCTGCTCAGGTTTATGGGCAGCCTGAGATGCACAGATGTTTTTAACATCTGCACCTGAGAGTAGAGCCCTGATGTTACAGTTGCTGAAGTTTGAGACAAACACTACCAGCTGTTTATTTCCAGTTCTTTAAATACAACCTTAGCACGTTATCCCTCTTTTTCCTTCTCAGCACTGGGGTACAAACCACTTTTTCAGACTGTTAACTAACAGCTAAAAAAAAGAGATTCTAATTTGGAAAAAGCTCCAAATCCGCTGTCTCTTTAAAGTTACTAGAGCCCACATGTGTGCAGCCAGATAGATCAGTTCAACATCCTTCCCTCCCTGCCCCATACACCACACCTAAGCAATCTTTCCAATGCCTTTTTTTGCACTTTTTTTCTCCTTGTCCTATCACTATCTGCCTGTGGTAAAAAGTTGCTCTCTCTCTTCTGTATAAGCTCCCTGTAAGTACTGTAAGGCTGCAATGGGGTCCTGCAGGGATGTTGTGTTTCACAGGTTTGGTGTTGAAGGAGAGAACCACTGGGGAGGACAGAAATCCACCCACACAAGCAGAGCAAAAAATTTTACTCTTCAGCTCTAAATTTTGCACCTGCAATATTAAATTGGATTGTTGAGCCTGCAATTTGAAGGCTTCTGTCTCTTTGCTGAATCTTGCCAAGTCCTTTTCAGGAAGCCTGGGAGGAGCTTGGGGCAGGCATATCCCTGCAGCTCCTGGCAGCTCCAACAACCCCCCACACCATACATAAACGAGATGAGTCCCATCCCTGACTCCTTCCTTCCAACACCCCACATCTCAGCCTCATTTTTAATGTGTCTGCAACAATAGTCCACTACTTGCTTTGCTTTGGAGAGCAGATTTTTTTCCTCGAGTTTCTTGGCAAGGTGCATTAGCTGCACCAAGCCATGTGTGAGCTGCTGTTCTGGGGCCAGAGGCCCTGCCTGGGCAAGAGACTTTTGCCATAGCTCAGCATCATCTGCAACACACTGTGAAGTGACCGGGTGCAAGTCAGGGCAAGAGAAGAGTGTTTTTAGCTCAAATAATGAAGCAGCATTTAAAGCCTAGTCATAAGCCAATGCTGGGTTTTCACAAGAGAAGTTTGGATTTAGAGGGTGGACTGTCTCCTGAATCCTAAAACCCATGTCCTGGTGAATTCTTAATTCTGCAAGTAGGTCACGGCTGCTGTCTCCCTTTAGGAACAGTGGAAACTTGACAGGTTTAAATAATAACTCTTATCTCTTCTCTCTTTGATGTTAGATGTCACTAAGTTGTTCCCTGCCATCCGCTTTTCATTTCTTCACTTCATTTCCTGCAAAACTCTGCTGAACACACAAGTTAATGAAGGATAAGACATTTCCAGGTCCCACTGATTTTTGTAGCACACGGTCTCTCCCCCACCCCTGGTGTGACCCCCCGCAATGACCTGGCATTAGAGGCAGGCTGGAAGAACGATGATGTCCTGTGAAGTTGTGGGCATCCAAAGATTGTCTTTAAGCTGCAGTTTCAGTGCAAAATGGCCAAACTTGACAACTGTCTATCAAAGAAGCCACAGTCTATAGGTCGTGGCCAGGTGTTGAGCAAGAGCATCTCTGCAGAGTGTGGAGGCCACGTCCAGCTGCTGGACACAGAGGCATCGGCACTTCCAGTTCCACCACAATGTAAGTACAATGTCTTACTCTTGTGTTTTACCTGTATGAGTCTCTGTCACAGAGGTTTCAGCTTCTACAAGAAGCCTTTTAAAGACCTTGCCCTAATTATGGAGTAATTCCAGTGACATTTTAAATTATGGGTGAGTTTTACATAATTCTTTTGATACGTGTTGTTATGACATGTAAAATTTTATCTTTGCCAGGTGCAGTGAATTATGTAAGATCTTTGTTTTGCATTTGTCAGGATAATTTGAACCACTGCACATTTAACAAATGCACTTTCAAAGGACCCAGTTGCTCATGCAACTGCGATAGTACACGTAAGCTTCATAAACTTTATTAAATTTCTGTTAAATTGTATAAGCCAACAGACAAGTTTATATGACAGTGTTCAAAGTCAAATGTGCAAGGAGCAGGAAAAGACTTATCCTGAAATTCAGTGACTTTCCTGGGCTTCCAGGGATGCCTCATTATATGATCAAATGCTGTTTTCTTCCATGGAGGCCCTACCTCCATGGTGGAGCAGCCTGTCTGATGCAAATCAGTGGGCAGCAGTTCAAAAATCTGTTTTCTTCCCGTCATCCAGTGTGGCCCCAGCCCTTGTTTACTGCATTCTGTTCAGCCTTGCTGTAAAGATGAAATACTCTTTCCACTTGTTTGGTTTTTTTTTCTGTGACACTCATTACTCTCGTTGTGTTTGTTTATTCCACATGCAAACTATTAATTAATTTGTCTCTGTGAAGCCCAGTAAAGCAGGGGAGAAACATTATCACTTTATAGATAAGGAACAGAAGCACAGAAAGATTCAGTCAAGAATGTCAATTAATTTGGGGTGTTCAACTTAGGATGCTCAAGAGCTGGTGTTTCTGTGCATTTATGATTTATGTGCTTGCTTTAGTGCCAGTGTGTCTTTGGGCCCCATCAGGGCAGGACTGCAGTGGGAAGCTGGACTGCCTGGTCACAGAGGAGGCCCAAAGCACTTCCCAGGGTACAAGACCAGAAACAGCAGCCAGATGGAGGTGAATGGAGAAAGATCATAGAATCCTGGAATGGTTTATCTTGGAAGGACCCTTAAAGATGATCTAGTTCCCCCCCCTGCCATGAGCAAGGACACCTTCCACTAGACTGGGTTGCTCGCAATCCCATCCAGCCCGGGCTCCAACACTCCCAGGGATGGAGCATCCACAACTTTTCTGGTAAGGATGGCAAGATAAATGCAATGTCTTCTTTATCAGGCACATACGGGGAATTTTAAAGAAAGGGGCTGAAGGAAAACAGTGATGTGGCTTTATGGGGACTTTTGACAACCCTTTCCATGAAGAAATCTTTCCTAATATCCAATCTAAATGTCCCCTGGTGCAACTTTAAGCCATTCGCTATTGTCCTGTCATTTGTTACATGGGAAGGAGAGACCTGTTTTCAGGTAGTTGTAGAGATACCCTGCAGCCTGGTCAAAAGAGCAGCAATTCACCCACCACCCCTCACTTGGACTGCAGCAAGCACCAGTAGTGCAAGCAAGGACTTGTACCAGGCAGGGAAGCACAGGTAACCACAGGAGCCCAGCTGCAGGGTCCATATTGAGCTCACCAGACTCCTTGGCTTCCTTTAGACTATAATTTGCCAGCTCCCAGACCATAAACGAGAGACCTGAGAATGACTCTGGAAACTTTCACTTGTCCAAGTTCCAAGAGTATTTATATAATTTAATCAATAAACTGCATTGATGTATTTGCACTCAGTAACTCCTTGGATCTGGATAATAGATAAAGGTGTGCATGGGGCTATACAAACACATCATAAATAAATGTAGCTTGCAAATCAATTGCCAGATATAATGATTGATCTCCTTGTAGTAAAATAATGTAATGTCTGCCCATTATGGATTTAAAAAAAAAAAAATCTGACCTAAGAGGTTTCAGAGTAATTTATTTGAAGAAGGTTGCCCTTTAAGCCAGATCCTACACTTTTTAAAAGGTCATGGGGTTTAATATCATGGTTACTTACAGAGCATGGCTCCCCAAGTGGTCTGACAGCTTCTTCACCAGAATATGTTAAGGTCCTGGTCAAATAAGTGCTTGGCCATCGAGGCTGAAGGCTGGATTCTTGCAGGGAATTTCACTTCACCATCCTCTTTGTCTGCTGGTGATGAATGCATGAAGGGCTATAAAGGTTACCCCAAACACCTGGGTACATTAACACATGTGAAGAACAGCACATTTTCCTTCATCAATTCACTGGCTGGGTCATTTTCTGACATTACTGAGAGAGCTGGGAACAGTAGAGTGTGTTGTTTCACTGCACCACATTTCATGCTAGCTTTATGCAGGCAGGAGATCCGATCGAGCTACCTGTAATTACAGACATGGTGAGCCCCTTTTTCAGGCAGCTGAGCCAGACTAAAGTGTGGCCATCAGGTCCATTACTCAACTCAGGGCTCCCAAACTGTGCACAGTTGAGCTGACTTCCAGTGTCATTCATCCCCTGATGCATTATTATATAGGAAGGAGAAAATCCTTATTCTAATTAATTATTCTAATTGACTAACCTGTTCATCAGGTTTTCAAAAAAAGGCCAAATTTCCTTGTCTCTTTACCTTGCTCAGTCCCTCTGAGCACATGCAGTGCAGCAAGTCAGGGCCACTTGGTCCAGATGTCTCTCTGTAATCTGCAGTTCCAGTGTTCCACATGGTCGTTCCAATTTTACTTTTAATAGGAAAAAGGGCTTTAAAACTAATCCATGTGCAATTGTTTTTCATGCGTAAAGTGTTTTGCCTCTGCCTTTTCACCCGTGCTCTCTTTTTCATGTACTTTTAGGCATCCATCACTTTATTTTATCACACAGCATTCACTTTTAAGAAGGGCAGATAATACTTGAATAATTTGGATTAGGATGTTTTTGTTCTAAGAGAACTTATGGGACACTGGAATGTACATATTTGCTGCTAAAGTCTTAGTTGATTCTAAAGATAAATTCACAGTGATAGCCTGAAGTCTGCTTGGACGCAGATGAGGTATTTGGCAGGGCACTGTTATCCAATGCATATGTGAACTAACAAAACCATCTGATTACAAATCAGCTTACAAATCCATGGTTTCCTTCTCATTATAAAGAAATTACATGGATTTACCCCACAGTTTGGATAAAAGATAAAACTGGTTAAAGCCACTGCTGCTCAGTCGTTCCCCTGTTTGTTCCAGGATGCAATATACTTGGGCTTGATGAGCTCATTCATTTTGGTTGACCTTTCTGTAACTACAGTGATTTTTCCTCTCAGACCCATTTTGCAGGAGGGCAAGGAGGTGACTTTTCCTGTGCTCTGGGCAATCACAGCAGAGATCAGCTTTGGTGGTTCAGAACTTGGTGGCTGGATGTTTTATTGGCATTTAGTGAAGACTTTTGGTACAAGACAAATGCCTAGATCTGTGGGCAGCCCAACTTCCAACAACTTCTTCACTTTTGAGTCATCATTAATGCCATCCCACTCAGTGGCTATTCCTAGGCCTAGTCTCTCTTCCCAGCACTTTCTTGCACATATAAATTTAATTTCCTTTAACCCTTCTGGTGATTAACCTTTTCCCCACCTCTTGTCTCATCTTGCCTGGCAAGTTCCATCAAGCTCCAGCTCTGTAATCTTTGTCAGCTGCTTAAACCCTTTGCATTTCCATTGCAGTCTTCAAATACTTGAGATCGTTGTGCAGCTTTTCGTGAAATTTTTGCAGCTGCCTCCTCTCCCTGTTGCTGTGGCTGAGGGACTGGAGCCTGCTTTCTTCTTTTATGCCACTGCTGAGCAATTTTTCACTGTTGCACCTCACCCTGACAGATCAAAATCTTTCCCACTGCAAACTTTGATCAAGAAGTAAAAGGGTTGTTCCCTTCCTGCTCACAAGATGGGTCAGCCAGTACCAAGGGGAAGATTGGCTTGTGAAAGTGCTTGAATGAAAAAGACTAGTAGGGTTTTCATCTCCTAAACATTTTCTAGTTTCCTGCCTTGGCGAGGTGGATTGCTGTGTGCTCAACCCCACTTCACACCACAAGCTGACTGGTGCCAATCCCGTTCTCACCAGTTCAGGCTGTTTGCCAGGGGAGCCCCATATGACAAACATAAACTGATATATATAGATCTATCTGTATGTATGTATTTATATGTGTGTTTTTATGTGTGTATATATTTATCCTATATATTTGTATGTATATATGTAATACATTTCAACGTGCTTGTGTAAAGACATTTTCCTCCTCAGCAGAATTTAAACCCTAAGTGGTCTTCTGTCTGTCTGATGGAAGAATTCTGCCTTTGTTTTTGTTGAAAATGACAATGATTTAGGACTGGCTCAGTAACCTGTCCCAGAGGGATGTGCTCTGCTGTGGGTGAGCAGCTGCCAAAGCTCTGCTGGAGCCAGATGTGTAACTGGGGAGGCACAGTCCCCTGCTCTGCCACGTGCACATTGTGACAGACCCTCAGCAAGCAACCTCCTGTGGGGAAACACCAGTGAGACACTGGCTTTGCCTGATAGCAGGGATGCCACAGAGCTGCCATGGGAGGCTGACACATGCCCAGCCTCCATATTGTGCATCTGGACTGTTGATTAAGTTTGCATAAAAGGATACAACCGGACCAAGCATTAGTGACCAAGAAGACAAGATTAGTGATGTGTCCATAGGCTGAGCCTTGGGGGTCATCCAAGCAGGAGAGGACACTAGCTGGTAAGAGCAACAGATGGTAAGAGAGATTTCCTTTGCTCTTTGTTTTTCTCAGTCTACCCTGAGTAAGTGATTATAAGACCCACTGATTGAAACTCCCTAGAAAATCTCATTATGTTATCTAATGCAAAACCTTTGTGGTTAATGCAAAGTAAAATTTTCAACAACTCGGAAGCAGGTGAATTACCAAATGTTACCACTACTTCCAAAGACAGTAATTGTTCTTTTAAATTTAGAAAGTAAAAGAAAAAATACCCCTTTAGAAAACAACAAAAGTTCTGTGTTTTTTTAACAAGAAAAGAAGTTTAATTTTTAAAGATTGCTCTATATTATTAAGTCCGTTATCAGAAGAGATGGTTGGATGAACAGACAATTAAGAGAAGGAGAAGCTCTGAAGGAAAAGTTCATCAGTACATTAGAGAGACAATGGGGGAAAGTAAAACTATTTCAAGTACCATTTGAAGGAAATTATTTGGAAAGGAAATAGGATTAATTAAGTTTTGAACCAGTTAATTTTGTTATCTAAAAATATTTCATAGATTAACACTGTTACTTATGCATGAGGTAATGTCTGAGGTCCTTCAGCAGACAAATGAATTGCTGGTGTAGATAAAGGAACTTCAGACCAGCATGGGACTCCAGACTTACCAGAGTCTTTGGTGTAATCTGCAACTGAGATTAGGATCAGGCCTTGAGACATCTGCAACAGAGGGATTTGAACTGTGTCTTGTTGTTCTGCTGTACTGTCAGGGTGTGAGCTCAGACCTGCTAAACTCAGTGAATGGCAGTGGTTTTGTTGCGTTTCATGCAGAATGTGCCCCACTCTCTGACCCTTAGGCTCCATCCTCTCTTTCACCTCTTTTTATTGGCCTTGTCCTTCTCATCATAAGGAAAGTGAAACTTTTACTTCATTGCTCTAAAACATCTTTGGTAGAGCATAAGAGTGACCTTGACGAACATGGGGTGAAGTCACTGTCACCAGAAACTCCCCTGCACAGGAGTAATTCTCCTTCTGGCTTTTTATCCCCATAACCCCCTCCCTGGCCCACCCGTGCATAACAGTACCGAGGATGCTCCAAGTGTCCTTGGCAGGATTTCTGAGTACAACACTAATTCATGTAAACTCTTTTAAACCCTTTATTTTCCCTGTTCCTTTTGAGAGGCTGACTGAAAACTTCTTTCTTCCCCAGATGTGTCTCCCTGAGGTTCTGTTTGTAGGGCTGATCCTGAGCTCACAAAAAAGATAAGTTTTCGCTGAAAAAGACAGTTTTCACTGACTTTGGCTCAGTAGGTTTTCCCTCAAGTTAGATATAATATTGTTTGAAAATACTAAAAGAGCTCTGAGTTCTTGTCTGTATGACACTTACCTGCTGCAAAGGTTTGGACAGTGGAGTCTCTGCCCCCAGTCCAAGTGCTGGGCCCTGCTTTGTATAACCAGGTCCAACAACTGAATTACATCAATATGCAAAGGAAGGGTGAAAGAATGATCTGCTCACCCCAGTGCGACAGGGGCTTTTGTTTGTGTCTAAGATTTCTTTAGGGTGTGGGTGAAGAATCATGACAAATTACTTTTCAGAGCTTTGCAGTCTATTCATTAATTAATTTGTATTTACAGGTCCCAGCCATGGTCCTCCCAGTGCTGATGCCGCCACAGCCATTCAGCCACAACAAGCAGTATTTCACTGTCAGTGTCTGAGTAGTTCTTTTCTCCACAAAGCCCCCAAATTCACCCCAGGCTCCCCTGGGAGCTGAGAGATCTCCATGCAGGAGCAAAGACAGAGTGTAAAAGAGTTGCCAGTCTGCTGTGTGTTCCCTAAAGAATGGCATCAACAGCTCAGATCAGCCCCGATCAACATCTCATCACATCTACCAGCTCTATGTGTTACAAATGCCAGAACAGGGACAACTGTTCCTCCAAATACAGATGTGATGGCCCTTGGTGGCGGGTGGTCCTCTGACCATGTCCTTGGCAAGGGGACAAGCTCAGAAAATGAGTGAGACAGACAATGTGCAGTGCTGAGAAACCCATGGGACAGGAAAGCGTTCATCCTGCCCCTCCAGCTGCTGAATTTAGGTGAGACATGCCAAACATATCTGGGGAAAAAATTAGACCTACGAGTGCTTGAAAGTAATTTTCCATACATGGTATTTAAGAATCTTAAATTTCAAATCATTAATAATGATCTTTGAAGGGAACCCTATAAACCATCTTCCAGTTCCTGATGAGATGGAATAATTTATTACATCAATTTCTCTGATTAATGTAAAACGTGTTTCAAATTTGGGCTTTCCTTTAATATTTAAACTTCCCCTTGAGAGGAGCTGCATAAGGTGACTGAGTGCCCCCCAAACTGACATGGCATGTCCTCAAAGCAGGGTAAGCTCTGCTACTGGAGCCAATCAAATATAAAAGCCATTGTACAGCAATGTACAACTTGTTTCAGGACCTGGCTCTCCAAAAGGCATGAACCAGGAAAGGGCAGGGCCTCACAGCTCTGCTCACTCATGCCAGAGAAGAGTTTCTTAAAAATTTACTTGGTGAATGGGAAATTTTATGTTCTCAAGAACATCACCCTCCTAAAGGAGCTGAAAAAAGGCCAAAGCTGGTGTTGTTCAAGGTAAATTGCATGGCAAGTCTTTTTCCTAGGAAATCAATTATTTTAAATAGGTTTTCTACTGTACTCATATGTCATTTTTGCAGAGACAAAGTCAGACAAAACCAGGGAAACTAAGCTCTAACATTTAGAGTAGCCATTCCCTGAGCTGGTAAAATGCATCACACTTTCTGTGTCCTTCATGGACCACACCAAGCATACAGCATACTGAAGGATCCATCTGCATTGGTCTTGGCTTGACCACTCAAGTTGCCCTTCTCTTGTTCAGGAAGACAGAAGAAAAATACAGTGTCAGAAGGGTCTATATCCCAGGAAATACTAAGTGACAGTGTAGTGCACTGGTGAGTGGGTGGAGAGCCCATAAACACCTGCAATGATAAAAAATTAGAGCCCAGACAAGGAGGAGTCTGTTTTAGAGAGAATCATTTATTAGAAGATAGGAGGTTGTTACGTACAGATTCTGTCCTGCAAAAGTGTCCTGGTCAAGGATATGTCGGGGAGACATTGAAACCCATTAGAGCTGGCTCTGGTCTCCACGCAGAGATACTCAAGACACAGCAGATACTCTGCCAGACCTGGCTCTCATGCTGGTGCTCAGCTGGGGAGAGGCCTGGCGTACCACAGCATCCCTGAGCTCATTACACCGTCTTTATCCCACTGGAAAACCTGGCCTGTGGGCTGGGAACCAGCGGTGGGGACACCAGACGGTGCTGCAGAAGGGGCACTGTTCTTCCCCGGGCTAACTTGGAGATACTTTCCCGAAGCAGGGAATTGTCTTCCATCGTGCCAGCGATGAACACGGCTGAGCAAGTGGCTACGGAGGTACAACCATGCTATGAGGTAGCATGAGGTAAATTAAAAGGAAAAAAGGAAAAAAGAAAGATAGAAGAGCTCTTCCCATCCTCTCTCACCCCAAAAACAGGCCAAGCAGGAGTGCCTGAGCCCCCTGCAGAGACCTCCAAGCAAGCAGCTCTGAGAGGTGAATCACAAAAAAAGCAGCAATTTTGCCTCATAATAGTTATGCTCCTAGCAGTATTCCTCCCAGTTTCATGGGTGACCTGTTTTCTTTTGGGTTGACAGGTAGCATTTGTCAGCCTCTCATAAGGTCTCTGCACAGCCCCTGTGGTGGCTCGGGGCTTTGCCAAATGAAGCCCAGGTGCATCAGAAAGCTGCTGTGATGGATTTGCACCTCCTGAGCCAACTCCAGGCCCAGGGTGTGCTGCACGGGTTGTGAGCAGCACTGCTGGAGAGGCAGGGCCAAATAAACTGGCAGGTGAAAGGCATTAGTCACCAGCTTGGCAACAACAGAAGGGCCTGAGACCATCTTCTGCAGATGGTCAGAGGCTCACAGACATCTTAGGGCTTGGATTCATAGCAGCCCTGGGGCTTTTCCTTATTCCAGGTGTGCATCTCACTTCACTCTGCTGTTGTACCTGTGGCAGAGTAAAGCAGGTTTACCAGAGGGTGTAATTTTTCTTTTGATAGACAACCATCCAAATGGACATCTTCCCAACATCTAGCAGGTTTCTTAAAGGAAAGTATTATCCAGAAGACATCTATGTAACTTTTTAATTTATGGGTGCTAAAAGATAAATACGTATTTTGGAGTCAGACTCCTTAGTCTGGTCCTCTGATGAAGCCACATTCTTTTCTTGTCTTTACTGGCTGGGCTAGGTCACCTTCACTCACTGTCTGTAAAGTCATATTTAACTCTGAGTTTCGTTATTAAATCCTAGTTTTGACTCCAGAGACTGCATGTAAAACCCTGGGTATAAGCCCCCACTTTGCTCATAGAGTACATGAGCTTTTGTCTACTATCAGGACTCCATCAAGATTATTGTGCTTTCAGTCCTCAATAATCTGAGGGAAAAACTATTGTTGGAACAGGTTTGAAAGAAACTTAATATAATTGTCAGAAACATCTGTTTATGGCTCATCTCTCACCACATCTCTCTTCTCATCTCCATCCAAGAGTAGCCTTTGTTAGGTTGGTATATTAGAAAGCTTTGGAACTAGAGATTTGGCAGTGAATGCTCACAGCTGATGCCAATGTCAGTACAAAAGATGGGTCAGACTACAGACCTCAGAAGGGATGATTTGTGGGACCAACATTTTCCTTCCACTTCAGATGACCTTCAAGGTTGGAAGTACTTGGGATGGAGAATAACAGGAAGACTGCAGCTATAAAGTAAAGCAGCAGAGCTCCAGATATATTTAGGATAGTAAACACTCAGCACTGAACTAGCTTTGCTACAGATATGCCTGTTTCTAAATCAAGTTTTATGTTCCTAAGGCACTCAGATTCCTTTTTTGGAACATGTACCCCAGTAAGTTTGATTTTTAGGGGTGGGAGAGTTAAGAGAAATGTTTCCCAAGGGCATCCCACACTTAAGGGAACAGATGCTCCAGACCCACTGCGTTATCAAAATCTCTGGAGCAATCATGACCATAACTTCAATTTTTAAGATTTTTTATGGCACCAGTTGTGCTTCTACTTTCTTCAACCTATGGAAAGGGGCAAGCTGGAGTCCCCTGGGCCCTCTGAAGGTCATCAGGGGGTATTTGGGGACCAGCATACCCTGCTCCAATATGGGTGCTCAGTAGGCCAGAGCTCTTTACCTACTATTTGCCAAAAAATGATGAATCTGGGGGTTTGATCTGAAACATAACCTCCTTCCCTCCTGTCTCAGCCCTAACCTTAAAAAAACCCCAAGCACTGACCTAGCTGGTTAAATTCCAGCTGGGACAGGAGGAACACAGAGCAGACAACAGAATATTTGATTTTAGTTCCAGACTAACATTTCTGCTTCTTCAGCCACCCAAAGAAAACTTGTCCCTGCTAGGACTTCTTGGTGAGTGAAGCTCACCTGTCAGAGCTGCCTGGATGTTGCAGATGAGAAAGGTGGGTTTGTTTTTTTTTTTGGAGAGAAAAGGAAGGAGAGAGGGATGTTTTCTCTCCAGAGCTTGTGCACAAAGGCAGAAGGCTATGGGAGCTTTTTTTCCCTCAAGACCAGATGAAGCTGGCTGATAAATGTACCTGCAGTGATGCACGGCAAACAATGGGCATCATCCAGGTGCCACCAGGCACAAGCAGGACTGGACTTCCCGGATCTCTTTGGGACCTCCGTGCTGGGGGCTCTGAGGAGGTTTGCTGCGAGGTAGCGCTACGTGGCTGCACTATGGAAAGTCTGACAGGGAGGGCAGGCACGGAGAAGCTGGGAAAGCTCAAAGCAGAGAAGTGCAATTCACTGGGGCTCCAGCAGCGCACGGCAAAGGGGGCGTTACCAAGACTTAGTGGCACTTAATTGTCACTGTGTTTTGAGTATCTCAACTGGGCACACAAGACCAGTTCTAAATATATCCAAAAGAAAGAACATGTTCTAATTTGTATAGTGTATGGCAATACAGGGGAATGACCCATCACACAGAAAGATTTTGAACATTAATTACAGTATCTTTTATAAATTTTTAACTTAATTGCCAAACCTTTTTCTTTTAAATTAATCATGGATGTACAGCATTTAATCAAACAAGCTTTTTTAAAAAGTACATCTTAATATAAATAGTTTATTCAGTGCATGGTTGTGTATACAACAAATAATAACTCTTTTGCACCAGGCAGAAACCTGCCTGTACAGAACTAATTCAGTTTTGGAGCACAGAATCCAACGATGATTAATGCACAAAATCTTACACATCATGCAACTCTATGCCAATATTCCAACTTTCTCCCATGCAACAGACATGATGACCTAAATGGAAACCTAACTACATTTTTTAAACAATTGTTTCCAATAGCATGTATAAGTATATGTTGTTTAGGGGTAACCTGTCCTAACGCTTCCTCCTACACAATATTCACGTGCCCATTACAGTGAAAGGACTTTTACAAATAAGACGTTTCTTATAAAAAAATTAAGTCACCTTAATTCCACAGTTTCTGTCTTTAGAAAAGAAGCCACAACAATAGTTTAACATGACACACAAAATGGAATTAAGAGAAATCTACACTGGAGGATAATTTTATCCCTTTCTGTTAACTTCCACTTGGGATAACAGAACAATTCCTACAGACTGGGGTTAGCACAAGAACTTTACCAGAAACTACAAATCTATAAAAATTTATATTTCATTGTGTTTAAAACCACAAGAACACTGTTTGCTTGAGCCTGAGACACCAACTCTCAGTTCCAACCCTGATTTTTTAATTTTTTTTTTTAAAGACATAGCTTTAAAGACCCATTGGAGTTCAGAAATCAAAAAAGCACTATTCCAAATTAAAGGATACATTTTTTTTTATCAAGCCTTAGATATAAAACGGTAAGCCAAGGAAACAACAGAGTTTACATATTTGTTTTTTGTTTGCCCCTATAAAACATACAAGCATTAAAATTTCCTTTGAAGAGCAAAAGTGGTCTTTTTCTGAGTTGGAAAGGAAATTCTTATCAGCAGTGAATGCTGTGAAATGTTTTTGATTCGGATTCCACAAAGCATAGGAGAGAGAGAGAAAGAGAGAAAGAAAAAATGAGAGAGAGAAAGAGCTGGACATTTCTTCTCCGAGATTTATTTCCGCAGTTATGTTTGCTGGCTATCCAACTGCCTTGTGATATGCACAAGCATATTCTACATAATTGGGGTATATCCTTTGACAACCAGTAGATCTAATGGCTGATAAACGAGTGACCTATGCAAGTTCGGTGGCTTGTCCTGGGCAATTGAATGTTTGGATGAAAGACTGCTAGTAAGAATTCAACTGCATCCAGAGGTAAGGTTCTGTTTAGAGAGCACTTGGCTTGCCTGAACCTGGCTACGTTGACTCGTTTTGGCTCATGGATTTACCCCCATTTAGCACTCCTGAAACACTTCTGCTCTTTGTTGGGGTCCCACTTCCAGATCTTGAGAACTCTGTGAGATCGTGGAGAGAAGGTTCTTTGTACATGGCCACTGCAAAGCAAAAGAGAGGCAGCACATCAGCACATGTCACGGGCTACTCAGTCTGTGGGTGCAAAGTCCAGCTGTGAAAGGTTGGGATCTTTCATTTGAAAATATGCAACGTAATGAGAGAATGAAAAACCATGGCAAGTAGAACTCTCCACTTCAAATAGTCCCTGAGAGTCTCTGAGGTCCTCTTCAACAGGTTGACATTTTAGAGAAGTGAAAAACCACAGCTCCTCCCTCCCTCCCTCCTCCAGTTAAAACCACCCACCTACCCACTGCAATTAGAAAATCCTGCAAGATAGAACTAAGCTGATATAAATCAACATTTCCTTATTAATAATGAATTAGCACTGTTGGCAGCTGTGATTTGACCTGTTACCTGTATATGTAGCCTAAACAGGTGAGTGTGAAAATGGATTTTGAGTCTTTTGTTTCCTTTGTTTTCACACCCATTAGAAGTGAGGATCAACCTTGACATCAGTTGCTTAGCACCTAGTACTAAATGTAGACTGCCAGACTAGACCAGCATCCACCCAGGGTGATATACCTTTGAAATATCCTCTCTGATTTCAACACTGCCTTAAAAGACTATCTAAGAGCATAACCCAGAAATAGAAGGCTTCATTCCTCTTAGGGAAAGAGCATATGGAAGTTAGTTCTTCTGGAGAAAAGGAGGCACCCTTATATATCAACTGAGATCTCCCTCTTGGCACAGACCAAAGAGGGAGCCAAGAGTGACCACAAGTCTGATTTAGATCCCTCAGTTAACTGGGATGACTGTATGTCCTATACATATACCCAGTGGTATATGTAAGCCACATGCATTATTACCTTTACTGTTATATGCTGATGCTGCATTAATTGCAGTTAAACAAGCTCAGAACATCTGAGCTTTATCCCAGGCAAACCCAGAAAAAAGAGCTTTCTGTAACAGGAAGCACAAATTGACAAGCTATACAGCAAGTCACTAACAACCTGTGAGCAGATGTTTGGGCCATTCCAGGCTGAGCCTTCATCACCTATAACAGGGACGGTGTTGACTTTGGGCACAAAGAAGCCAGTAATGTTTTTGGTTACTAGTAACTCTATTTGGTTAAATTAGAGAAATGCAGAGGTAATGTAGAAAAACCTGAGAAAAGCAGCTCTGGTTAGATTAACAATATGTTACAGAACATTATACTCCTGTTATATAAGTAGCCAGACCCTCCAAATACATATACACAGCAACTAAACACTGACACAAAACAGTGTGAGTTCAGATGGATGGTGTGAACCCAGGCAATTACCTTTTAATGGTTTTGGAAGAAAGTGTGCTGCGGGTTTATTTTTCTTCACGTGGTTTCCTTTCATTATTTCTCCTTCTTTGTTAAGACCCAAATACCAACCCCGGCCAGACTGTTGCTGTCTGTAGATCATTGAAGAATACGTCACGTAGTAGTTTTCAAATACTGATTCTTTGAACTTGCATTCAGGTGTAAAATGTTCCTGTAAGGAAATAGCAGATCAATATGTGCAGTGCTGAATCTCACATCAGTTAATGAGAAAGCATCCAATATCCACTTTTTCCCCAACAGTTAAAAGACATACCACTACAGTTATGAAACATGGGTCCTAAAAGTATTAACAAATGAGTAACACAATTTGAAACCTGTGAAATTATGCTGTGAGCAGCTCTAAGATCTTTCTGAATGATGAGTATAAAGTCTAAGTGAAGATCTATTGATTGATGCAACTAACGGATGCTGGGCAGATGTAACCCTGATGTCAACCCTGTGGGACCAGCTGTGGTCCAGCCCCACAGGTGGGAAGCAAGGCCACATAGTGCCTTTGCTAACTGCTGGCCTTGACTGCTTATGAGGAAAGTGCAATAAAAATTCAAAGCCAATACGTCATGAGTAAATGGCTGTCTCTTACTAACCCAGCAATATTAAATTAGCTTGTAGCAGCTGCCTTTTTGGTCTAATCTTGGCTCTTTCTCTGCCCGGCGTATCATCCATGGAAGCCCAGCTGTCAGAGTCCTGCTGCAGATGTTAACCTCTGCTCCAGGACTGAGCCACAGCTGGAAGCCTGTAGGATCGAGCCTTAGTCTTCATGTTGAAATGCACTGCTCTTTTTGGGCACAGAATTGGTCTAATAGAGCAATAAACCAAGACAGAGCCTTTTTTTTTCCTGCTGCTGGTGTGGCTGGTTTTCCCTGTGCAGTGATCCCGACTGAACCAGTATCACTGCACTATTGCCCAGATTCAAAAACAGATACAGACACGAAACACAGGGGTCTCAGACCAAACCACAAGTCTTGACAGCGCCACTCAGCTGCTTCCTAAGGCCTCTGGGTGCTCCAGGTTTTTTAACATTGCAAGTTCTGAGGATATCTCACTTATGGAGTCTAGATGTTCATAAAATATGAAAGAGGAAGGGTTTGGTCTGGTGATGCAAATGTTAACATCACAGTCCTGCCTGTCATCACACCACAGAGCAGCCAGCTGTCTGCTGGTCTTCCCTTGTGAAGGCAGCCAGACTCAGAGAACTGCCCTTGTGCTACAGAGGCATGAAAGAAAGGAGGAAAAATTGTGCTTGTATAATGATTGTAATTTTGATTTTTAAATATCACAGGAAATTAAATGCCTCAGAAGCTTAAGATGTTCTTATCTAGTAACTCAAATATTCTCATGTGATAAAAAGATGGTATTAGAAAAAAAAAAAGAAACCCACCACTCTACATTTTCTGCACATCTTTTGCCATTTTGTCTTCATAGGAGGAAAAAAAAAGCTCCCATACTTTGACTGGCATCTGCTTCAACAAGGAATGTGAAGTAAGCAATTTTCTTCTCTTTTTCCTTCAAGCTAATTGACTGTTATTTAGTTAATTGACAATTGGTTTCAATTGCTGTCAAATGGGGACAGCCACTGCATTTTTGTAAGATTTCTGCATAAAAGCCTTCCCTCACTGTTGGTGCCCAGCACCAGCCACGGTAACAAAGACTATTGCAATTAGCAGCAAAATGGAAAAACTACAGTGCTCTCACTGGAAGATTATGGTTTATGTACAGTAATTTGGAGCTGTTTTGGGTACAAAAGCCTGCTTGTACACAGCAGCAGAGGGTCAGATTGCAAACAGAACCACAACATTGGCTCTCTTAGGAAGCAAGTTAACCTCGGTATGAGCGGCAGCCCACAGAGTCCCTTGAAACAGAGGGACAGAAAAAAGACACTAAAAAACTCCTTCACTCCTGTTTTTTCCCTTGGCCCTGGTGGAAGTGCTGTGCAGCTGAGACTGCAGTTGAGCCCATGTACAGCCAGACCAATCCTCATGGTGCAGCCCAGCCTGCCAGATATCCTCAAGAGCATCACAGGCAAAATCCTCCCCCTGAGATTCAGCAGCAACTACAATGGGGTAGATTCTCATGACAAACAGGGGGGCACAGAAACAGACACGTCTCTTTAATGTGCTCAGTTATCAAGACAAATTCCCTCCCAATTTTTATGGCACTAAAGCAAGACCACCTTATTTCTCTGACTGGTTTGGCACAGAATTGTGCCCCTTTCTCTTAACTGATATCTGCTTAATTCCTTGGCTTTGGCTGCAGCTTCAGAAAGGTGCTGCACGAAGGGAAAGGCAAACTCCTTGCCAAATAAACAGCTCCCACAGAGCTCAAGTGCTCTGCCTGCTCCTGAATACTAAGCAGCTGCTCACCTTTTGCAAGAGTTTGTTCCCACCCATCACTTGCCTTTACTTTAGTCCAACCTGTATCTTTCCTACTCATTACAAAAAGAGCCAGGGAGGAGAACTGCAGAGGGAAGCTGTGAATAAGGAATGGTAGCATGGGGGCATTACAATTAAAATGTACTTTTCTGAGCTTGGCAAGTCCACATGCCAACTCAACTGGGTACGGACAGGACTTCTATGAGCACATCAATTTGAAACACACTGCAGAGCAGCAAGTGCAAATTGGCCACTATGTAATCTCTGTTGCAAATTCTATATCAGTATACTGAGGAAGAGCAAGCTAAAGGTGGGAGGGGGCTGACTGCCCCAATTAACACTTATCTTTTCCAGCTCATATAGTCAATACTATGGAAAATTTATAAATACAAGTAAGTGTTGAACTCTAAGGTCAACACTTTTTTTCTTTTCTCTCAGCCGTCATCTCTGTCCATCTTTGCAATGAAAATAATTCAAATGATTTCCAGAAAGTCCCATGTTATGAATAAATTGTTACACAAAACATTAAGTATGAAAATTAAGTATTTGTGTGAAGCTCTTCCAATCTCAGCTTACCTCAGAAGTCAGGGATGATGGTACCTACACGACAGCAAACTGTGCTCACTCAAGCCCCTCACACTTACACCCTAATATTGAATGAACAAATGAATTAATGATAAATAAAAATTAAAGAAAGTGCTGGATTCACTATAGTCATGACTCAGTCACGCGTAAGTAAGCAAGAAGATGAACTGTCAGAAGCTTCTTCTTCATTTTGAGCTGATCAGCTGAACTACTGAAAGGTTCCTTCATGAACAAATCTGCAGCTGCATTAAATATGAATAATTTGGTGTATGATAATATGGTAACCAGCCTTGTAGCATATATTAGTGGCTATACTTCCAGGCAGCTGACTAGATTATATCTAAAATAATCCAGTCTTCATTACAGGTATGCCAAGCTTGAAAGCTGAAATACCATAAAAACGAAGCTGGAATTCTTCTTGTTCTAATAGTGCAAAAGCCGTGTTTCAAACCAAAGACCATCCAAATTATCAGTCATCACATCTTGCACACCCATCACACACTGCAGGATTGCCAGTTAATTATTCTGTGCCCCAAATGACTGCGATGCAGAAATTCAGACTACTCATACACAGAAAACAGGAAATCTGCATTTAAGGAAGGTATTTAGTGTCTTCAAGATTCTGTGATATCACAGGAACCTCTCATCTGGACAGCTGTGTGCAGGAGGATGATGATGATGATGTTTGTTCTCTGCTATTTATTGCATCCTGTATTTGCATTGTGGATACCATCAGCAGGGGCCATCACCAAATACTTCATTTTAAGGCCTTAGGTCAAGACTGAGTTTTTTCAGTGTCTGTCTATCACCACATGTTCAATGTCTTGCAGCTACCCTACAGCAGTTGATTAGAGCAATCATAAATTTTAGTCAGATGGCTTTAGTGCTATAGGCATGAGTAAACAGCAAGAAAAGAAAAAATAACTTTGAAAAGTATTCAGGAAAAGTACTGGGGACTTGGGAAACTTAGAAAATGTTCTTACATGTGGAGCATGTAATTATACTCCTTCTGATCAATGACTATGTCAGCATATGGGATTTATTCTTTATTTTCTCCACTTAATGAAAATTGGATATTTTTTTCTTCCATATCCCAATTTCTTTCAGGACTATAATGTAGCCCAGGATTCCATTCTATAATCATGAATTTTTGAAGGAGCCTCGTTAAGGATCCAGAGTAGTGATTTTCTGCACCACTGAGCCTGCCTTTTTTTATTAACAGAGATTGATTTTCTCCATCTTGGCATGTGAAGTTTCAGGGTGTATCCTCTGGATCATCACCCTGTAATGTGCAGTGATATCAACACTGCAAAATGGGAATACTTCAACTTTAATGTTATCAAAAATAACAGCTTTTAGATCAGCAGTATGAGAAGACTCACTGAAGAAACTGGTATTTACTGAAGCCACCAAAAGCTGTTTGCTATAGCAATGGAAACTACAATTATGTTAAAACAATTTAAAAAATCTTATTTAATTTTTGTTGTTTCCCCACATACAAAAGTCCTGTAAAGGAAAGACTATGTGTTAATTTGCAATTAGGCCTCTTTGGAGAGAGATCTTCTCACACTAGTGTGGGCGTGGATTTGGTTTTTTTTTAAAAAGAAAGATTAGAATAACTTCCTCAATCTCCAGCCAAATTCATGAACGGCCATTCATGAACGGCCCTGCCAGGCTTGGTGAAGGACTGGTTAACACCACTACAGTCTCTGCCTAAGGCACTCCCCAGATGAAAAGTGGGAAATGGAAGTATCCTGCATGTTTTCTCCGTATTTCCTCACTCTGATCAAATATTCTTCTCTAAGTATGTGCCACTGAACATTTTTGTGTGGTGAGCTTGCTGGACCTTGGATCTGACCTGCTACAGCTTCTTATTATCCTTCCACATAACTGAGTCCAACAGAGGAACTGAACCTTCCTGGCTGAGCAAAGCACCAAGAGCTGCCCTCCGAGCAGAGCTGCCTCTGTATGTGATTCTCACGGCAGAGAAAAGATGTGCTCCCTGAAAACGTGCTGGGAGAGATCCTGGCTGCTCACCCTGTCTAAGAGATTGAGTGATCACTGGAGGCAGCTGCAGCAGGTCACTGTCTATCTGTAGGTAGCTGTGTGTAATAAATACCAAGAGCCCACTGAAGCTGGCAGATCATTTCGGCAGCTGTGGAATCGTGCCAACTGGTGAATCCTGCTTCCATTCAAAGCTACAAGAGAACTCCCTTTTCCTCTCAGTAGGCTCACAATTTTCCCCAGAGCAGCCAATCCTTTTCATAATTTTCCTAAGCTCATTATCTCTGTTCCCTGCGACAGAGGCTTCCACAGGTGAAGCTGGCACTGCGGAAAACATATTGGAGATGTGTCTGTTGTTGTTTGTTATCATAAGCACATTTCTTCTCTTGTTTTTTCACAGCTTTCTTCCCTCAGCTTTTAATTTTGGAAAACAGCACATAAAAGTACCCGGTGTGCCTATTCTGTGCCATTCATTACCCCACATCTCTTCATCATGTCTCTGCTTATTTATCTCTTGTCTTAACCAAGCAGGCCTAATCTTTTTAAATCTCTTCTCATATGAAAGTTTCTCAGTGACTCTAATAATTTTCATTACCCTTCACTGAATTCTTTCATTTTTTCCCCTCTATCATTTCCAGAACCAAAACACAACATTTAAAAAGAGGCTGTACCATTGAATTGCATAATAGAGACGAGATATTTTCAGTCATTTGTCTTATGACAAAGTCAAATGGTCTTTGCTGCTTAGCCCCACTATTGTGCATTCTTACAAAAGTTCTATCTTTTCTACCTTTTAAGTTGTGTCTCTGATAAATGTGGTCCAATTTTATGGTATTTCTGACCCTCTGGTAACTCAACCAAGCTTAGATATTAAAGGAAGGGAGAAGGAAGCAAAAGGCAGATAGGACATTTTTCTTCCCCAGAACTAGAGCAGAGAGCCCCAAAGATGCTAAGCAACCTATTTTATAACATACCTATTATTACACAGATAACCTGCCAGACACTGCAATCAGATTTCTAGCAGTTACAATTGACATCAAATCTCAGTATTGTCAATTCTCACCGACACAGCTGTTGAGCAGAATGTCCTCAGCCTAAGTGTGTCACACATGGCTTTTTTAAAAAGAACAGATTTAAGCTGAAAAACTCCTTTTAAAGCATGAGGACCATGTTCTGCTCTGAGTTACAGACAGCCCTGCATCCCACTCGTTTTAATGGCCAAGCCCTGAACCCATTGCCACCCACTTAACATGGCTAGAGGCATGAGATGCTGAAGGACTAAGAGGAGCTGGAGCCTTAGGAGACACCACAACTGCCTTGTTTTGAGGGAATTACCTGTGGTTTGTTCCTCTGAGTTGCTAATTGCCCTCCAGCTCTCCCTTTGGCTTTGTGTGCTACCACCTCAGTGGGACACAGGGACAGACACACCGCGCAAAGCCTGGGTCTTCCACCGAGCAGCACCAAACTGCAGCGAGAACACACTGAGAGTTGCTCCATCCAGCAGATGAGTGTGGCAGGAAGAGACATCACTTTGTCATAGCCTGGCCCTGTGAGGGGAAGATGTCTGCGAGCTGGCAGGAGCAGCTGAGAGAGAAAATACATTCCTGTCCCAGTAGCCCTTTTACACAATTGCACTTGAGTTCGTCTGTGTGATTGCTGTCACTGGGGGAAACCCACACTATTGCTGCTGGGGCTGCAGAGCACAGGGCAGCAATCAGGGGTTAATTTGCTCCTGGACAATGTGGCTTGGCTGGCATTTGTTCAAACAAGGTATTAGAGCAAGGGGCAAGAAGGGTAGTGCAACCTTTCTACTGCCACACTGAGCGCCTTGGCTGTACCATCCCAAAATGCTGCCTGCAGTTGTGTGGGCTATGAGGGGCTGCAGGAGGCAAGTAAACCTGAGATGGGGTGCAACAGGCAGCAACAGCCCCACTGGGGCACCCCCAGCCTCAGAGAGGATTGGCAGTGATAGTGGAGCATTGCATCACCAAATGCTGCCCTAACACTTCTGTGCTCCAGCTTTCCCAGTACCAGGGTGCTCCCCAGACAGGCTCTGTGGAAGCAGCAGGGCCAATTAGAAGAGTGTGGGATTTACTGCTATATCCTAGATACAGGACATCAGCCCTGGCTAAGGAGATGAAAGAGATCTCCTTCAGACTGACACCCATGAATTCATGCAGATTTATCTTAAAGGGCTGAAAACCAATAATCTAATCAGTGTTTGCAGCTACCTCTAAATCTGTCTGTTAATTACAAGCAGGGACATGACCCTTTTTGCAGTGGATGCTCCTAAAATTCTATAGAAAATCAAGACAGCACACAAAGATTTTTTTTTGGGCGGGGGAAGAGCAGCTGAATGAGCAAGAGTCTGAACAAGTGCTACCATCCTTCCTGTGGGAATAGGTTATAGCAGGGAATGCTGTTTCTGTGGTAACCTGCAACCTGGCTGAAAGCCTGTCTGTACAACTGCTGTGAGTTCAGGTGGGTAAGTTGATGTGGAACTGATCCCATTGGTCTTTGCTCCTCTGGTGAGATGCCATTCTATGCTTCTGGTGGCAAACTCGTGGAGGAAGAGCTCTTCCACCCACAGGCTGGGCAGGCAGCTCTCCCAAGCACAGCCTCCACTCAGTTCGGACCTCCCCAAACTACCACCAGCCAGTGTCTTTGCTGCCACTGAAAAAGAAAGATGTGATCTGCCCCACAGGAAGAGCTTAGAGGCTGCTGAACGAGCTCTTTTTCTGCACACAAGAAATTGTCTCTGCTCACTGACTGCAAGAAGCTGCAAGTGGAAGATAAATAACAGCACGAGCTGCAGGAGAAGGAATAATGCCACACTACATCAAACAGGTCCTTGCTTCACTGTCAGCTTAGAGTCTATTCCACACGAAAGAACAGCCCTGCCATTTGGCCTGGGTATTTTATTAATGTGGATGCACATTTATGCTGCTGAGGATTAGCCGATTACTCCAGCATCCTTTTACACTGGAGTTCTCAGCGAAGAAATTTGTCCTGTTATTCCCTGTGTGCAGTTAACACCACTCTCACATGGTTGCTGCTCTCTCCCCAGCCACCCCTGTGCACTGACTGCTCTGGAATCGCTGCTGTAGAGGTGCTTTACCTATACCAATACAGCCAAGCATGTTTTAGGAACCCATTGTAAAGCTCTCTAAAGTACTAAATGCAGTATTGTCTTTGGACTGGCATTATATACTAAAAAATATTATTAATAACAAACTAATAGGCCTAATAATTAGGCCTGCAAAGCATTACATTACAAGCTTAATTGGTAACATGGATAATGTCAGCATTGGGAAACGTAAGCAGGTCATTACACTAAACAAAAGCAGTGACTCTTTCACAACCTGATACAAAATGTATTATGGCCAAGGGAAATACTACCCATGCCTTTAAGAAATCTAGGTTATTTGATATTTGCCACTATTAATTCAGCTCACTTGCTTACTATAAAGTGTAAATATGAAAGACTGGGTTTAATAATAATAATGTGAATGTTACAGGTTCAAGAAACTGGTGAGCTCCACCCTGATCAAACCAGCATTTCTTTCTGACCAAATGGTAATGAGACCTTTTCAAATGAGCTTGATTTACTGAAATCCATTTATTCATGAATGCTGTCCATGGACGTTTTTCAAACCTTGGTAGTTTGACTGTGCCAGGGCATTACTGGCAGCCAAGCCCTGCTTCTTGATATAGAGCAGCAATGCTCTTTGGAATTCCTCCACCCTCATAGCTCCCTAAATGATGCTATCGACCATATGCTGCTAAGAGGATCTCAGAAGGATGTTTGTATTAGGTGGCAGGCTAATTGTGGGATTTGAGAGAATTCAGATGGCAAAAACTTTCAATAACAAGATAATAAAGGATTATACCAGGGAAATGAGATGTAAGTGTGATCCTTTATTTGAAAGCTGATGCTGACTGGCAGAAAACATTTGTTTCAGCAGGTAAAGACCCCACCTAAGAACAAAAACTTACACAGAGAACAGGCTAACTTTCTCTCCATATATGATGTATACGCATGTCTTATAAGCAACATTTTCAGGATCAAATTCATGGAAATGGTAGTTTGGGGAAGTTTTCCAGCATCTTGCACATGAAGAAATGTGCAGCAGAGCAGAGTCCAGCTCCCCTGCACAGGCAGAGGTAACAGGAGTGCACACATATCAGCTTCTAATTCAGGGAAATCGTGCACTAGCACTTAAATCACTGCATTGCTCAAACAAGCAAGTTGGCACCACGCAGGTTGAGAAATGGGAGGCTTCATGCTACAGTCAGCACTCAAATCACAGTGTGCTCTCCAGTAAAGCCTGAACATGTCCCTGGGATAAGCTCAGACAAAGAGGCTGAGAGCAACCCGTCCCTTCCACCTCTCATTGTCCCCTTGGAAACCAGCCCAGGCAGAGCCCCAGAAAAACATCACTGAAACATCAGACACGCCACAAAGCTGCCTCCAAAGTACACATACTGCAGAAAGAAATAAACAAACATTTCCAATACCTCACTTTCATTATACGGCTGTGATAACACCTAGAGACTGGACTGAATGTTACATGTCCTCCTAACAGTCCCCCAACAACCGTCCTAATGAAGTTAAGAAAACACACTTTCCTTTCCAGTGATTTATGGCAAGTTTTCTCTGAAATGACTACAGAGTCTAACAGAAACCCCTGTCCAAGAGACCCTTCCAAGAGACAGCCTGAGCACACAGAGAAGCTTATAAAGCTCTGTCTTCTTTCCCACACAGTGATATGGACTTTGTGAGGGTCTGTCATTTGGCTCTTTTATGACTCCCTGCTGCCCCCGGGCTGTGTAAGAGATTACTCTGGAGCCAGACTTTTGGGAGACACCATGATGCTGTTGTCTAAGCAGCAGAGGAGAAAGAGGTCCTTGGTAAAACACTTGCAAACCTAATTTAAACTTGGAAGACACCCAAATGTCTCTAGGAGATGCAACTTAAACCCCTAACCTAAGATACCCTGGACTGCAATCGCAGATTTCTAGGAATACTGTGGAGCAGTTGCTTCATGAGCCAAACACTGCAGATCTCTGTATTATAACATTTCAACAGGGGCACTGTTACGAGTTCTCACACAGTGAAAAATTTAGCAAAACACTAGGTTCAAACACAGGTATGAACACTCCCTGGCTTACACATCTGCACCAGCAAGTCTCTCAGGCTTCCTGAAAATTTGAGTCAAAGAACCCTTTCCACCTCCATCTCAATTTCTCTGACAGTGTTACCTGTTGAACCCACAGGGAGTTCCCTGAAAGGATTTCGAAGGGTTCTAGTGAAATCTTTGTTCCTGAATCATACGAAATGGTGAATGATGTGAGCACTTTGATTTTAAAACCAAAACTTGTATCCCTGCCTAAGAAAGTCCTTTTAAGCACAGTTAAAACAAAGAACATCTGATACTAGATTAACAGATGCCGTGCATTGTATTACAAGAAGGAATCTGAAAGGTAAGTCCAAGGCTTAGTTGGAAAACTACTGCTGCCTTTTTTCTTGAGGTATCTAAAGTGCCTTGGATCAGTTCTGCTTCTAAATTCTGGTTATCTACTTCAAGTCAGCAAATATTATCTGGCTGCAGCCAGCCAGGAAGAGAGCACAGCAAAACCATCTTGCAATTGAAAGTAAAAAGGTGAACTTGTCCATCAGAAAAGGTGCTCATCTTTCAATTTCCCCACCAGTTGAACTTCCATTTCACTGTCCAAGGGACCTGTTGTTACTGCAACCTAACAAGGACCAAAAAAGCCTGAGGGAAGAAGGCACAGCAGACCAAGGATTTAGGGATTTGCTGATGAATCCTATCACCTGCCTACTGAAGTCTGCACAAAGAATATGGGCTGACAAGTTCAGAAATGCAGTTTTCCTGCAGGCATGGGGGCAATGCTAATGGGGGTGTTGTGGTTTAACCCCAGATGCCAACTGAGTGCCACAGAGCCACTTGCTTACTTCCCCACCTCCCTGGTAGGATGGGGAGGAGAATCAGAAGGAAAAGAGAAAGTCAAAACTGGATTGAGATTAAACCAAGAAAAACAAATGATGCACAATGCAGTTGCTCACCAACTGATGCCTAGCCTGTACCCAAGCAGCAACTGTCCCCCTTTCAGGTAACTGCCCCCAGTTTATATACTGAGTATGACATTATGTGGTATGGAATATGCCTTTGGCTAGTTTGGGTAACCTATCTCAACTATGCTCCCTCCCAGATTTTTGCTTCCAGTGCACTTGCTCACCGGCAGAGCATGGGAAAAGTCTTTGACCTTGGGTAAGCACTACTGAGCAACAACCAAACCATCAGTTATCAACATCATTCCCCCACTGAATGCAAAACAGCACTGTACCAGCTACTGAGAAGAAAATGAACTCTGTTCCAGCCAAAACCAGGATAGGGGGCCAGGGACTTCCTACCAAACCCAAAACCAAGCTCCAGAGGTGTTGCCCTGTTCCTTCTTTAGTGTTACTGCGGGGGCGAGCCCAGATCTGTGAGCTCTGCTGGAGATTTTGGAAAAACTGGTCCATCCCAGTACACCACAGCTCAGCAGAGCAGTGAAAGCTGCCCCACATGGCCTCAAGTTGCTGTCCCCCATCACCACAAGAAATGGGTTAAGTGAGCTTTAATACCAACTACTATACAGCAGAGGATTTCAGTTCTGCTCTTGTCTAAGCCAGGGAAAGTCTGCCTCAGATCAGCCTTGGCATTGGGAGTCTGACTGCTGAAATGGAAAGAAATTACCTTGGGCACATCTCAGATAGAGTTTTTGCTTTGCAATATTTACAGGGATTTTTCCCCCTTCACTGGAATAGCCCCCAAACCTTACAGTCTTATTTTGGTAAAGCTCCCACTGAAATGAATCATGACTTTGCCTGAGTTAGTGCTGCAGGACTGAGCTCTAAATTATTAAAAGCAAATGATATGGAAGAGTCTATGTCAATTTTCCAAACTGCTCAGCGAAGGTTGACAAAAATCCTTCTTTGAAACTCGAAGGTATGTGACTGAACTCCAGGTCTGCTTTGAAATCTCAGCCCTAGCTTTTTAGTGAAACACAGTGCCTTTTAAACCTCATACTTTAATCATTGTTCTCCTGTACAATGCTGAACTCTTGCCTTGTTTCTTTGGTTCAAGTACGACCTCCACTACTGCCAGCTTTACATTGTAAGCCACACTGTTGTATCACAAGCTGACTCTCTCCTTGTAGGGAAGCAGTAAGTTCATTCCTTTTTCTCCCTCTTGCAAAATATTCTATGGCCTGAACAGGCAAATGTACCTTCCCAGAGTGACCCGTCGATATCCCGATATCCCTTCTTGTTCCTACACGGCGCCCTCAGGGGAGTCAGACTGAACATCACATACTGCTTTAGGCATTATGTCTGCATTTGTACAATTAGCCACAGGTACAGCAGCATCTGTAGCATAATGGGAATTAAGTCTTCCCTGGATTTGGGGGTTCTCTCTGTGCCACCCTTGCAGCCCAGTGTGTTTTGCTAAGAACACCAGACTGGGGCTGGCAGAGCTCTGGGCCTGCAGATCTGCAGTGACTGATTTCTGGGGTATGTGACTTGCAGGAAACCTTCAAGAGTGACTCACACCCCATCCCTTGATCCCAGCCTCAGCCCTTTGCCACGTCCCCCAGAGGGACCAGCTACTTGTGTTCACAGCCACACCACTTCAAAATTATCATCTTGTCAAGGATTCCTGGACTTCCCTTACAGTGTGGAATGTTTTTATAATTATTCCTAACTGACTTTGCCTAGTATTAACTGAGTATACAGACTAATTATTTTTTTTCCTGTAGGATATAACAGTTTGTCTGCTGACCTCTTCTCTTTTTAATCTCTGATTGGTGAGATTTAGCTCTTCAGTTCAGTGTTTCCCACCACTGGATGTTTGTTATAGAAAAGAGGCTTCTGTCAGAGCTGCAAACAGCCATACAAACACAGAATGCAAACTGGAAAATGACGTGGAAGAAAAAGATTAATTTCTTCCCCTAGATTTTGCAAAGCCATTACCTGTTTTTGAATGACATTTCCAATTCAACACTGGGAACTGCTAAAGCATTTACATAAGAATGCAAAAATGCACACATTATCACTGCAGGAAGCACTTAAAATTTAAGATAATTATATAGTATGGAAACGATTTCAAAGGCCTCAAACAAAATAACAACTAATTCTAGAGAGTCACCCTTTAAGATGATTATTACTCTGCACTACCACTGATCTCCCACTAAAAAAATCCTTCGCTTTACAATTATATGCACATTATAAATTCCTACTTTGTTCTTCCACCATCAAGCTCCTACAGCTGCTGCTGACAAATCTGCATTCTCTGAGAGCTTAAGCTGACAACCAAAATATTCACACTGGGAACTGAGGTAAAACAGAGTCAGATGCAATCCTCCCTTCACCCTTGCCTTACACTGGGTCCTCTTCTCTTGGCTTCTCCATTACTACTGAACAGGTTTGGAACAGGGGCACAGGGAGGATTCCTTTGAGGAACTTGGTATTTCTCTGCTATATAATGAACAGCAGAAGAAAGCATCCTACAGTGAAATCAGCAACATGGGTTATTCCTAAAAACCTCTAGCCAGGTGTTGTAGCGGGAAACCCCTCTCTCTTTCCTCAGCACTGCTGTGTATGCAGTGAAAGAAGCAGGCAGTAAGTGGGGATGCTATTTCTCATCTGTGCAAAGTAATAGAAAGCAATAAAAATGTATTCAGTCAGCTGCTTTCCAGACAAAAAAATCACATTTAAACTGAGGAACCTGACACGGAAAGGGAGAAGCACACTTGTGTAGACGAAAATATTTTGCCCCAGCAGCCTCTCTCCACCTTCTGCTTCCACTCCCCGCTGTTGCTCTGGTTCCTCCCTCCTGCCCCACTGCTGCCAACCTCTTATGTTTTCCCCAAGTGTTCCAGTGGAAAAAACCCAAAATTTTGCCTAGATCTGTTCTCAAGGCAAACTCACTTGGGGAAAAACTTATCTGCCAAACCCTAATATGTTTTTATTGGATATCTGCAAAGCGAGATTTACAGAAGCTCCTGCCAAAGTAAACCGCTATTTTTTGTTCCCCCACAGCAAGGGCAAAAGTACATACTGAACTCATAGCAGATGAAAAATTCTTGTCTCAGATATTATGGAGACTTAAGAAAATCCCATCCCAAGGCTCTGAGTAAATGGACAAAAGGAAGTGTCTTCTGAGTCTAATTATTGGAAATAACTGCAGTGATAAGAGCTGAAACTTCCTCACAAACTTCAGCCTGGAAAAGAAAACTGACAGATTTAAAATCTTAAATTCTGACAAAGCACAGAGCAGATGAAAATAGTATCTGGAAATGGGAAGTGCAGCCAACTTACTAATAGGTGTAGCTACCTGTGCTACATGCCTGTCCTAAACAAACCACAGCATCAGAAATCTGAACAAACCAGAGATGTTTGTTTGGCAATGGGGTTCCTGTGGAAATTTAAAAAGGCTTGGTTAGGTAACATTTCAGACAATGCTGCCATGAATTCCCATCTATTAAACAACACTTTGCGTGAGCAGAATGCCACGTTTTTGCAGAACACCCTACAAATTTGTGTGATGGGTAACTGAGTGGGCCAGTGTAGGGCAATGGTATTCACTACAGTTATTTAAATCACCCAAGCTACAGCATTTCTTTATGGTCAGTTTGTCTACCCCAATATTGCACTCCAGAGAGTGTTTCTGCTAGCAGGAAATGTGCCAATGAAGCCTCTTACTCTTCAAACATAGACAGGTGTCTACGAAGTCCCGCTTCCCTAAACACCAGCTGGCCCCCATGGCAGAAATCCCTCAGGTAGACACCAACTCCCTTCCAGGTTGTCCCCACTGCTTCAGTCCAAGTGTTTGTTCCAAGAAGGCAGAGACTGCTCTGACACATCTCCTTCCATGAACCTGGTTTTCTGCTCCATTTTTTGGGGCACAGAAACCATCACAAGGAGCAGCCAGAGATGCTCCCCTGTGTGGCTGTACCCTGCATGGTCACCATGGGGAGCAGCCATGTAGGCTGGTAGTAAGGTAACCTCTGCTCTTGGCATGCCTCATCCCACAAAGGAGCACAATTGTCTCTCTCAATTTTCTCAGATAAGAGAAGACAGGAGCTGCCAGCCTACAAAATCACTTCTAAAAACAAGCTTGCCAAACTCACTCTAAAATGAATTATGAAAGTGTAGTTTAAACCAACCAGCTGCCCACCCAACACCCAGATTGCAAGGACCTGTCTAGACTGAAAGGGAATTACACAGAAAACAAGATGCTCTGTCTTTACAGCAGAGCCCATATTTCATGTATTGTTGTCACTGAAACATTATTATTATTGAAAAATACAAAAGACCTGTGCCAAAAGATGGTCAAGATGTCATCTTCTGCTGCAGACACAACCTCGTCTGACCTTTCAAATCAGCCAGCACCATTTGGGGTCAGGACACTGCAATTGCCAAATTCAAGCTTGACACTTCCCAGCATTGCCTGGGACAAATCTCTTTGTGACAGCCTCATTTCTCAGGGACATACTTTGAGGAGCTGAACATATTAAAATGAGCTCTTTATGGAATTAGGAGCACTATATGGAATTTTCTATTTTGTAAGACAGCAGTGATTACATCTGTTAGAAGTAATGAATGTTTGCACTCCATTGTGAAAATGAGGACTACTAAATAATATCTGAGTGTAATCACATTTACATAGTTGAAGTGTGCGTAGGAAAAAAAAAATCTTTTAAGAGATTCACCTTTCCTGCTCCCAGCAGCTGCAGTATGATACCAGCCAAGAATGCAAAGGGCTGAATTACTTCTGCAGACAGGAAAAGGATTTACATGTTTTTAAATAATTCACGTGAATGATATAAAAAAAGCTTATAACCTAATAATCAAATGAGGTATAGAGTAGCTCATCATTGGGGTTTTAATATGATATATGCCTAAAATACATATATGGTTCAGTGATTTACTAATAACCTACCTTTTACAATACAGGCACACAGAGGTGCAAAGCACAAGAAGTTTAAAACCCCACTTTCCATTCACATGACTAAAAAATAAAAGCATCTAAATCGAGTTTTTTATCCTCCCTTCATAAGTCTTAATCCATTAGTGGGCAGCCTTCTACTGCAGCATATAAATAAATTAACCTTTTATTGTCAGAGACCTTTACAGTACTGTTGTTGTTCATTTACTCTCTTAGTTTTCTGGGTGTCCTGGGCATATCCCAGACATGCAAGAAGGACCTACTTGCCCTAAGAAACTCCAGATCAAAGAATAAAGATGATAAAGATGAAAAACAGTCATCAGAGGCAGCAGGAAAGAAGGGGTCTTAGAGATAGGCAGCAACAATTTAAAAATTTAAAAAAATAAAAAAATCCTTACAGCTGAAGTGCATTTTAGATTCAGCAGCAACTTCAGCACTCAGAGTAAACTTGCTGAAGTGCTGCAGTGCTTTAGGAATGTGTTATCCCTGTTTATCACGATGCTTGGCTCCCTGTGTTCACTCCTGATTTCAGAAACAGGACTTGTCTGCCAGCAGCACCTCCCAGCGCTCAGATGATATTCCCACAAGAGCGATTTCACAAAGAAGGAAATGAAAACCCAGTTCTTACATGTTTTGCCCAAGGCTAATGAGGAATTTATTGCCCAGAGTGGATTTAAACCCCAGAACACTTCTTGACCACTACTGTTTTTAGTACAGACTTTTCTTGTCTCCACTGATTCCACTGAGCTCTCCTGCACACTGAGGGCAAGGCAAGTTTGGAGCCTCTTGGTTTATTGATTTTCAAACACATAAAATTACCTGAAATAGCCCCAGTATTTGTAGAATCTTTACCATTTCCTGCTACATTGCTAAACCTGTCTTTTGTCCCTTTCTGTAAATTTTATCACACTCGGAAGATGCAACAGGAATTACTAGGACTAGCAGAAATCCAGTCTCAAGTTCCCACAAGGAGTTTGGTCACATCTCTTTTGCAAAGTCAAAAGGCTCAGGATTAGCTGCTAATGAGGGTCCAAACCTCCTGCCTGGAGAAAAGCAGTGCTTTTCCCAGCAAAGAGAAGACTGCCCCTGTCCACATTCACATTCCATTTACCTCTGTATCAGAGATTCCAACTAAAGCAGCTGTATTGTCCTCTGACTTCTTAGAAAAGGTACACACCAAGGAATGCAGGGGCATGGTCCCTCCCTGGAAGTGTTCAAGGTCAGGTTGGATGGGGCTTGGAGCAACTTGGTCTACTGGAAGTGTCCCTGACCACGGCAGGGGAGTTGGAACTAGATGAGCTTTAAGGTCCCTTCCAACCCAGGACATTCCATGGTTCTACGACATCTTCAGACTGACTCCTCTGCAAATTTATTACTCCTTTCTGCAGTGAGAGTTTCTTGTAACAACACTTTGGTTACCTCTACCTGCAGTGTCCAGCTGTAAAGGCCAAGTGGGCAGTGAAACTTTTGAGATAATTTTACCTGATAAAACTTGTTTCATCCCGAGACTGGCTGCACAAACAATGCGCAGTTGGAACCAGCACCTGGTTGGCATCAAAAGAAAACTGGGCTACAGCAGCAGCAAGGTGTACCATAGTTTCAAAAATTAGTTAGGCACTGTGCTCTATAAAGCTTCTCCATCCCTTGACAAAATGAGTCCATGGTATGTGGGGAGGGAAAGCAGTGGGAGGATCTGTTGGTGATCACTATATATCAGTAAAACATGGTTAATGTGTATCAACAGTTGCCCACTGCACCAGTTACAAGTAAGCTACAAGTAAGTCAAGTACTTTATTTGTGTAATTACAAGGAGGCAATCCCTGGAGGTCATACAAATAATTCAGAATACTTGCTAAAAATGAGCTTTCTGAGAACATTTACACTAGTATAGTCTGATGGGATGCACAGTTCTGGAAAATAAATGCCAAAGGGGATGAGAAAACAGCTAAAGCTAATTTATTTTTAAAATCAAGTGAATATTAGCATTTTTTTCCCCTGTATTTGCTCAGCTTTAATGAATAGTTTCTTTGCTTCTTCATTGCTATTTCTTCCATCTTAGGCAATATATCCCCATTTGAGGAACCCTATCTAAGGCTCAGCACAACTGCCAAGGAGTGAAATGCAGTTATAATAAAGCCCTTAAAATACAGCTACACTGCACTGTATGTGGGAGGCACCTTTGTCCATCACCTGAATGGACAGCCTTTTCAGGGAGCTTCTAAAAAACAACCCTTGTTATTAAATTAATCATCTTCTGTCAAATGGCAGAGTGGCAAGAGAGAAAATTTACCTGGGTTATAACTCAGCAATAAAGGTATAAACAGAGGAGGAGGAAATTAGGTTGTTGCAGACACAGCAATAATATCGGGAGGCAAAATCCAATATTGGAAGAGATAAAAGTTTTCCATCCCAATATTCCTCCGTGACAACTATGAAACAGTATGCATAAGAACAAGGGGAAAAGATGAAAGACAGCAGTAAAAAATGCCTTTGAAAAGTGAGCAAGCAGGTAATTAATACCTCAAAAGAAAGAAGAAGATCAGAAAACTTCCACAGATACAGATCTCAGTAACATGCTTTGGGTCCTCCCTGTTTAGTTTTGCTCTGCAAAGGTGATTCAGGAGATGCCTGTCAAGGGGCTGCCTCTTCCCATAGGAGAAGCCTCCCCATTTCCACCCACCCAGGAAAATAACAGGTAAGTGGGGGCAAGCGGGGTATGAAGGTGGCAATGGCGGTGACAAGCCAAGGCAGAAACAAAATGTGTAGCAGTGACATGTTTTCTAACAGCAATGACAGATTTTAATAAGCAAGCTATTCTTCAGTTTTGATTTGAGGTGTATATAATTAGGTAATGTGGGCGTTGAGTGGTAAAACCCACAAGAAATACACAAATTAGAAGCAGCAGTTTTTTGAAACCATGGCCTGTTTCACACTAAATGCCATGACCTATTTTTATTGTATTATTAAATTTGGAAAATAAAAGGAAAACTTTTTCATCTCTGCTTCAATATGGGAAAGATATATTGGGGACAAATGACACTGCTCTTTAAGGTCTCTCTCTTCTTTCAAGACCTAAGAACCTCTCTTTGTAGTTTGATTTCTTTTACTGTTAACTGGCTTCTTCCTACGAGGCATGAGATCTGCATTGTCTTTTCCACATTTTGCAGTGATCACTTTCACAAACTTCACCACAAACTCAGTTAGATATTCCCCTGTTCCAGATTTGAATAAGAACAGGGAAAGCTAGAAAAATTCTCTGTCTGCTGACCAAAAGCAAGAATTTACAATTAATTTCAGGAATGTCCTTTTGAAGAGAATATGACTGCTGAAAAAATAAGGACTTTCTGATCCTCTCTGAATTTTCAGGCATTTGCAAACATGGCAAGATTTTTCCATGGGGTATAAAAGTATCCAAAACAACTCATACTCCTCACTATCATCAGGCTGAACATGGAATCAATAGAGAAACTGAACAATACATGTTTCTATCTATCTATCTCAGGAATTTAATCAATTCCTTTTAATATAAGCTAGATTATCTTAATTAAATTTATAACGTGAAGTACTTTGCTGTGCAGGACAATGTCTTGTTCTAATATCTTCACAATCTTTCATATAGGCCTCCACTGATCCCCAACTTGTGAAATTACCTTTTTTAGAGCACATTATCATCTCTCAATCATATGAATGTTATGTAATGACACATCTTTATCTACAGTGCTCGCTATGAGCAAAAGCACAGTATTATAATTTCCCAAGAAATCCAGTCCATCTGCAGTAGATGACCAGAGATAGCTGTTATTGGAAACCCTATCAAATGCAGATCTTGGGAAACATAATTTGTCCAAATCTCTTGTCCTACAGCCCATATAAAAGCACTGACCAAGTTCTCCAAGTTTTGCTCTATCCAGTGTGTCACACTTTCAGCACGTGGCTGTCTGCCCATCATGCTGTCCCCAGCTGGGGCACAGCAGAGCCTGAGCTGCCATGGGACCTGCAAACCCTTCCCCAGGCTTCTCTGAAGCCCAAGCGCTCCTCAAACACTCATTCATTTATTTTTGCAACGTCTCTATCAAATGATAAGGTATTGTTACAGCCAATATAAACAAATTTAGTCCAATGGGAAACACCAGGACTACAAAATCTGTTCTTACTTCAAATCAGCATGAAAACCATCAAAATCGTGGATCTTTTCACAAAACAAAATATCAGAAATCATCTCCTGATATTATTAAAATGCTACATTTAGGCCATTATACAACACAAAGACTGAAACTATAATTTCAAAATTTTTTTGGCCATAATACAAATTTTAGAAATAAAAACTTACAGCTTTTCTTTTGGAAACAGTTATCCCCCAGCTTTCTCTCCTGAACCCTATTTTCCTGAAGTCTTTGTTTATCCTTATGAATGAACAGCCCTGTTTTATAGATGTCTTTATACAGCACCTCATCCAGAGGATCCCTGATCCTGCTTCCCCAAGGATCTTCCTAAAGCTGTCATCCCTTCAAATTCATAATAGCAGTGATTAATAAGAATAAGAATATAAAACCACCAGCAACAAGAGCTTAGTAGGAATGCTATACATTTAAGTGGAAGCTGATTAGTCTCAGCTGTTCCTTCTGGCTAACAGTGAGTTGTAATACTTCCTGATTCCATCTGCTTTACTGCTTGGCCTTTTGTAGGGGGGGAAAAAATCACTTTTATGGCTGGAAAGGCAAAGTATCAGCATTTTTAGTGACCCCAAAGCTAAAAGGAACTCAGGAGGATGCTACTTTGCCAATAATCTGCACAAAATTTTCCTTTTTGTTACACTGCCTTTTGACTGAACATGCAATTGCACCTGTGGAACCTGATGAATCTCTATGTCCCTCTGCCAGACTCATTTTCAGACCCCGTATTACCAGGACTGATGTTAGTGGCCCCTCTCAACCTAAGCAACCTTTCTGTCAGCCAGCTCCCACATGGGGATTGCTCCCAGTGCTGCCTCCTGCCTTTGCCAATCACCTAGTTATCCTCTGCTCCCAGCCTTTCCAGCCCAGGAGGAGTGTGAGGTGGGGATGGGAAGCTGACTGCCAAAGAAGGAGATTTTTTTCACTGAAGCAAGGAACTCTGCTCTGTTGAGGACAGCACCAGCTAACCAAAGACCTCAACGACTTTGCAGAGACAATGTTATTGCAGGACAGAAGAACTGTTTTGGGGGTAAAAGACCCTTTTAACCCAGTGTGGGAATGCCACTGTGGGCAGGCACTGGGCTCAAAACACTGCCATATTCAGACAGGCTTAGTGACCTTCACAGCTATGCCTGCGAGATGCCACGTACTGGCAGGAGGATGCTGTAAGCAAAAGCCAGGAGCAGTGGGAAATGGACTGCTAAGTGTCTCATTAAGTTCCATTAAAGGGTCTAACCACTATCCTTGGATTGACTGTCAGATGGAAAACATCTGTTTTATTTAATGATTTCTACTGATGCTATTCAGATCCCAGCAAGTTTGAAATGTTGCCCCTTATGCACTTAGAGCACATTTCCCAATTAAGAGTGGAGTGGTTCTTTTTATAGTAAAGTGGGGGATTTGCAGTAACTACTGTAATTCAATTGTAAGGAGGAGCCCCAGGGGTTGACCAACTTTTTCATAGCGAAAATTAATCTTGCTAAGAAAAAGCAAAAATCTTAACCCAGCTTTAATAGCAGCTTCCTGGATGAGCTCTGTCCTGGCCACGCCTCCTCTTAGTCCCACCCACAGTACCTCACCTGAAGGTTGCAAGGTGTGTCCAGAAGCTCAGTGTGCAGAAACTGAGCCACTTCTGATTATCACCAGGAAAAACAAGGGCAGATTCACAGAATTACTTACGAAGAGACTGACCTGAAAGAGTGAGTGTACTGTCTGATATGCAGGAGGCTCTTTCCCGCGGGAAAGCACTTTCAGGGAGGTCGTAACTTAGCCCTTATCACTTCTTGATGTAAAGAGAAAATGCTTTTACCAGCTAATGGCTCAGAAAAGTGCATGACTGGTTACTGTAACCACAACAACATATTCAAAAGCAGTGAGACAGAAAATGAAATGCCAGATAAGCATATGTTGTTTTTAATAAAAAATGATTTAGTGCTAAGTGGACCACACTGTTTCCAAGGTTGCTCGGCAAAAGCAGAACAGGGAGGGAACCAGCATCCTTGGGATGCCTCTCTGTGCCCCATCCATCAGCAAATGCAGCATCTCCTCAGCCTTCTCTCCCCAGTGCAGTAAAATAGGGCTGATACTTCCCTTTCTCTGCCTTCCCTATATAAACTGTTCAGCTCTCCCAGGTCCAGCACAAGGCCGTACCAAATTCAGTGCTTAATGTACTCCCTGGGTATTCAGAACAAAGATCATTTCGTCAGAATTGAGATTTCGAAAGGCAATTTTGTCCTGGCTTCACATTAACTGATCATTTATTACACTGTAAGATCAGCCATGTGTTATCAATATTAAGAGGCCTGAAAGCCCCAAGAGCAGACGTACCACAGACTGACAGTAATTTATTGTGTGGAACAGCTGAGATGAGATTGGAGGAGAAGCGTTACCATCCAGGTGGCTTGCTGAGTACAAGCACAATGAATCAGCCATCAGCAATTTAACATCCTTCCTGTGAAATTGTGAAAAAGGGAGGGAAGTCGGCCCTCACTCTGCCTGCTGCTCCACCTGCTCCTTGGGAGCCAGAGAGCAACATGTCCATGACACAGGCTTCAAAATATCTTTGCCTTCCATGAGGGTCATCCTAGGCAGGGCCTAAAAATACCTTGTTTACAGGTTGCAGCTGAAACAAACTAAATCCCCTTTGTTTCTACAGCAAAACCTTGCTAGATCCTACTCATGGCACCATTGCTGTGACACTACATCTAAGCACAGAGAGATTAATTCCATGGCCAGCCCTGGTCACCCCCAGGTTTTCTGGTCATGATATATGACCTTCCTCAAGCTGAATTTTGTTTTTTTGCTTTGAATAGTTGAGTAAGGTTACTCTTAGGTGCAAACCTTAGGCAGGAAGCAATGTCTAGAGTAAAAAGCTGTTCTCCTGGCAAGCAAGATCTCAAATAGATCTGAGTCAACAGCCCAGAAATCATCAAGCCATAAAGATGCTGCTTGTTCTAGTTCAAGCAACAACCACCTCCTTAAATTTTTCCCTGCAGTAGAAATGCAGTTTGTTCCCTTCTGGGAATGGTATAAGAAACATAAAGCTTAGGTAAAGGCTTGAATGGGAATGTGAATCCAGGCCCAGAGTGATGGTTCCTACAGAGCAAATGGGCTGAATGAACAGCAGAACACAAACACTGACAAACAAGTATGAGATGGAATTTACAGAGAAAGAATACATTGTTTCATTGAAATGAGCAAATCACTGTTATTAAACTACCACCTTCTTTAGTGAGTGCTGAGCTGGTTTAACCTCCACCAGGGCCAATATGCCAATCCTAAACATACTGCTAATGTAATCAGAAGGAATACAGGACTGTAATGAAGGCTGAGTTTCTCTGAGCACTCCCATCCAGCTGAGAAATGCTAATGCAATGTTTTTACTTAACCCCAGTACTTGGACCCCAATTCTGAGAAGGCGCAAAAGCAACTGCTGCTTTCATAAAATCAAGTCTCTGATAAGACGTTGCAGGTTCCACACCATTTCCTAAAAGGGAGATAAGGGCAGAGCTTGGACAACTCACATCCTGAGCAATGGTGACTCGGAAAATTCAACTCTGGGTACAAAAAGCACAGTTTCAGGTAAACTCATCAGTTGATAAGGAAAAATAATTCTAGTACAGAGGTGAAAAGTATTTTAAAGTCTCATAAAAACAATCAGAACAAAAAGCACTTAAAACTTTGTATTGAATCTAGCCATACCTTGTCATTCTTGCTTTTAGGGCTGGACTTGTACAGCTCAATAGGTCAGACCAAAGGCCAGGAAGGAGCACTTTGGGCTCTGAAAGTACCATTACTTTTACAAGCTGCTGCATCATCATTTGTGTGGTCACGCCAAGGACTGGAGGGATGTCACCCATGCTGGCAGCAGCACAGACCTGCAGAGGAGTGGGCTGTGCTGGCACCAGTGATGCAGCACAAGTGGTGGCTGGAAGTTGCTGGGGACAAGCTGTATGTTTGACTGCCCTAGGGCTCGTCCACTTTTGTCTACTTGCAACATCTCTTCCCCTTGGAGAGACCACGAGGTCTGGGTGTACAGAGCTCTGGAAACCAGGCTGCAGACTTAGGAGAAACACTGCCTACCTTCACTGCAAGATTTAGCCACAGAGAAGCTGATCTTGGGCAGTCTGGGGCATCATAAGCTGACAGCAGCATCGCTGCACTTGGCTCTGTGGTTCCACCTTTCCAACGGATAAAAAGTAATTTTCCTGACAGTTTAAAAACTTTTTTCACAAGCAACAAATGCTGAGACAAAAATCAGCAAGAAAGTCCAAATCCTTTGCTACCATGGACTAACCTTTTGTGAAAGTGTTATAAATGGATCCTTACCATCAAGTGCAACTTGGTTCAAGGGGAAGGTTTGATGGTTTACCTAATTTAGGTTGCAGGAAACTGTCTCTGTGCTAACCCTCTCCTCTCATATTTCACACCACTTTGACAATCTCAAATATTTTTCACTCATGCTGATGCTTTTCTCCTTGGTGTCAAAAAAATTTGGGAAAATTTTAACATGTACCTTCAAATTATTTTCAAGTTGAAGATTATTCTGAAAGGTGTCCATTTGCCCACAAAAACACCCCCAAAATATCCGCTATTACTTCCACAGCTGAAGTGAAGTTAGAAACTTTAGGGAACATCTTTGTTAAGCTTGGTAAGGAAAAAAAAAAAAATCAAGTGGGATGAACTGCAGTGAAAATATCTGTCATTAGTGTGTTCAGTGGTAGCTGCTGGGATCCGAGCAGAGCCTGGCATTTCGGAACTCATCTATTCCCACCTTGCCCAGCCACCCTGCCAGCAGTTTTCTAGCATAAAGGGGCTATTAAAGAGTAATTCCTGCCTTTTGGAGGTACCAAGACTCATGTTCATGGGGCTGGTGAGAGCTGCGCTCAGCCTGTTGGAAGGGCTGTGCACACCAAGGGCACATGAAATGCTTGTGGGCAGATGGAGCAGCTGCCACTGGTCCCTGCCACTTGCTGCCCACCCTGAGTCCTTCCCAGTCCTCTTGTTTAACCTCCAAGCCCTCTCAGAAACACGAGCGCTGCCTCACAAGGAGCGGATCAAACGGTTCTGCAAATAAATAAGTAATGAGTGCCCGTGTTGCAGGGCAGTGGTTTGACTCCGAGGCAGCACCCCCTGGGCTGGCGCTGCCTCTGGGACCTGCACATGCAGCAGCAGCTGTTTTTTGAGGCTTTAAGAGTAACAAAACCCTGCTGACAGTTCAAACGCTCCCTCTTTGGCTCTCCTGTGGAGCTGCAAAGAATTTTGCAAGTATCTCTTTTCAGCAATTCTGCCACTAAGCCCAAACCCTAGCAGGGTTGCGTTGGAAAGCAGAAGTCTCTCACTCAAAATGAACAACTCATTTTCAGGTAAACAAATTAACTTATTACTGAAAAGTCAGATACAGGATTTGCAAGTTTGTTTTTCCTTAGTGGGAGAAAACTATGCAATGGTCTTGCTACCACAGACTGGTATTAAAAATGGCTTAAAATTTCCTGTGCAAAACTGTATTACAGACCAGAAGGAAAAATATGCACCAGGAGGTAATGTACATGTTCTGGAGAAAATTTATTCCCTCTGAGGGAAATTATTGAATGTTTTAAACTCATGAAGAAAGAAGACAGAAAATGTGGCCCAATTGAATCCTCATTAATAATGTCTGCATTCACCTGGCTCACCCATGCATGCCTCCATGTCTCAAACAGTTCAACCTTCAGCCCAGATACTTTTCCCACCACTAATTAATTCTCTCCCAACACTACTTTTTCCCTGAGTAATTTTATACATAAAAAAAAAATCTAAATTAATACTTTGCCCAGCTATACTTAGTTAAGAATAATCCAATCTCAGATGTGATGGATGGCTGTCTGATCTGTAATATACTTGCTATATCATATGCTATATTATTCTGCTTGCTTTCTTTCCATATTTCTGCTGCTTTATTAATTTCTTCTCCCTCTCTGCCTTTCCCCTTTGGTAATTCTCTGCTTAGTTTCCAGCCTTATTTTTATCAGTGGATTTCTGCATTACTCCTTTTTTTGGCCCCTTGAAGAAAATAACAAACCTCATAGTGTCCAAGCCCCCATCAAACCTTCAGACTTCGAAAGCTCACATACCTTGGCTTGCAGGCAGCACACTTTCTGCCAATTTTCACATATTTTTTAACAAGTTGGCTTTCAAATAAAACCGACAGTGTTTCAATGATACAACTTCTTTTTGGCAGAGATGATTGCATTCCTAAGCAGTTCATCCAAAGGCTTTGCAAAGGCAATTCAAGCACATCCTTCTACCTGGGAGAAACGGACTGTTATTTCCCAGAGGTAAACACACTCTGATACTGATTTAAACAGAGCTCATGTAACTGTGTGTTCTGCTGTGAATGGCTAAAGATCACTAGGGCTTACACTACATAGGCTTCCTAGCTATGACAATTTTAAATTATCCAAAGTGTAGATAGGATTTCAGTTGAATATGCATGCCTGCCAACCCACTTCAAATTGAAAACTGCTTTTTTAATAATAAATACTTATTTCGAGCAGAGCGTTTGGAAAAGAAAAGCCCTTTCAAGCCAGGGTGTCCTCTGAAACAAGTGGGAGAAGAAACAGGTTTTAGAACCACTCCTTTTGTTCCAAAATTGGAAAAGGATTTTATTATTTTTATAGTCACACACTTGCCATTGGTTCCAGCAGGCTTTGAACCAGGCTTGTAAGGATTCTGGGAACAGGAAGGAGAGGGCAATGGGATGTAAATCTGTCCTCTCTACTGGCAAACAGAGGGATGTAACAAATTCTGGAGGGGGAAAAAAGGAGAAATATAATAAATAAAATATTGCTAAAAGTGGATGTTAAAAGAGAGGAAGTGTCAGGAAGAAAGGAAAATAGAAATCAGAGTAAAAACTAACAACCTGTTTGTAAAATAGATGCAATAACAGGAAACGGAGCTACTGAAGTTAGAGAAAATCAAGTACAGTCTCTGGTACCACCCTGGGAGAGGAAACTGCCTGTTTGGGAGGCAGTAACTCACCCTTTGCTCCCTCTTGCAAGGTGAGGACCATGCCAGGGAATAGGTTTGGGTATAACCAACAGCCACGCCAGCTTCCTGCCCCTGCTGAGGCTTCAGTGATGCAGGGCAGAGTGTACCCAAAAATCCACCTCACACCCATGGAAGCTGGTATCCAAAACCCAGCAGAAGCCCCCATGATCTGAAACCTGCCTGCAGCCCCACCAAAGTCAGGCCAGTGTCCTGTCCTGAGGGACACTCAGGGTCACTGGTACAGCTCACCTTCAATGTCGCTTGTACAGAGCTTCACCTTCTCTCCCCAGTATTAACAAGCCCTTAGACAACTCCACACACTTAGTCTCTTTTAAACTGGCTTTAGGCTTCCTCCTGAGTTAATGAGAAACAATTTCTGAGCTGCTCATCTAGAAAAGGGCCCCTCTTCAAAGCCCTTTCCAGGTGCTATGTGCACACAGTAGCGGATCCAGGTTCCCTCTTTAGATCTCACTTGTCTGCATTGGAAGACTGCTCTTGGGAGCTGTTTCAAAGGCTGAAGTGTCAGCATCAGAAAGAAAAGAGGTGTGTGGGTGTGAAGTTACTAAATGCAAAACTGTCACTCTCCTTTCATTTACAACCCTGAATATGCATGCATGCAAAAATATAGGGCTGATATTAAAGTTTTTACTCTTGCAGCAGAAAATATCAAGGAAAAAAAGACTAAAAGATAGAATTCTGACCTGCACAGCCTCATCCTTTCTCAGTTAATATTTTCTTTTTCATCAGTAATGATTTCTGTTAATACACCCTGCCCTTCCTTGCATATGATTGTCTTTTATCATCTCAGGGAAGGGCACCATCAGCAGACAGACACATTTGGGTTGCTGACTGGTCAACCACAGTAACAAACATGAGTTTCCTTAGTCTTTTACCCAAATAAAAGATGTGTAGAAAATTACTGATGCCTATCCTAGAAGAGCACTAGTTTAAAAAGCACCTCAGGGTAAGTGAGGGGATTCTTGAGGTGTCTGGGTGTTCACAGCCTGGGCTCTGCCAGCTCCCTGGGGTGGGACAGGGTACCCAAACAGTTGCCCAGTGGCTACTGGGAGGGCTGTGTTTACTGGATCTACTGAACTCACGCCCACAGTGGGAGTCCTGTGCTAAATGAACGAGAACACACAAAGGACGCTGAGTGCCTGCACCAGCCTTTCACAATGCAAAAATTTTGGGAAAATGCATTGTTGCTCTTTAAGCAAATCCATTCCTTACCTAGGTTGCACTAGCCAAGAAGGATGAGAACTTACCCCACCTGATGAGAAACTTGAATTCTGCCCCTCGGTCACCCTGAGTCTGTGCTTCAGCATGAACTCTGCTGCCTGCCTGCCTTGGCACCTGGTCAGGGGACACCTGCTCACCAGCTCAGCAAGACATTTGCTAATGCCCCCAGGACAGGTCAAATGCCAGACACCACCACCATGTTGCCATGATGCTCTGTGGTAACTGAGGATCACTGAGCTGCTAAAACACTCCTGTCCTTGGATCTAAATGGAAAACAGAAGTGGGGCAGAGGTAAAGCATGAAAGACCGAAGGTGGGATATATCTTTAACAGACACCCCCAATATCTAAATGAAGCCTACTACTTTGATAGTAGATTTTACTTAAAAATCCTCCAGACACTGCTGAGCAACTCAACTTACAGGTATTTCTCAAATGAGGCAGGTGTTGAGCTCACCAGCAAGGATGCTGGAGGCTGCAGACAGGGATACCAAATTTCATTTGGAGGATTTTAAGAGCAGACACATGCCCCCCAGCATCCAAAGCCAGTGCTAAACAAATGGTGTTTGTGCACTTTGATGAATTACATCAGTGCACCTGTGTTAGCAAAGACACACTTGCTACAACCAACAGACTAATGGTATCATCCAAATCCCTGAAACATAAAATACACATGGGGTAAATGGTTCCATTTTTTATTCTGCAACATACTGCATTATAAAAGGATTTCTCAGATGAGATTTTTCAGTCTAATGCAATAGGTTACATGTGGGGGATGAAAATTAATGAGAATGCCTTTCCTATTGCAAAGAACTACAGTACTTTGACTGATCTACTGCGTTTAAAGGAAAAGCTAAGCATTTAAAATACACACAGAAATACCTGCTTTCCCAGTTTCAAATCCTGGAAAGAGAAATGCTGCAGGCTGATGCTGTTCTACTGGCTCCCTACCTGTAGGAGTAGGACCGTTACTGGGAAGATAAAGCATACAAAATGACTTGGAAATGCTTTTATGATTAAAATTTTTGCCTGCCTTACAACAGATCTTTGCTTATGACTGGAATTTAGTCTTTGTAGTAATGGTGAGTATTACTAACAGGTTCCTACAGGGTTTTTTATTACAGACACTGCCATAATCCTGATTTTATGCCACCTTTGCCTATGACAAGCACCAATATATGTAAGTGGAGCTCTGGCACGGCACACAGACAAAGGAGTGAACAACTTCCAAATAGATCAGCTCGTTAGATGCAGATTGCTTATTAAACACTGTTGTACAGTACGTAACGTAGCCAAGAACACCAATTTACAGAACTCCTGGCCTCTGGACAAACTCCATATTTCAACAAGACTTCTCTGACTCTGATCCTTCTTCCCATGAGAAACTGCAACGCTGTTTGGTTGCACTACAGACACTGCTCTTGGTTATATGCTCAGTGGCATCCAACACTTTGGAGACAACCAACAACCCTAAAAACCACAGGACCGGGCCTGAAAAACTGGCACTTTCACAAACAGCCACTTGAAGTGACCCTTGTTTCCCAGGGGCTGAGCACTGCCCTAGGCATTGATGGTTTCCAACCTGAGCCCAGTGGTTTCCTCAGCGGCTTCCCCTGGGTTCGGTAGGAGTTGAGTCCCTCTGCAATGTTTCTTTCCTTAGGGCCAGTAGCAGGTCAGCTCTTTCTTCCTTACCCAGCTGCTTTATTTAATGAAAATTGCAGGAATGTAGTATCTCTGAAAACTGAACTCAGTCTGCTGTATTTTGTCAGAACTGGTTAATGCACATTAATGTTATGAGTAGAGGCACATATATCAGCAGATGCCCAAACCAGCACACAAACACAGTATACATACTTCAAGAAACAAGGAAACATTGTTCTGATGTGCATCTCTTAGATAAATTTTGTAAAGAAATAAATGAAAATAAAATTCTCATAAACACCTTATTTGCTTTTCCCTGGTTTGATGTTATGTTGAAACATCTATACAGCGAAAACGAAATAGGAAATAAAGAAAATAAAAGATGAAATGAGGATGTGGAAGTTTTTTTAACTGACTGCTATCTGTGCTTGAATAAAACCACAATTTTTGAATCCCCAAGGTTTATAAATCATCTGCATTGTCTTTCTATACCAATTATTAAATAAATGCACACTCCAAGCCCTACAGAATATACTTCACTGTTGTGCTGCTGTAAAGAAAAAAAATCATCTGTTTGTAACAGGTTTCATTACAATTGAAATGCTGTACTCAAAACAGTCTCAAAATCTTTTCTTAGGAAGCACTTCATAGGCAAATTGTCTTATTTAAGAGAAGAAAAGTACATCAACAGGTGAACCTAAATTTGCATCACACCAGATGTCCTTGAGTTCCTATAACCACCCACACTGACAAAATAAAAGCAGTGATTTCCAAAATGTAAATATCCTCTGCTTGCTGCCACTCAAATTCTCCTCAGAAGCTGGAGGAGATGCATTGAATTAATAGAGAAGTTTTAATAACCAAACAAGCCAGCACAAATTTAGTAAGGCACAAAAAGACCTGTAGGTTTTCATCTACTACCCATCTTTGTACTGACAGTGTGGAACACTGGATCTCCAGGTCCTGGGAGAGGTTTCTTGCTCCACACCCTGGTGTTAGCAGCTCTCTAAGTGTGCACTGGTGACTGGTCTCCTAAAGAGGGATTTTATTTTTTTCCAGGCTTAGATGACTGTAACTTTGAACTGTCCACACATTTGCATGTCTAGGTGTTTGCTGAATGGGATACTCTGGAGCCCACATAGGACAAAGGCATCATAATAACATCAGGAAAAGGTCACCTTAAAGAGTAATAGGATTTTTGAGTGGTTGCTTCCCTAACCCATGTGAAATGCTCATGGAGAATCACAGAGAGAAAAGGAGATCAAGGGGTGGTGGAAAGAAGCTGGTGGAGAAGGGCATGCCCCACCTCCTGCCAAAAGCTTACAAACACAGCCCTGCAAGTGAAAATATCTTCATGAAAACATGACCTCGCTGGAGTCAGCAATGGCTGTGACACTGACAGGCCCCAGCACGGTCAAGCACAGCATTTCATCCTCCTGCGCAGAGGACATGAAAGTATTGCTACTGCTCTTATCCTTTCCCCAGGATGCAACCAAACCCAACAGGAAGAGTTCAGCTATTTTTAACCAGATTCTCTCTCTGTCCTACAAGACCTGTGTGGACTTAAGTGTATCAGAACACAGTTGGTCCACAGACGTTTGGGGCTTGCTTTGGCTCAGCATGGAGAAGATTGCTCAGCTGCAGTATTTAGCTCCTAATTTAATCTCAGATCTTTCCCCATCTCCTTCTTCAATAATGCCTGAGCTGCTGAGATGTCAGATTTTGCTGCAAGCCAATTTTGGAGCTGTTTGCACATTATGCAGAATATAAACCCATATACAGCTATTTCATCAGTTTGGAGAAGAAGCTGAAAATACTGAAGTTTCCTTCATTGAAGCCTCTGTGAGAAAATGTCAGGCCACCAGGGCTCAGCGTGAACCTTTGAGCACTACCTGTGGCCATGCATTTTGGTATATCCCTCCCTCACCCTCCTCTGCAGCAACACCTCTCCAGGAACAGGCACGGATCAGGGCAGCCTGGCTCACACCTATCCCGTGTAGTGGCAGCATCCTCAGCACCAGCCAGTGCATGGGGCCACTTGAAACCTGGCGACAGGGAGGAGGCTCTGTGAGAGAGTGGCCAAATACTTCACAAGGGGCAGCTCACTCACTACCCTGAGAGATGAAATGAGCTCTTTCAAGCTGTACCACCACTTGGTACAGTGCTCTTTGTATTGTGCTTGCTGTTATAGACAGTGTCACACAATACCAGGTGCTGATAAACACTGGGTAGGTGACAGACTGACGTGAATAGTGATAAATGCTGACATGACTTTTCAGGAGAAAAAGCAAGGTGTGTAAAATAAATACTTGAAGAGGTGGGTACCAGGACTGTTTGAAATGTGCCCCTCCACAGGCTCTCTTTGATGGTTCCAGTTTGGTATTTTCATGTCCCAGTTCAACCCTTCCCGTACCAGCAGCGAGCTCTGAGGCAGTGACCAAGGACATAGCTCTGATCAGGCCTTCCCTGCTAGAATTAGAAAAGGCCTCCAGTCACTGCTGAGTGTCTGACCAGTGCTATTCCAACTGCAACCCCATATCATTTACTACTTGAAAATAAAAACACACCACTGGTGAGACTTGGCAGGCAAGGTTATAGCCTTGGAATGAGGTTGACAGATTCTCAGTGTGAGTGTGAATGATCCCTGCAAATGTAAATCACAAAAAAAGCAGGTTTTCTAAGCAGAAATACAATTCTTTACACGTAGTATTCCAATCTAGAAATACAGACTGACCACAAGGCCAGCTCTCATAAGAATATCTACTAAACAGCCATGGCAGCTTTTCCTATGTGATAGACTAGAAGAAGCTTTCAAGGAGGTTCAGGTGTTATCTAGTGACTGGTGTCCTGCTTGCACGTGCCTTTTCAAGCAGAACACTCCATTTCTAACCAGCCATAGCAAAGCATTATTCACACCCAGTCTTTCAGAGATGATGCAATCAGCCTTAGGGGCATGATTGCCTCCTAAATCACACACCAGTGTGAGCAACAGACTAGTATCTCCACACCAAAGTGCTGAGGAAAGGTTGAATGAGTAAGAACAAATAAATCATGAATTGAAATTTAATTCATGCTATGAAGCTAAAACATAGAGCTACCTTTGTGATGATTTCTATTTGAAAAAGGAAGAGAAAAAAAAACAAGTAAGCTGCCTAAAATCGAGATTGAGCCTGAGCCAAAAGTTTTACATCTAGAGAGACTGGGAATAGGAAAAAAGCCCTGAGTTCTGGCACGTATCTATTTCTGGTGTTTGTTTGTTGGAAGCTTCCTTGACCCTTGCTCCAAATCTCAGATGAGGTTTTATTCCAGGTTCCAGTATATAACTGTACAACACTGCTTAGTAAAGGTTTGGATGTTGTTCCTATTTATTCTCTATATATGGATCTTTATCCATATTTTCTGTATAACATATTTGTTGCTTATCTTTATATTAAGAATCCAAACAAGCAGCATCAGGTTGGTAGTGATGCAAAAATATTATTTCAGAAGACTGCCAAGAAAACAAAATTTAATCAGGGTTTCAGGACCTCTAAGACTAGAGAGAAATTAAATTTTCTCTAGTCTTGTGAACCCACTTTTCAGGAAGGTGGAAGGAAAATATATTTGCCTATTTCTGAAGTAATCAGTATTAATTCACAAAACAGTCTGTTTATAAGAGTACTATAGGCTATTTACATATCCCCTGTATTTATTGCTCTCTTACAGAAATTGAAACTATTACCTCCAGTTTGAAGTGCTTTGAATTTGGTTTAAGAACTACATGACCTGTAAAACCTCACAAGACTCCCTACCAGCACAGATTTAAAAATGCCAAAACATGAGTCAAAGGAACAAACTCTTCTCTTCATAAAGTGTGTGACCTTGCTGCAGCTGACACAGTGATGAGGGTGTGTGGAAGAGACAACCTGAGCATGTGCAAAGCTCAGGGAGTTTTCAATCCTGGGTTACTCAACACTTGTTTTGAGTAACAGTAGAGATGTTTGGATTTGGCCTTACTGCAGCAGTCTCCAGAGGCATCAGCATAATGATAACTTAATTTTACCAGCACTGCTTGACTCAGTAAAAAAGTACAGATTGAATAATTACCATATTGAAAAGTAAAGGCCATAACTATCACAATTGCCCACATTAACTCCAATTGTTTCATAAGAGAAGCAACTGCTGTTTAGAAGACTGTCAGAGCCAGAAGGAAACAAACCAGCTCAACAACAGAAAGCCTGGTATTAAATGAGAGGGGGAAAAATAAAATCACTTGTCTTCTTTTACTGTCAGTCTTGTGATGATAAAATGAAGAGCTGCAAGTGCAGAGGGTTTGCTGTTGGGTAGCACATGAAGCTCCATCAGATGATTCACAGCCAAGCCAGGGTGACTGTACCCATTTTCTCCCTTAACAACACAAAAGGAGGCTGATTTCCTTAGTACAGGTATTCCTAAGCCACTTGTAGATCAAGAGTGCCTCATTCTCATCTGAAAATTAGTGATCCTTCAGGGATTCACCATGGGGGAATCACTGCATGGCCTCTAAACACAGCCCAGCCTGAGCTCTGTGATAGAGATGGTGCATAAACACGAGCTTTTAGTGCTATCAGATCACATAGCTCAGGAACATAAATCATCAGTGCAATGGCTATTGGCTGATGACCAGGGAATACCCTCTCCCAGCCACTGCTGCTGGACATAATTTTATGAAGAAAAAGATTATTTATTGTTTATTGGTAAGAGCTACAAGTTATTTATAATAAATGCTTGCCATTCTTGTACTGTTCCTACAAGCATAATTAAAGGGAATATAAACTGTTAGTGCATCACAGAGAGTACAGGTGTTTTCTGGCATCTCACTGATTAGAAATGCAAATTTGGAAAACAATTAACTAACGCAGTAGAAATCAACAATTTGTATAAAGCCCTTTCAGGTCTTTTCTACCACAGCTGCAATAATTTTCCCAAGAGAAAGCCTAGGGAAGTCTGTGCTGAACTCCACTGCCCATGGTGCAAGCTGGAAGTCCCTCTGTCTAGAACACACATTAAATCTTTGTTTCACACAGAGGCAGCTAAAGCATAAATTAAAGTCAAGATTTTCAAAAATAGGTGAGTGATGTTGGCTCTGGTTTCATGATGCCCAAGAGAAGTTACACAGTCATCCCTGCTCATCCGTGGTACCAGGCATGCACTGCCTTCCACGGAAAGGTGTCAGGGAAAAACAGCCTGTACTAGCTGGTGAACCTTATCAGAGCACTCCTGGTGCTGTGATAGCACTGCAAAAAGAGCCACTGCCAATGCTCCCCCACACCTGGAGAACTGGAGATTTTCACAGGAGGCTGCCAAAAAACTTCAAGTCCTAAAAGCAAATGTCCAAAATTGTAAGGCATTTGAAGAGAGGAATTATTAGCGAACAAAACAACACCTCATTCTGCGCTTGCTTGACTATTTCGTAGGAAAGCATTAGTCCAGCTACTGCATGGCTCAAAATGAAGCCCTGGGCATTCAGTTCCAGAGAAGCATCCAAGCCAGGGGCTCAAGTCTTGCCCAAGACACTAAAGAAAGCCTCTGGGTACCCAGGACTGATGTCTGCTGCACTCCCTATTCCTGATGACCATTCCAGTCTCCAGGCAAGCAGGGACTTTTTTCATTCATTGAGTTTCACAGGCCTTGCAAATGCTCTGTTCATTTTTTAATGACACATAAATTTCATATTGCAAATCAATGACTGTCTTGTCCAGATCCCAGAAATTTTACTCATATAAATTAATTCTTCCTCTGGCAGGCAATCAATGGAAATGCTAGCTTGAGTAAGGATTACTTACATGGGAAAGGGTTTGCAATATCAAGCCCATTAAACCCTTGGTTCACCAGGTGAAGGGAACAGATCTGCACTTCAAACTATATCTATTTCACTTATTAGAATTTCTTAGGTTTTTTTGTTCTGTTTCAGGTCATTCATTTATTTACTCTGAGCTTATTGTGCCTTCTGTCAGTGTCAATATGGCTCAGCTGGCAGCAGATGCTCTGCTAGATCTGAGCACACTGGTGTGAAATAACGAGAACAGAATGAGAATTGATGTGAACTTTTGCCTGAAACCCAAACTGAAACCTTCATATTTATGAAACTCTGTTTCTAATTTGTGCACCAGCTCCACAAGAGATTCTCATTTTAAAAACACTTCCAGTTTAGTCTGGAAGGTCTTCCAGTTTAGCTGGAGGACCAGAGTACTCACAGGGTGAGGAACAGCCCACTCTGCAGCTTGCTAAGCCCATTTTGTTAAAACATTAGGTTCTGGAGCTGCCATTCGAGGAAACACATGCTCAGAAGTCCTTTGAGGTTTGCCCATTCCCAGTCAGCTCAAATGCAAGGTCCCACCAACACTCAGGTTCACTGCTCTCTCATAACAGGATTTTTTTAACATCTGAAAAAACTCTAGGGATGAGGATGGAGGGTCTAAATTGATCTCTCATTTACGTGCATTCAAAGTAATCAGAGTAAGAAAAGGGGAAAACTGCTTTATAAGGCAGACAGCCTCTTGTGCTGCGCTTCTGAAACAAGCTCTCTGATTTTTAGATACCTCCTGAGGCTTTAAATAAACAGAACTGTACTTCACCAATTATTATGCCTATTTTGCTTAGCTCCCCAGTGGATTTCATTTTAGAAGAACCATACTGCTCAATATTCTGAGCTCTTTGGGTAAAATTACAAAAATGGAAAACAATGTGATGGCACTTGTAGCATCCAGAGAATGTAAAATATGAAAGGCTTTATCCGTTCAATTATTTAAACCATCCAATTTCCTGGTAAAAGCTATTATATTGGCATTATATCCAAAGGCTCCCTAATTCATTCTAAATTTTGGATTCCTTTGTTAATCCTAGATTGCCTAATGGAAGCAGTTCAATATGGAAATGCAAGTCTCATTCAAGAGACTTTTTTCTTTCCCAGGCCCCTTTTTATATTTTCCATCCAGGAATTCAGCAACTCTGAGAACTAGTTTATCTATGGAAAAGTTAGTTTCTGAAACCAAGGCTTCAAGGGCATAATTTAAATATGACAACTTTTCTATTTCCTTTGTCCCTGCATAGCTTCTGTACCACACACAAAGTTTATCCTGCTTCCTAGGACTCACACAGGTGACTCTGGTCTCAGTACTGAGGAGTCATGCCAAGAGAATGGCATTCAGACCGTGACTGAAGTAACTGAGTTTCCTTTGGAAACCCCTCCTCAGCTGTGCTGCAGTTCCCAAAACTCATAAAACACAGAATCTGGGATATAATGACTCCTTTTTCTTCCCTACTGACTCCTCATTGTTTTTTATCAATAGTATTTTCAAAAGAAGCCTTTTGATTGACAAGGTGAACTTTTACAGTCAAGCTGTATTCTCAGTTTTTGCACCTCATCCCTTGCAATAAAAGTTCTGCAAGGAAAAGATGCTTGTAGTAGGTTTGCAAGGATGTAAAACGGCCAGGAAGCAGTAAACATTTCTCTTGAGGCTGCCAAGTAGGAACAGAACTGAATTCAGTTCCTCTTTAGCACTGTTGTAACTGCAGGGCTACACAAAGATAAAAATACATAAAGACATGTTTAATAAATTCACTCTGAATACCCCCACATGACAGATCTGTTGATGATGCCAGTATGGATTGATGGATAGTCATTTTGTGGAACTGAACTGCCCTTTACTTACTTTTAGCACAAGAATTGACAAATTTTGTTTGTCCTAGCACTGCTGCAACAGCTGAAGCTCAGAGTCCTGTCCTGCAGCAACAAGCACACACAAGACCAGGCCCAGGGACATGCTTATGCAGGAACAGGCGCACTTCCATCTCCTCACTCAGCTTTTCCTGCAGCCCATTCTCACTGCTGTCCCATACTCTCATCATAACCACTTTCTCCCTGTGAATCCTTAACCATGGTTAGCTGACTCTTTTGGGTATTTCTCATCAGAAGAGCAACAACCTCCTGAAAACTGGCCCATAACCAAAACATCAACAGGATGCAGCAACAGGATGGACCAGTCAGGGCACATCTTTCTCATCTTGTTGCCTAACTGCATACGCCTATGGGAGAGTATGAGAAAAACAGAATTTTATCTTCATAGTCACGCTTCCCCAGCCTCCGGTGAGTGATGATTTCAGGGTACTTCTAAGCCAAACATAACGTCATTGTGCTTTGCAGCATTTTCCTTTCAAGAATTTACCTAGATGATATTTGAACCCACAAAACTGATGGGATCCTCGGGACCCCATAGCAGCGAGTTCCCCAGCTGAGCAATGTGCTGCGTGGAAAACACTCTCTGTAGATTTAATAAACGTGATGAGTCCCTGCATTTCAGTGTCACCCTGGGTTAGTTCCTACTCTAGTTCTGAGTTTGTTTTCCAGTGCCAACCCACTCCTGTTGGTTTGGGGAGCCCTTGGATACTGTCTTTGATTGCTCCAGCATCCTTGTTTAGACGTTCATCTTCAGCTGGGCGTTTGCAGCCGGCAGCAGGCTGCGAGCACGGCGGGGTGAGCCATCTTGTCGGTGGGTTACAGAGCGAGCGGAACAAGGCAGAAGCTCTGCTGAGTCACTGTGACAAGAGCTGCTCATTAGCTCAACCTGCAGCACGAGAGGGAGGGGAAAGCCCTTCTGGGCTTCCCAGGGGAGGCAGGCAGCTTTCTAGAAGGAAAGCAAGCTCAGGAAAGAAGACGAGGTTTCATAACGGTATTTTCTTTTAATTAAGCCACATTCTAAAGAAACAGGGTCAGCTTGAAAAGTGATCTTGCTTCTGATCTTGAAGATATTTCACACATATTAGGAAAAATAAACAGCCTGAAAAATCCACATAAATACTAACATCCCTATTTTCCTAGCGAACCGAGCCCAGCTCTTACAGGAAGCAGTCACAGATGCTACTGGTGTGCATGGACCTCTACACTCCACAGGCACCTACACGACTGCTCACAAGGTGTATCACCTATACCAAATTTAGGAGAGAAAAGTGGAACACGTCTCCTTGGCTCTGCTGAATCATAGCAACGTAATCTGTCGTTTGGTGATCTGAACACACAAACCCAACAGTACATGCCAAGAACCTGGCAATGCTCTTACTCTCACACTTAGCAACTCGTGCTGTCTGCTCAAGTCCTTATCTACTTACCACTCTTGCTTGCCAAACATGTTTTGCAATGTGACAGTGAGGAGTTGTGAGTATTCTCAAAGTCCTGGAACTCAGTATTCCTTGGTTGCTGGCCCAGGGCCAAAACACAATGCTGGAAGGGATTAGTGTGATCCAAGGTGCCAAACTATCAGACTTGAGTTCAACTTCAGATTCTGCCAAGGCTTTTTGTTTTGGCATCACGGTAGTTTTGTGTCACAGTGACCCCAATCAGCAGAGCAACAGACTGAAAAACTGGGGGTTATAACCTGCCTTGCCATTTCAGCCACATTTTTGAGCTTACAGAGTCCCAAACTTCTGCTCTGAGCAACATCTGAAGTTTGAGCTTATAAGGACTTTCTGCCTTTTCACCCAAGGATTTTAGCATTGATTAGTAAATGACTAACAAAAAGAGTGGATGTAATTTTAGTCTTTTATCTATTTTGCACGTATATTATTTATATCACAGGATATTTAAACTCTTCTTGTAAAATCAGCAATTTCATCAATTTCATTGCTGATTTTTAACAGCATCTCTGTTAGGAAACCATTGAACAATGCTGCCAATCTGTAACTGCCAATTTGTAAGGATCTGTGCAGTGCACAGCCCTGAAACATCACTCTCTCATGCTTGGGCTCCTCTTACGGAGCCTCATCTGAGTAGCTGCTGAGTCTCCTCAGCTCCCATCACCTGCAGCGAGAGATGACTTCTCATCAGAATCTCTGTGGATTTCAGATGCCTGGGGGGTGACTTGTAGAGAAAAGCAGCATAATAGCTTCAAGACTTTCAGCTTGCTGAATCTCCTAATAATTCTCCCATGGGAGGCTTATGCCCTCTGCACTTCTCTGCTGGAGACAGCAGGCAGACTGTCTCCAGAAATCTGGAATCACATTGATCCAAGCAGAGACAAGCTCCTGAAAGAAACAGCACCCATCTCTTGACCCCACCACTCATCAACAGCACATATCATTTAGACCAGCACAGATCTCATTCGGGGAGACCTGCTGCAGGAAACCATTCTGCTTCCCCACGGACTTGATCCCCAGAAGTGTCTCACATCACAGAGTGAGGCCAGACAGGCACAGAGAGCTCAGCCACAAGCTATGGGTCTCTTCAGCAAGTGGGAAACAAATCTATGAGCAGTGGGCTCTGCAGGCATAGTCCAGCTCACAACTAACCCCAAAAACTCACAGACGGACTCCCTGGTAATGGGCCGAGCCCACGAGCACAGCCTGAGCCAGGGAGTGTGTGTTCAGGAGCAGTATCAGGAGCCTGTGATGCTACATGAAGACCCACCAAGCTTCCCCTGTGCCAGACACCAGCCAGCATCCACCTCCGTGCTGCAACACTGCCGTAAGACTGAAACAAAGTACACTGTTTGCATCCACTGAGCTTAGCTGCTGGTATCATTTAGAGGAGTGTCCATGGCTGAAGGTGTGGGAGTACATTTATCACTTCAGGTTGGTCCTACAATGCCTGGGAACCTCTTTAGAGCATGCTCCTGTCCCAGTGTTGATCCCACACCTTGCCTGTGGGGCAGTGGGAGCAGTCACGCCTGTCAGCACACATCAGGTCACAGGTGCAAGAGCAGCCCTCCACACTGTGAGGATGTTGCATGTTTATCCAGCACAGAACAAGTTGTTGTGATGAAAAGAAAAACGTGCTGTGGCTGTACCTAAGCCCCTGCCATTGAAAAGAATGTATTGTGTTAAAGTGTAGTCTGCAGTTGAGCATTCATGGTAAAAAATGATTTATACTGACATGCAAATTTAACTAGATGAAGCTTTTGATTATTTCCCCTATCTCTTGATTTGTGCTGTTTCTCTGAGGTGGAAAAATGCTCTTTGCTGCTAATTCATTATAAATGCCCCAGCCATTCCCATTAGCTACAGCAGGTCTCCACTGCACTGCTCAGTATTAAAATATGCACAAACTTCTCTGCCTTCCAACTCACCAAAACCAATTTTTGAACCACTCTGAGAATTGAATCACATTTCAGTTCTCTTGGCTACAATCAACGTGCATGCTTCATGCAATATTTACTTTCTGCACAGGTACCAAACTTATATATGACAATTTATTTTACATAGAGAGGACAATGTTAGCTGAATGCTCTCTTATGGTAAATTGTATGTAAAACTCTGCCCAGGGTACTATACCAAAGTGCTCCTTAAATCCATGCTAATTGCACCAAGTGACATCAGACAAGAAATGGCAAAATTAAGCCACGTACAGTAGCATTATTAACTAAAAAATATTGGACACCCTAGAATAGTTAAGAAAGCCAGCACAAACAACACTTCCTAATAGCCATCGTACAAAAGGCTGAATGCACTGAATTTCCAATAAATGAGTTGAAAGGCTCTAGGACAGATGGACAGACTGCACCCTATGATACACGGTCAGGGCAAAGGACTACTCTTAGCTAAGGGCTCTCCAACCTGGGAGAAGCTGTAAGCTTACTTGCCTGTGACATTATTAAATTAAATGCTTTGGTAAAACACAGGAACCCAGAACAAGACAAGATGGGAAACAAACCCTCTTAACAAGCTGAGTTGCATAGCTTTTGAGACTGGCCAGAAACATGCAATGAGCAGCACATATTTTACTGTTTCTGACAACGTATCCAGGCTAAACAAGTGCACAATTACCTGGGTTGAAACGTTTTATAGGTGAAAGATGCAATTCACTGACAATCATTAAATGATTTTAAAAACTCCAACATGATGGTTTGTGGAAAATACACAGCTAGATGTTTGCAGGTTGTTTTTTGAACTTGCTGTACCTTGGGTTATGTTTCAGCCTATGCAGAATCCAAGCAGTACAACCAATTCTCTTCACCTACATACACACCTTCCCCTTAAGGAACTTCACTCAGTTGCTGCTCTGTATCACTGTGAGCCTCCCCTGTCACATCACCATCACTTTAATGAGAAAGCAATAGCTCTAGGACTACATGTCTGACAAACAGATTCTTAAAATATTTTTCACTCTTTTGTTCAAGACAATGAAAGAACACAAGGAATTCATAGAGCATGAAACCTGAAAACTCGACTATAGTGTATATGGTGCTCATTTGAAAGATGTGGTCATTCACAGAAAGAAAAATAAGATAAAATAAAAGCCAGCCTAAAATACAAAAGGGTAAGATTCCTGATGCTGCTACGTAAGACAGCAGTGCCATAACACTGCTTAAGTCATTTTGCAGCAGCATGACACTGGTGTAAGGAGGGATGGATCAAATCCTACGTTTTCATTTCATTGCTCAAGCACCAAGAACTGCTGCTTCAAATTGTTCCGAATAAGGTCCCTCCAAACAAAATCGTGAGGGTGGGTTCAGCTTGGGAGGTGCAGTCACACAACTCCCATGGACTTTGGTAGGAAAACTGGCTGTAGAAAAAAAACCATTTCAAATGTGGTGTTCTGTGATATGGAGACACATGTTCCAGCCAGTGTGGACAGGATCCACACACTGCTTGGAGCACAGTGAGCAGCAAAGCACGTCGGGCTGCTGGGAAGACCAGGGTCACTTCCCTTCTCAGCAGTTCAGGACTTTTAATGTGCTTCTATATCACTATATATGCTATCTATATAGTTAATATAATATCTTTCTTTTGCTTAGCTGAGTTGCTGCCTTGTCCCCAAGGAGCTTTTATCATTAAATTAAAAATCTTATTTTTGCTCTGACTGACAGACGCCACAAACTATCCATAAACTCCAGCAGCCAACTACAGATATCTGTTCTCTGCAGGTTTATTATACATCATTGATGCCCCCACGGAGCAAATTCACCTCATTCTTGAGTACAGTCACTGGATCAGAAGCACACCACACCTCGGGCTACCTCCAGGGTTGGATGCCTGGATCCTCCTCTGTACAGACGTAAGTGCTGGGGTCACAACAAAACTAAAAGCAAGTAATCATGACAAAGACCACAATGTTCTCTTTCCCTATTACATTGCATCATCACCACTAATTTCCTTTCTCTCTGGAAATGGTGCATGCAACTATCTGTTACAGTTATTTACAATTTAAGTATATTTCTATTTCCCTTTGTTCTCTTGCTCCAGGAATTTGACAGTGTTTTGTGGGGCTTTTGCACTTGATCAATTCCATGTTGCCATCTGTCTGCTCCTGACAAATCCCATTCAGGAACACATCCCTCTATGGGCTTGGAAACCCTCAGGATATGTAGATGGCTGTCACTTACTTGAGCTGATCTGTTCCCCAGACTCCCTGGTGGCATTCCTTGAACAGGTGAGTGTTCAGCTGGTATAAATCAGCTGAGCTCTCTTGGGACTCATTTACATCAACCAAGAATACAGCCCAAAATATAGAGCTCATTTCACATGCATCAGACTGTCAGACTCTACCCCTTGCTGAAAGGACCATTATCAGCAAAAGACGTGCTAGAAACACTTAAAAAATAGTGCTGGAACTGGATTCTGGCAACCTTAGTGCATAGCAGGTGAAGTAGGGGAAGATGCTCCTCACCAGCTCTTGTCGACACCCTGGGCTCATTGACAGAGACATGAGTTGGTTTTGCCCATCAAGAGTTTCTTGCAATTATTATAAAGGACAAGACAATGAAAACAGAAAGCATCAGAGGATAAATCCAAAATTATTGAAAACTTGGGTGGCAACTTTCTTTGGAAAAGTAGACTGAAATTCAATGGACACCTGACTTTGTGAAGAGTATTTAAAATATGAATCTGGGACATAACAACACAACAGAAGTCTGTTTAAGGCCTTGCCAAGCCCACGAGGTTCAAGAATACAAGAATAAATGTAAAAAAATACAGTTGCCTAATAAAAGCCCCAAATGACCACTGTTACTGAGGGGAAAATAGACATATATCAGCAGTTAATTTTGCAATGGCATAAACTATTAAATTCACAGATACTAAAGGATTCAAGGAAGACACTATTCATGGTAAGATAATCACATGAAGAACTATCCCTAATCAATGTAAATAATAAAAATTACAACCAAAGTGAACCTCTAAGCTCTGACTAAGATGTCTAGATGCCCATCAAGCTAAAAGTTGGACTTAATCCAATTCAGATTTATATTCTGTCCCTTCTTCTCATGTCAAGGGATACTAAAAGTGATACTTCATTCTCTCAGTGGTCATGACTCACAATGAGAAGTATGTTAACAGGAGCAGAATCCACCCTCATCCCATTTTCTTCTTTGCAAAAACAGATCTGATTTTCCCAGAACGTATGCAATGAAAGAACTGACCCGCTCAAACTAAGCACAGCAATGAAATTTTGCTTTATGTCGCAACCTCTCTATCCCACCATGAGACACAACTTGAGGTGACGCTCCCTGAGGTGGGACTGAGCCCACAGAAGCCAGCACAGCACGACCTGGTGCTCTCTGGGGGAGTGAACAGCCAGAAAGGACTGTGACTGCAGACACGGATGTAAATGAAAACACGGTGCAGTCAAAGGTACATTTGCAGTGCAAATGTAAATGACACTGAGCAGTCACAGGACTGTGACTACACAGGATTAGGGGACTTTGCATGTTCTGGCTGTGTAGCTACAGCCTGACAAACAAGTCTGTGGATTAACCACACTAAGCAAACAGCCAGAGTAAAAAAAGAAAGCAGAGTTCAATGCCGTTCACTGAAACATTACTTTGTCCTGCATCAACACCAGTTCTAATTTGCTTTCGCTCTGGTAGATACAAGAGGAAAAATATGCAAAGCTGCCCCTTGTCCCAGCTGTCAGGATTGCAAAATAAATGAGAGATTTGAATAAGTTTACTTAACTATTATCAGTATTAAGGGAATCATTCATAGAAGAGACTAATTTGCAGAAAATAATAAATCACGTTTTCCTCTATTTTCCTTCTTGGGAAAAATCTATTAAGACTTTCTAATTAAAACTCATGAACATAGTTCAACTAAATATTTTTAATTGAAAACCGGCCTATTTTTTAAAATGTCTTTTCTTCTTCTTCTTTTTTTTCCACAAAAACACTGTTCGCTCTTGTAAGAAATGTCACTGAAAATTATTTACTGACATTCTTCTCCAAAACTCTTAATAAAACAGTTCTTTACTCACTCGGCAACTTGAAGCCATAAAATCTCTACTTGAAAATCCCAGTCAAACAAAAAAACTTACTTTCTCTAATCCCTTTTAATAACAGTAACACAGATTACATAGAAAGATATAAAATGTGTTAGGCATGTATGTGATACACGAGTTGTCCCTTCCCCTCCATACCCTACACTGATTAGCCCAATCAGTTCACAGCGACCAATAGAGAGAATCCTTTTTGTTTGGGGTTTTGGGTGTGGTTTTTTATATATTTCACACTTCAGGATTATTAGTTTGCATCACAGGCACCACAGTTTGATTTCATAGATCCATATGTATTTCTAAGGGAAACAGAATAATAAGCTAGAACCAGACCATCACCACTGCACTGAATTTGCTGTCAAATCTCATGTCTATAGATTTTAAGCAGATTCCTTGGAATAGTTAATTATAAATTTACTAAATTCTTGACACAATTTCATCAAGAACAGAATTAAAAATGTTTACTTACTGATGTATATAGGTATCCTTCACTGTTCATTGCCAGATATAATTTTGTTTGAACCCCCTGAATCGCCACCACTCGTAAACCCACAGGTATGAGGTTAAACAAAGCTAGGAGAGAAAAGAGATGGAGAGAAAATTAATCCTTTAGAGTATGCAGATTAGATAGAAAATTAAACCATAATTACCAGAACCAAATAAAAAATGTCTATTCATGCATATATTAATTTCTGTGGGTGCTACAGAGCAATACTGCTACTGTCATGTTCTTTTATAGCACTTTCCACCAATAGCTCAGAAATTACATGAGGGTATCAAAGTATCTCCCTCATTCTCAAGATGGTGAACTGAAAGTACTGACAGCTAAAAGGACTTACCTGCTTCACGAGCAGAATCCAGGGTCTGCTGAGTAGAATTGAACATAATTTGTTTGGGGTTTTATTGACAGTAAGTATAAAAAGAAAACAAAAAGAAATCCAGAAGCAAACAAACAAAAAGTTTTACAAGATGAGAATATTTTTTTATTATTTTCAGATCAAATTCAGTAAACATTTTGACCAAAAGGAAGGAGAAAGATGAAATTCAGAAGAGTTAAAAACCATCATCAACATCTCAAAACGCTTCCACTCAAAACTCAGTGGGGTTTTATTTTTCCTCTTTTAAGAGGAGAATGGGTTTGAAAAAACAGAGTTAAGTAACTTCAAAATGAAATGACAGCATATTCTTTAGATCAAGCCCTGAATCTGTGCTTTCAAAATTGAGCTGCTTCGAACGTTCTGCTTGTGTTTATGCTTATATACATGGTAATAGTGGCAGTATTTATAAGCAGAGAAGTATCTCTTCAAAAAAATGAAGACTCTGGTTTGTAAAGTTGCAAATTAGCACCAAAAAAAAAAAGAAAGAAAAAAAGAAAGAAAAAAAGAGCAAAGCTCTGCTGTAGCTTGGATTCATGGACACATTAAAACAGAACACAAGCAATAAAGAGTTGAATACAGTATTCCATGTTCAATATGCAGGATTAAAAATAAAGGGTAGTTAAGAAAAGTTATCCTAACCCAAAGCATCTCCTTCCAGTCTGTAGTATAAATGCAGAGACAGGATAAAGTAATGCCAAACTGCCTCTCATTTCCAATGATTTATTACTTGGCTAAAAAATTCTGGTCTGCTTCAGGTTGAAGTTTGATATTTATGGTCACTGTCTGAAGCCAATTTAAAACTGAATTATGAATTTGAAATATTTTTATTCTTTTCAAAAGTATAAGCTAAGACTTATGACCCCTTATAAATTCCTTTTTCAGCCTGAAAAACCCCAAATGGCCATATTTTATTAAAAAAAGAAATTTACAGTTTGTCAGCATTTAATACAGATCCTAAATTCTGGGTGTGGGGTTGCTGAGTGCCCTGAAGTTGGGCACTGCATTTCCTACAATGGTCAAATGTAGCAGAAAAAGTGGAAGTATCCAGAACTAACAAATGAATGTAGGACTTCATAAAATCTGTGTTTTTCTTTCCCTCTCATATGGGAGAGTGTACATGTAGATACAAACACACATGCAGACCCTCCTCACACTTGCCTCAAGTACAAAATCAACATAAATTACTTTCTCTCTTCACGAAAACAAAACCCTCTAATCCTGTGCAGTATTTGGCAAAAGAATCTTAGATTTTCAGTAAGAGAAACGGATTTTCCATTCGTTCTATCAAATGCTTGAGTTTATTTGGGGGAGAAAATATTCCCTTTCTGACTCATTAAATATTCCCTTGGAGAGCCCTCTCTTTTGCAGCTCAACCCCAAAAAGCAGCATCTGATCTTTGTGTAGGCTGAAGAGCACAATTTAAAGCTCAGTAACCAGGCAGAACCTGCAGGTCTCTTTTGAAAGATGATTTCCTAATGGCACATTTACAAGTAGGGCAGGTGTTTGGGTATTTTCAGCACAAGGGTCTGAGCACTATGAACAGTGCTACGAACCTGTCAGTGACCAGTTGAGGACAGGACAATACCTGGGACAACTGAGAAGACAGCTACCAGGAGCTACAGAGATAGGCTTTAGTAAGGGATTCCTGGCTGTGCTTTGCTGGGCAAAGTGAGCAGATATGAGTCTGAGTGACTCCTGCTAGAGGAGGACTGGGGCGTCCACTGCAATGGGTGCTCAGCTGCTTCCCTCAGCAGCAGAACGTTTTCCTGCCATAAACATACATGCTCTATTTTGAAGCAAGATGAGGGTTAGGCACACTCAGAAGCTGGTTTAAACTTCAGTGGGATGAACAGCTGCTGTGGCACAGACTGCTGGAATTTGAGAAAGGGCTGCTGGGGAGGTGATGCTGACTACTGAAGCAGAGAGGGATGGGCTGTTGGAGGGGTGCATACTCTGTCCTGTGCCAGCACAGCCAGACATCCCACCCCAGCTGCTGCCTCCAGGGAGAGGGGACATTAGCACTGCACCAGAAAAGGGTGTCCCCTTTAGCAGGAGCTGTTATTCTCACTGTCCCTGCACAGCAGCAAGTCCAAATCAGGCTTGTGGAACCGTTAGTGTTCTGTCCATGTCAGTGGATGCTGATGGTTCCCACAGCAGAGCCACACAGCCCCATCTCTCCAAGTCCCAGAACCACAGACAACAGGATGCAGATGCTATCACATTTCTAGGGGATGATCCTCATGCGGGCATGTGTGACAGAAAGGGTGGTAAAAAAGCCACAGAAAAATAAGTTACTTGCTACTCCAACTAGTTGGTGTCAGCATAAAATAATGCAAAGCTATTTGCATACTAGTCTTTCCCTACTACATTTGTGCTATTTAAAATAAGGATATAATATCCATCCTAATGAAAAACGTCACGATGCCTAAGGCAGAGATGATTTTTGCCATGGCCCTTGTGCAATACAAGCTGACAGAGAAATAAAGCTGCAAAATAAGAGGCAGCAGGCCACAGCTGAATTTACGAATGTATATGTTACTGTGAAGTCTGTGCCAGTCTTGGCTCGGCCACCTGGACTTTCGTACACTTTCTGCAGGATATTGTTTCCTATATTTCCTGATTTTATCAGTCTTGAAATCCTTTTGTCTTGCCAAAACTGGGGAATAAATTCTGTCTTTATTTAAACCCTCGCCCTATTCAACATACTTAATGAGCAAAAATCTGTTTCTCAGCTAGGAGATCCTTTCCACACGGCATTTCCTCATATCACATGGACTCTTGGCTAAAACTGAGGCCTGATGAATGCTATGGTTCCTTATATCTGTGTTTCACTTTCTGCCTAAATTTTGCTCCAATCTCTCATCTTTCTTTTAGGCTCCCTGCAGTTGTGGATGCAAACTTGTTTTTGTGAACCCTGTATGCAGAGCTTGAAATAATTGCTCCCAAATCAGCAGCCGAAGGGGAGTTTCAGGCAAACTTCCCACCCAGCTCTAGGTAACAAATGATGGAGAAGGTGGATCCTGGCCCCAGGCTGCTGTTGGGAGCACAAAACACAGCTGGTTATGGGGGGCTGCAAGCTCTTCCCATCCCTACCATACCGAGGGAAGAATAATTGCTTATGGAGGGGGCTACAAGTCCTGTGGCTTCCCTGCAGTGCATGAAAATAGATAAAATGAGACACGACTCTGCAGACACTGGAAGAAAGGATTTTAGAGGGTCTGATCTGCTAAATACTCAAGTTAGCAAGGGTTTGGGAGAAGCACCTTATGTGGACTCTGACGCTCAGCATAATCAGTCTGTCTTACTAGTTCCATTAAAATATTTCAATTAGAATTAATTCAGGACTGCGTGACACCACACACTTACCTTACATAAAAGAGGAATATGATATTTTTTTATGATAAAACCCTCCTCTGTTCTGCTCAGCTGCAATCTGTTCTGGGTTACTTCCATTATATTTAAGTATTCAGCATTATGGAAGGCTGGTATACAGAAACAAGGAATTTTCATGATTTGCTTAGTAATCTATCGGTTTATGGTCAATTTAAGGACACAGTGAGAACAAAGATATCTTAAAAAAAGACATATTTGTATTTCCATAAATTTTATCTTGTTTCAAATCTCAGAATCCCTATTAGAGGGATCCCAAGCCAAGTATTTGGATGAAACAACAACAACAACAAAAAATCAATATTTGCAGTTTCAGATATTTGCTCTGGGAAATTAAAAGTTTATAGCAATATCACACTTCGATGGAAAGAGGAAGCTTTGCCTATTTCCTCATCTTTTTTAAAGATAATTAACAGAATTACCCCCAAATCCTGAACAATCTGTACTGACTTTTAAAATCTTAAATATCAGGTCATTCACTTGAAAGAAAAGTCCTGTTTAATGTCCATAAGGGCCATTCTTAGGGTAAATTTTGTGGCTGCACTAGGAGAACTGTACAAGGTGGCAGTAGCCATCACCATGGCACTGATGTGGTCTCTGCAGGTGATGATGGGACCTGGAGCCAGACCTCAGGTGTCCCCACAGGTCCTCACTGTCCCTTAGGGCCAGCACCTCCAGGGGCTGTAGGGGGGACCTCCTTCTACAGGAAAACCAGCCCCCTCCTCTCACTGAGACACTAACAGAGGGATGCAACAAGGATTGAAGAGGGTGTGGGAAAAGGATGGGAGCAAGTGATGGGGCAAATAAGATGCAACATTTTCTACTGCATCAAGTGCTCACTCTGCCATATTTGAGTGCCCTATAAAATGAAATGATGTTTCACCTGCAAATGGTTTTCATATGAAATGATGGCACTTAAATCAGTGCTTTTTATTAATTATCAAGGAAAGTCTGTGTGTGGATTTTTGGTTTGTCATCTAAGTGGCCCAAAATACCTTCTTAAAACTCCTTTCATTCTTTACAAAAATGTAGTTTAAGTCTAACAATACGACTATGTGAAACCCTTAAATGTTTTATTTACACACACCAAATCTATTCTCTAGTCATCTTGTCCTGTTTTCAATTAATTCTCAAAGTTTTAAAAAATTCCCAACAACCAACAACCAAAAATGCCCAAAGCTTCTTCACAGAAAAGCTGAGGGAAATCTGGTGGAAAGTTGATGGTATAATTAAATTTAGAAGGGGTAAAAAATAATAATAATAGGGAAATGTGAACTTTAAAATGATGATGAACTCTCATTGTGTGAAATAACATGGCTCTGTTTGAATGAGCCCCTGTTTAAGAGTGGAGATAGCGTTATTCTATTTCAGGCATTCTGAGTAGGCGAGCAAATTTTCCCTGTTGAAAAAAAAAAATCTAATAAAATCCAAAGGACAGCCATGAAGTTCTCTAGATTACCATGGAGATAACATTTGCTTTGTTTGTCACATGTGTCATCATTACCTCCTCTAGTTCATTATTTCTATAAGTGATTTTTATCTGTATTTCTCGCAGACCCAGTAAGTCTGAAGGACTTCTGCGCTGCGAGCACAGCGTTAGTGCCACTTCCACTCACTCAGCCACCCCAGGACAACAATTTTGATCAGACCTATATGGGAAGAATAAGACACCACAATTCACAAACACACCATTTATTCTTGTGTCACTTACTATAACTACTGTCTTCCTCTTTTGTTCCATCAATTGTTCCATCTGCTTGCAACTGCAAGTGGTATCCTTGCCTGCTGTATAGCTTTGTTACTATACCTTTAAGCTGAGGCTCTGCAAAAAAACAATAGTGAGATTAATGTGGGAAATCCTGATGTGCTGTTCCAAACAAACAGGATGTTAAAAACAAATCTTCAGGTTTCTTCTCAAGGCTGAGACAAGAAGTACAAAGGCAGAGCAACCGGCTTTGCAACACTTCTCATTCAGGCTCAGATCAAATTTATGTCTATGAAATCAATTGCCAAAATGATTAAATGCCACTTTCAACTGCAATGTAAATAGCACAGTAAAATCTACTTCCAGTGAATACAGATTCCGACAGTGTCCTGCTTGGCCTCAGGAGCTCAGCCCTATCTCATTTAAGATTAGAAACGAGCTGGCAAAGAATGTATTCTGTCTTTCAAAAAAGGTGTGAGTTCTTAGATGGAGAGGAAAAAGACGACTATTGTGATAGCACTAATAAGAGCCACAGAGACAGTTGAGAGTTTAAATATATAGCAGCAAATGTTTAGCACAGGAACTGCTGCAGCTCTAATAAACAAACCCCATCCCTTGCTGCTCCAAAGACTATAGAGCCTCCAAAGAGATAAACTACTCAATGAACATATGGAAAATGAAGGGGGAAACCCTGAAATCCAGCAATGTGTGGAGCTGCAAAATAAATATTACCATAAGGGCTGAGGTAATTACCTCATCAGCTAGAAGAAGAAAGATCAAAACAACACAGAGTTTGGATAGATTTCTTCTTTTTCATAACCATCCTCAGATTCACAGTCAGAGAGTGAGATATCTCACAGGGTTTCATATCATTCCAGACCAAAAAGTATACAGTAGCAGGGTATACAGTATGCTGTCAAGTATGTCATTTAAGATATCTAGGTAATGCATCAGGAGTAATTACAAAAAAAGCTCTACGTCCACTGAATCCCAATGACATCTGCATTGTAGTCCTTTCACACAATTACGTTTGTCAGCAGCTGATGCATCCCCGCAGCTCGCTCCACAACATCTTACTTTATTCAGAGATAAACACACTGTGAAGATATGGTATGTCATTTCCATCAGTCTGGAAAGTGTGCCTGGATAAGATTCCTTATGTTTGTGATCAAAGACATTAGGGAGCTCTGCTACTGTACTTCATTTTAGTGGGGGTTGAAGGCAAAAGCTTACAACAGTTTGCATAAGTGTATTAGTTCTTATTAGCAACCTTTAATAAGAGTACTGATGGATGCACAACTCTTACCTATCAACTTTTCTGAAAACAAATTGTTCCAACCCTCACTTTGGCTTTTTAACTGCAATCCATCCCAAAGCTGTTTGCAAACTGTGAACAAGGCAGCTCTTCCATGGCTGCTGAGCAAGGTGGACAGGTGGAGCAGTTAATGGCATTGATGCTCCAGCACAACAAAGCGACAGCAACATTACCAGAGGGTTTTGCTCCTCCCACATATAAAACAACCCACTCAGATCAGGGACTGTGTCTTTGTGCCTGATCTTTTGCACCTGTGACACAGAGAACATCACGTCTTCAGGGCAGCTGCAGGTATGAGATTCCTAGAAAGGAACAGGGTGCTGAAGCAGAACTCTGGAAGGTGCCAGTGAAAGCAAAAAGCCTCATCTTCAATCAGGAGATAAAGCACAACACGGGCACTCTGAGAAGCAGGACAACAAAAACAGATCCTAGACCACAAAGTTATTTAACACAGAACTGGAGGAGATGCATGTGTGGGAACTTCCCCACTGGCATCTCCCCCACAAATAAATCGCATGTGTTCGCACAGAGACAGACTATTGAATTACCAATACATGAGTGCACACAGGTGTGCAAGTGAGACAGACAGCAACAGTGTGTGGTACCCATATAAACCAGACAAACACGACTGGGGAAGGGACTGGCATGACGTACCATCAGATGATACAAGCCAGAACTGGCAATACCTCCACATTCATTTTACCAGCTCTGAGACACCTGTCCCCCTTTTCCCGCACCTGACACGCATCCCAGTTTCCATTAAATCAAACAAACCAACCCCCCAAAGATATAACCCTTGCCAACCTGGTCGCCTTCTTCGCCTTTTCTTGGAGCCAAAGAGTTTGACCCTGGAAAACACATTCAACTTGTTCTTGTCGCAGCTTCCCTTGCTCTTGCTGGGGCTGTTGACACACTTACAGGCATTGGACTTCTCCCGCTCCCTGGCTTGTCTCTTCTGGCGGATCAGGGAGCTGGCGATGGCTGCAGCCATGGCCGCCACGGCCCCGGCACCACGGGCGGGTCAGGCACGCGGGGGTTGCTGGCCGGCCAAGGGTGCCGCAGCCAGCATGCTGCTCGGCCCGGCCCCAAGGCTGGGGACGCTGCCGGGCACCTTGGCCAACGCCACCCACCGCCAGTCGGCTTGGGAGCCCAGGAGACACCGGTGGGATGCTCGCAACAGAGCCCCAGTTCGGGGTGCAACAGTTTAGCTCAAGCGTTTCTGTCCGCTGAGATCTTCCCCCCTTTTTGACTTTCTGACGCTTTTTTTATTCCTCTCAACTTCTAGCAGGGGAAAGTCTGCAGGCAGAGGTGAGCGTTTCTACGGAGATCACGCAGATCACTTGTAAGACATCCCTCTGAGCTTCTCCAGATGCACTATTTGCATGCAGACATGGCAAATCCACTTGGTGCAAGATCATTGCATCTCTCCTAGCCCCAATTTCTCCAGTTAACTTTTCTCCCCACCCATCCCCTCCCCATTCAAATCCCAGCAAACACCTGTTAGACTCCAGCAGGGGCTGTCCAGTTGCAGGGGGTTTTCTGGATCCTTTTTCCTCTTCTCCCTTAAGAAGAGATCCGGAGCAAGTGGTTTTGGAGACACTGGGGTGAGGTGCGGATGCCCGGCCCCTTGGCCGCGGGTTGCTGAACGCCTCGGGAAGTCTCTTCTCCTTCGCTCCTCACAGGTGCCGCCGCCAGCGCAGATTCCCCTCCATGGGCACGTTCGGCTTTTGCATCGCAACACTTCCCACCAGACGGTAAACAGCCAGCGCTCCCCTGACGCCTGGGCGCCGGCAGCCCAGCGCCGGGACTGCAGCAGCAGGAGCAGCAGCAGCAGCAGAATCCCTCCGGCAGCGATGCGGGCACCGCGCACACCCCACGAGCCGTGCGCTGGGTACAGAAATGAGGCGACGCAGCAAGCCCCTTATCACCAGCCTCCCCTCCTCCTCCTCCTCCTCCTCTCCCTCCTCCTCCTCCTCTCCCAGGCGAGGCAGCGAGCGGGAGCCCTGCCCGGCGGCGCTGCGTGCGGAGCTGCGGTGGGGCCGCGGAGGAAGGGGCTCGGGGCGGGCAGCGGGAGCGCCCCAGCCGCCCCCCGGCCGGACCCACGGGCCGTGGGTACCTGCTTTGGACGGAGCCGCCTCCTGAGGAGGCGCAGACACCCAAACAGACGTGACTGCGATGAGCAAATAGGTGGCTCCGGGGCTTCGGCAGAGGAGGGAGGATACCTGGCTCGCAGCAGGACAGGGTTTCGGGGGGACCAGGCAGGTGGCCTTCAGCCACAGCTCTCCCCTGCCTTTGCCTTATCCTTACAGGATGGACCCTCTGCTTCATTGTTTTATTGGAGGTTTTTGCCTCTCTTGCCACTCCGTTCCCTCACCTGTTCTCAGCTCCAGTTTTGTAGCAGACTAGAAAATCTTCAGAGAGCAATTTCCTTGTCATTGCCACATTCTCCTTCTTCCCTTTGTCCCCCATGGTGCCTCTGTGTTCCCCGAGGCCAGGCTCTCATGTCAGAGGGGCTTATTCACCCCTGGCTAAGTGTAAGCCAGCTCTGGTGGTACCAGGGCAGGGAAAAGCAGCAGTGCCAAGATGCCTGGCCAGAGCCTGGCACTGCACTGGGGTTAATGCCCTGCACAGTGCACGTTGAACCCTGCACACATCCATGCCCCAGAACATAGGAATCAGGAGGTCCTGGAGGTCCATTTGCAACACATCCACTGCTCTTCAGCACGCTTTCGACAGCTGGAGCTAAATCAAAGCCAATTCAGGCTGGAAACAAAACAGAAATCTGCAGCCCTGAAGGCAAACAACTATTGAAAGAATTTATTCCTCTCCTGAGGGGGTTTGCAGCCACTTGCAGGCACTGAGACAGGATGGCATGTCCCTGTGGACTGGTTCCTTGAAGGAGCTGAGCTCAGTGGGGACTGCAGTGGCAACAGGCTTTGGTCATCCAAGCCTGGGAACTGCATCCTGTGTGCCCTGGGACAGTTCTCCTGGGGCTACAGGGACAGCATCGATGCAGATGAGTTGGTGTGACAACACCAGTTTCCTGATGCGCTTTCAGACTCAGCCAGGCTTCTTAGGATTGGGCTTCTGCCCCTTCTTCCTTTCCTACATGTGCCCTTGGCAAAGCCAGGTCCTCTCTTCCCTCTCTGGGGTCACACACTCTGATCCCAGGCAAATGCAGCAGAAACCATGCTGCCCAACATCTTCACTTCAAAGAGCTTGGTTCAAAAGAAGTTTGCTGTACCTCTGCAAACATTACAGTCCTTCCTTCCACTAGAAACAGTTTGCAACAGGTCCAAATCTCTTTCCCCAACTGGGAATTCCTGCCCCAATAAAACATGTTGTACGTCCTGGCCCTAATAACAGAAATGGCCCTACTGTACAAGTTTTAAGATGATGTCTGACTGCAAGTACAATGTGTGCCATCACAGCCTGAGACCTCGACAGCTGACACGGGGTATTGAATTGGGCAGCCCCATATACCCACCCACGATGCCTCTTTTCTGCAGGAAGCACATGTGAGTACATGTACACTGACATGTTTATGTACATGTACACACCTTTGTTTATGAGGCAGTTCACGGCATGCACATACACGGATTAAATAAATACTCCTAATTTCTTACTTGAGTTTAACACTAGGGTAAAAATAGCTGTAATTCACAAGTTCCACCACTATCCGCATCTGCCAGTCCACATAAGATATGTGAAATCCAATTCAGGAGACAGCCAGTTGGATATTATTAGCAATAACTCATCCTACTCAATTCACCGGTAACGTACTATGAATTTTGCCATTTTTCCACTTCCAATACAGTCATGAGTGAGACTTGTTTTTCCTGAGACTCACCAATTACTTCATAAATATTCCCAGTTTGGAAAGCACTGTTTGATCTTCAGATCAAAGTGAAGCTGCCTCATTGTGATCTGTCCTATAGGTCACATTTCATTTTCACAATGACTAACCAGAACTCAGAATTAGGCTAACCTTGAAAATCCTGGAGGAAAGCAGTATATAAAAGCACTGTTTAGGATATCTTTCTGCCAGCATTCCAGCCTGTATGCTTAAAATCCATAATGAAAATTCATTTGCACAAATGTTCCTTGACAGATAACTAAAGAGAGGAATAAAAATAGCATATATGCATAATCAGATTTAAGTTTCAAAAAACAGTCCTCCAGTTTTTTTGCATGATCAACCCCTCCAACTATCGGTACTCCTACAAACATGTCTTCATTTACTATAAATGGCACATGAAAATGAAGATCTTGTTGGGAAAATGTTTTTGGTACAGGACAAGTCTTTGGACTACTTCAGTGTTCCAGACATAAAGATCTCAAGGAACAGCTTTATTTTCTTTGAAAAGCAAGAGCTGTTCACTCCCCACTGTGCTAAAAAGGTAAAATAAAATAACATTCCAAGTGACTTTTTGAACATAGAAGACAACCAGACTCCTTGAACATACATTCTCTTCCTTTGTTTATGATAATTGTAATGGGGTATATTTAAAACTAAAGGGTAAACTGCCAGTCTAATTGCAATCAAAAATTAAACACCTCTTAAGAAATCAGTATGGGGCAGACTTGTATAGTTACTATCAGAGACGGCACTGTGATATCCCTGGAGCTGGGATTTGACCCAGAAGCAATTCCCCTGTTACGAAGTAGACAAAGATCTCACCCACTTTTGATTTATAATTTTTGCTCCCAGACATCTGTTGAGCCTTTGCTGATGATTATTTCCATGATTCTGATCATTAAAACATACTTGAACCTTTAGGAGTTGCCTGGATTGGGCAAAAGTAAAGCCTGCAATTCGGTACCCAAACCAGGACTGGCCCTTTGACTACTACAGGACATGGTTTTCAACCAACACAAAGTGTGCTGCTCTTGCTTCCCAACTCCTGCATGGAAAGGCATCCAACCCCTGCCATTGGCCCAAAGTGCAAGCAGTGGTGGCTGTTTGACCAAATTAGAGGAAAGTGCAAACATTGTGGTTTTGCTCCATCCTCCTTGAACCATTTTGTGCTGTGGCAGCAGACCACTGCTGTTTGCCATGAGTTTGTATCTAGACTGAGGGCAAAATATTTATGTCAGGTTTTATCTACACAGGTAGATGCTGAACAAAACAAATGCTGCACAAAAATTGAGACCAGATGAAAAATCCCCAGCCAGCTCCAGAGCTCATTGTCATGAAACAAGCTGCAAGTATCAACAAACCCCAGAGGCTGTGCAGCATGTCCATATCCCACTGCAGCCTGCGAGTAGAGGGACTTGTTTCCCCCACTGCTGATACTATTTCAGCACATGAATGTCAGCAGATGTGATCAGGCTGGAGAAGGGAATGGGTAGAAGAGAGACAGCACTTGCCATCTGCCTGTTCAAGGCCACTGGTGATGGGCATGAGCCCAACACGTGACTCACTGAGGGACCCAAGCTCCTCTGTCCCCTGTTAGATGCATTAATGATTCTCAGGACATGTTGCCATAAAGTAGAAATTACTTCCAGCACCTTGGGTCAAAATATCCCATCCTCAGATTAAACAGCATGTCCAATTATTTCCTCTTCCCCTATAAACAAGTAGCAAAAGATTTATACTAGGTCCTATTTAAACACACAGTTGCTGGGCAAAACAATTGCTGCATGAAAATCAAGGCCAGAAGAAAAAAAATCACAAGCAAGCTCTAAACCTCACTCAGTCCAGCATGAGCTTCAAACCACTCCTCCACAGTTACAAATTTGAAGCTGTTTTGGGTGTGACTAAATAAATTCAGCCTGGCATGGGGTGTCAGGCATCCCTCCTGAGGCTTCTTTGTTCTTGCTGGGGTATCACACTGCTGCTGTTACAGAACAAGCAGAAAAAAAATTAAACTTAAGGACTCAAACCTATGGACTATTTCCACTGCCTACACGCTCCAAAAGTAGAGAATTATTTTCTGAAAAGCACCACCAGAACCTCTTCTCTCTCTTTTCAGGATGAGATAAACAAGACTTCCTCCAGTCAGGGATGACACAGCAGCACTGAGGCCCCCAGTGATTTTTTGCTCTTCTAAGTAAACAAAATTACTATTCACCAGGAAGCAGAGCTGTTCAGACCCAAGTCCCGCATCACTTAACTCCTCCGTGAAATATCCCATGGAAATGACTCAGCCTTTCCTCTGCAGCCAGCTCCAGCTGGACACACACGCGCTGCAGAACGGTGAGTGCCTGGGTGCTCTTTGCCTGAGGGATGAGCATGGGCTGCTGGCCAGTACACTACCCCTGAGAGCCCAGTTTTCCCCTAGATGTGGGTCAAATAAGAGTCAGCTAGAGGTTTATTTCTGAGTGCAAGGTGGGAAAAGGTATTAGTGGAAGAGTTGAGCCTTCAAGCAGCTCCAGACCAAGAGCTCAAATTTGAGGATATTTTAGTAACAGGCCAACTGGCCTACCTTAAAATTAACCATAACAGTAAAGAATGGCTACAATGACCAGCTGCAAAGTGAAGTATTTTTATGTTGAGAGCATAAGGGCACTTGTAAATAGCAACACGGATGTTCCTACGTGTGTCTCTGCCATGGTACTTCGCAGAAATGCACTGAGCAGCCCTGCTTAGAAACAGGAAAAAAATCAAAATAAATTGCTGTGACACCAGTGTAGACATGGCACCTGGGCCCATTTTGTTTAAAAGCTCACTTGTTCTTCAAGGGATTAAGTGGTTGATTGATTTCTGTCTTTTCAGGATACAGACTCATGAATCCCAACACTAGAAGAGACACCAGTACAACCTCTGCACAGGACTGGATGTGCCAAAACTGGCCCCCATCCAGAAAAGCAGAGAAACACATCCCTGACTTCAACATGAGTCATCTCGCTAGGACTACTAAGATATTTAAAATATAATTATGCAGCTGATGCATTACAAAAGGTTCTCACATTCTAATCACATTCTCTTATCTACACAAGTTTGCTAGGACAAGATCCTCTCACTCTGACAACAATTTAGGTCTCTTCCTCCTGACTTACATGACCTGCTAAATGCTCAGGATGGTCATGAAACTGTACATCAAGGACACCAGTTTCCTCTCAGATTCTCAGAAAAAACACTAATAGAAAAACCCCATTTCTTCCCCTTCCTGGCTGTGAATTCCAATTCCTTTACAGCACTGTCTCAGTGAAAACTTGATTTGATCTGACCTGTTAGTGCAGCCATTTTTGGAAAAGGAGGGCATTGTTTGAAGGTAGAAAGATGGAAATGTTTTTGCCTAGGTTAATCCATATTCAGTCATCCCAAAATGTCAACCACAAAAGATCGTCTATCCGGTGCATAAAAGATCAGTGCCAATCAGCTGGGAAAGGTCACAGAACAAACAGAAGAGATCAGCTCCCACAGCTCTGTGGGCTCCCAAATTGGGAACATGTTATTCTGGTGTCCTGGGGGGCCTAGTCTGAGCCAGGAACCTGCTGCAGTGACCAACAGACTTCTCTGCCCACCACAAAGCCATAGCAAACTATACTCCGACATCAGTATGCACAGAAGTAACTGTTCATTCACCTCTCAGCATGATGACTCTTGGAAACATCAATGTAAATGACATCTTATCATCCCTGAAATATTTACATCTCAGCATGGGACACACAAGAAGTGTGGGCTATATGCCACTGTCAAACTTAACATAAGGCCACTTTACACATGACAAACACTGTAAATAGCCTTTCACAGAGCCCAGGCAAGTTGCCTAGAAATTGCCACATTACTCAAATAAGATCTTTTCCCACCTTTTTATAGAGCTGATGGTTCAACCTTTGTCAACAGCTTTACAAAAACAGACTCACTGGGTCTCTAGTGAGTTGGAGCCCCTGAAAGTTCTCTCCTGCTCCCACTGTATCCAAGCATTTCGACCAGCTTCTCACAGTCATGGTCCCTGCCTGGCTCAGAAGCCAACTTCTGCCCCACTGCTTGACTTCACATACTACAGAGCCCAGTCCCCTGTGATCATCTGATGGATGCCAAGCTTGCTGTTTCCTACTGCTGTGTTAACAATGTAAGATTCATCTGTTCTCAAATAATGAAACCAAATTACCTGGGCTGGGGTCAGAAGAGCCTGGCAATGGTTTTCTGTTACTTTTACCTGACTGCCAAGATCGTGACACCACATTTACACAGACAAATGAGAATGTGAGCAGAGCTGGTCACAAATGAAAGGGACTTTCAGGAAAAAGTGCCGTGTCCTGGATGGAAGCAGGGCTCTGTAAGAACTGGAGTTAGACCCCGCACTGGGTTAATAATGATTCTGTAAATGTGGAAGTGGAGCCTTGCTCACTCACTGTCACGGAACTGGAACCAGTTTATCAGAACAAAATGCTGGTCTCAGTTGCTGTAACCAGAAGGAAGGTTAGGATTAGGAAAAGAGCCATGGGCCTGAACTTCCATTCTGTCTCAGTTCACCAAGTAATACACATGGTATGAATAGTGACGTGACAAGACTTAAGATCAGTGATGCAAAAATTTGGTTTATCTAAGTTCATCTGACCAAATATCTGGACTGTAAAACAAAGAAAGAGCAGAGAAAGGCAACTCCTGGTGGCAATTCATTCCTATAAAAAACCCCCACCATTATTTTCACAGCTACATGTACGAAAACACTACCTCTGCTTTACTGAACTACTGCTGAAAGGTGATTCAGACTGTAATCTGTGTGATGAATCTTTATGACACGTAACATTTACCACCATCAGAACCAAATAATCACCTAATAAAGGTCCATGTAGCTCAGTATCTTGCTTCTGGTAGTGCTCAGTAATACACGTGAACATAAAACCAGCCCGAGTAGTCGCACAGTCACACTTCCCACACGCACACACCTTCCAGCAATTGGCCCCATGACAACTCCAGGCCTAGCAGGAGCTGCTGTTGGCAAGAGCAGGGTAAAGGTGACATCTGGAAATCACAAAGGGATTTAGAAATGAAAAATACAATGTATCATAAACAAACTGAAGAGAATTCATTACCATAGGTTACATGCACTGTTTTTTGCAAGCAACAGCAAAAAAAAAAAAAAAAGAGGCTAGCAAACAGGAATGAGAATGACAAGCCAGCATTTGCTGTATGTGATTTAAATAGGTCTAGAATAGACTAGAAAAAAAACATGTATGCAAATTCCACACAAGCAAATTAGAAGAAATTCAGAGAATTCAATTCAGAGAAGGAAGCTAATAGCAGAACATCTGCTGCTGCTCCCAATATTCACATTAGATGGCTGGGTACATTTCTGGGAACTCAGACCTCAACAGAAAGCACAGAAAAGTTCTGTTGCTATGCAGAAAAACTTTGCTTAGAAATCAGAGAAACAGATATGAAGCTGCCCAAGTTCAGCACTGTTATTCCTCACTTAAGTCCAGCTGAACTGCAATGAGGCCACATTTGTTCATGCAGAGACTCCACAGCTGTCCATCTTGTAGCTACATTTCTTCCTAAACCCATCACAAAAATGAGTGCATTAAACTGCACAAGTAGATACAAAGACAATACCATGATTTTAATTAAATTACTAGTCCATATGTATGGCCTTTGCGACTCCTCAGTCATACAGCTAAATCATGCTGAGCTAAATTCACAGGAGACAGATACCCTATTGAGCAGATGATGATATATCATCATCAGGATTTCTGTCCTCTCCCTTCAACCCTCATCCCCCTGTTTATCACTCTAATTTTCCACCTCTTCCTCCCAGAATCTTCTTTCCTTGTTTCATTAAAAATTACAACATGCTTCTAATGAGTAGTAGCCACAAAACCCATCAGCTGAGGTCAACTTTATCTTGTTTATAAACAAATAGTTAGTTTAGCTTTATCTACAACACAACACGTCAAGGCTTAGGAACTTCTTTTGCTGGGAAAGAAAGAACAAGGAGCAGAATTAGATTCTAAGGCACAGAAATAAGCCTGCTGGATTGTAAGCAGTTATGCAGGCTGATGTTTCAATGTTATAATTTGAGCCACTCTAATCAGACCGTTCCATGTAACCATACTGAAGGAAGACCTCCCTGCATTTTCTGCTTCCTATATGAGGCAGTTATGAGAGATTAAAGAGTCTAATTGTAAAATGAGCACCTGTGTATACAGCTGCTGAGGTGATGTGGCCATATGGAATTAATTAAACTCCACAGCACTCCGTGAGGCCTGCAGGGATGCCCAGGCAATTCCCCTCATGTGATGGGGGCAAGATATGGCTCCCAGAAGTTGCTGGTATCTGTATTTCCTCTGGACTGTAACTGGAACTGGACATCTCAAACCTCTGCAAACCTCTACACTCATACAGACACAAATACAGACATTTTTTTTTCTGCCTTTCTTCTTCCTGCCTCACAAATATGAGCAAATTCAGAATGTTTCAACAGCAGACAAAAAACAGGGAATCGGAGTAGAACTGTTAATCCTGGAAGAAACTTTCACCTCCTACAGTACTTTCTTTTTTTTCCCCAGCTCTGTAATATATTGAAGCATCTTACTCAGTAACTACATTTTTAAACCATTATTGCCATAAATTTCACCCTACTTAAAAAGTTCTGATATAAAGTCTTTTCAGGAAGCTTTCAGCAAAATATAGAATTTCCTCTACAGGAAGCATGCAGTAAAACATGAATTTGTAAACAGTTACAAACCAAACAAATGGGACAGATTTCCAGCGCTGAAAGTACTGGAAACAAATAAAATTACTATAACCAGAAACAAGAGAGACACCTACAGTTAGTCTGGGTAACAGCCCCAGCAAGGTCATCCACTTTGCAGTTTTGTTTCGGTCACTGGTGATATTTAATTACAACAAAAATCCGCGGTGCCTCTGGTTGTAATTAACAACAGGCTTGAAAGGGCAGGGTTGAGGCGACCAAGGAAAGCCGCTGGGTATTTGCATTGAACGCGTTTGTATTTACCCGGCACTCGGAGCCGTCCCCCCCGCTCCCGGCTGTGCCCGCCGCTCGGAGTCGGCTCCGGGAATCACGGCATGGGGCAGGCTGGAAGGGAACACAAGTGGATCATCTGGTCCAACCTCCCTGCTCAAGCAGGGTCACCCTAAGGCACCTCGTACAGGATTAAGACCCCAGACGGGTTTTAATAACGCCGGTGGAAAGAACCCGCCGCCGCTGTCCGCGGTGCTGAACCGCGCCGGGGCCGCTCCTCCTCGCCCAGCCCGGCTCCCCCGCCCCGCACACCTTCCACCTCCGTAGCCCTTTACACCAAGGTTACAGTCAAGCACCAACGTTCGTAATCAACCGTATATTGTGGCTATGCAACATACTCCCCAAAATCTAAACTACAGAGAACTCTTTTGCCTGTCTCAGACCCGTCTTTACCGCCATCACGCTATAAAACTTAGCGCTTTCGCAGAAGAGAAAGGCAGATCTGGATCATACATGAAGTGATTATATTTTGTAAATGCCAAAAACATTGCAGACTGCTTAATTCACATTGTACACTTTACTTACATTTATTATATTAATTTAAAAGAGAAAAAGAAACATGGATGCCGCATGCATTGTCATAGAAGTTGATTATTAATGCTGTTTCTAATACAGAATGATTTGTGGCCCAGACAGTTATTATCTAAGTCTCACAGTTAATATCTAATGCTCTGTACACGCTGCCTATCAGATTATTGTTTGATATTGGGGTATTTTCCAAGAGTCCCTGGATTTGCTTTTCTCTTCTAGCCGTAGGGCGTTGGTTCTTACAGTAATCTGATCATTTCAAGTACCACATGCAGGGAACACACTTTTTCATTATTAAAGAAAACTATATTACACCATCATAAGCCTTTAGCTAAAATATTTGCAAAAGAATAGAGAAATTACCATGGTTTTGTATTAAAAATGTTTTTAAGTTATTAACACCATAACAAGATTGCCTTCAGTTAAGTTTAGCCACAGTACATTGATGAAAGGCAATTAGGAGAGGACTGGAATTAGTAGTTGTTTTCACTAAAGCAAGGTTTATACCTGACACAAAGCTTGGGTACAAAATTAACTAAATACACGGCACAGATGCTTAAAAGGCCACAAAATCAACCTGTTTGACATTTGAAATACATATTCAATCAGGACAAATTTGCCAGTTCAGCAGCATATTCAGTATATTTACAGTCCCAATCAGTAGGAATTAACAGTAACACCTGCCTTGTCCTTCTTAAATAGCATTTTTTCAGAGTTATCAGAGAAAATCCATGAAGTCAAAGAACAACCACATTCTTAATATTAAGAAATATTAAACTCTAATTTCTTTATATAGTTTATAATCTCTACAGGGGCTTAGTTGCCAGGAAATACCTTCTAATTTTTTCCTGTTAAAAAATATTGCTTAAATACATCTTACCTGAATAAGACTTTCTTATCCCCAAAGCCATGCTGCCTTACAAGCTGCTCCTACCCAGGCAATTGCAGTCTACATTTGAAGCAGACACACAGGGAGTAGATCAGAGAAAGTTTAAGGCATATTTAAAGTATTCTCTAAGGTACTGGCCAGAAACATCAAGCCCATACTCGCGGTATAGAGAGATCATTAATGGGCATTAGTGACAGACCATTATGACTTTCAGAGATCATTAAAGATTCATAATGTAGCTGCATTGTTCTGGCAACATCTAACTATTTCTTGGACATAAATGTACATTTCTCCTACATGATTTACTTAAACTTATTATTTTTCAGTGTCAAATTTTATTTTCTGCCTCCTAGAATTACAAAGAATGGCTGTAACAGGATCCTGTAGTACATTACGCCAGCCATAGGAGCCTGGTGCTTGGTTTATTTGATGCCCTTTATTGGAAGGCATTTTGCAGTAGGAACAGCTCAACAACATCCACGAGGTAGAATATGTATTCTACTTTCTTTCTACTTAAAATAAGTTGCATTATTGATGTATCACAAATGTTACAAGTACAAAAGGCACTTAAAAGAATTAAATCTGCCAACAATTCTGAAGTACTTACAGTTTGAAATTGTTAAGCTTTACCTATGCCTTTCAAAAAATTTCATAATTTGATATTTGGATATAGTGAAAAATATTGCAGATATTCTAAGTTTGGGTCAACCAAACCAGCTACTCCTAATGCAGTTTTGACAAGCAAAGAAAACACTGAGGTTTGGTTCTAAAGATGTACAGTATTGAAAACACTGGGGTCCAAAACGTGATCATAGTTATACTTCAATTGTGTTAATCAATTCAATGGATTTGAATTTTCTCTTGTTGAACTTGACCGAGATCTTATTTAACTTATCTTTCCTCAGCACAGCAAGTTAAGCTTGTGCTCACATATTATGTAAGTAATGCGATTTAGGCAATTTAGAAGCAGAGTCAGATTTCAAAGTCAAATACTTCTCTTAAGTGTGATTTGCTCACCGTGGAATCATATAATTACGAGTAGTAGAGAAGAGCTATTTAAAAAAGCTGTGACTCTTCACCAGGAGTTACCACTCCCTCCAAGACATGTTTACAAGTCACACGTGCATGAGCTTGGTTTGTTCTGTGGTGGAATTTGCTCATTGCAATGAGCAAATACCAGTTTGTCTTCTGGGAGGAAAATCACCAAACTCTAGCTCAGGAGCAGTAACTTCTCAAATCCTCTAACTCAATCACTTGCAAATGCATGAGATTTGCTAAGGATCAGACCCTTAAAGTCACAGACAAGCAAACACCTTCCAGGTGCTGTGCTTTAGCTATTAAAATGAGGTCTGGCAACTGAAGTCTCCAAAGCATTTTAACATATCTATGTTGTGCTGAATCTAGACCTGAAAGGTGAAGCTCAGCAATTTACTCGCAATTTACTACTAATAAACAATTTTCCAAAAATAACACTCCAGTGTCTACTAATACACATTACTGCTTATGTATTTGGAATTCACAACAACAACTATGCAGAAACATATCATGTGGTGAATTGTCACAGCTTTCCAATAGTCACTGTTATGCCATGATTGCTTATAGTCAAACTGTGAATATTGCTTATATCTAAATACACTGTACAATTAAAAACAACCTTAATTACTATAATTAAATGAACGGTACCACACCAGGAAAACTGCAATGGGGCAAAAAAATGAGGTTGATTCTTAGGTCTCTCCACTTGGAAATGGTACCACTTTCAGGAAAAGAAGTCAAAAAGCCATGTGGAAGAACGTCAGCAAGTCTATTTCTAATTGCCTGCTGAGTTCGATTGATTTCACACAATTGACCTTGAGATAATAGGTTTTATGTCACCCATGTCAATTATTGACAGGCTCTGAAAAGCCCAAAGTGGCTTCTGCCTTGCAATTATAAACAAGGTTAACCTGCTTGTAAATGTAGTTCTTTTCTCACAAGCAACAGTGGATTCCCAAAGCCTACATCAATTTGTAAAAATAACTTCCTAAAGTTTACATGGATCTTATTATAATGTCATTCTGTACTCTTCAGCTACCTCAAGAATGGTTTAAGCAGTTCAGAATAGTTCTTAAGGTTTTACTATAAAATTGTATATTTGTATATTGACAAAATCAACCTGCTTTAGCTAGTCTTTATCACCATCTAGTTATTCATTGCATATTAACTCAGTTTGTTGTTTTACTAAGAAATGGAAAATACAGCTCATGTCTAATCTCCACTTTGCTTTGATCCCTTTATGCCTATTATGTGCCCTCAACACATAACTGGAACCACCTGGTACAAAGGAACACAGCTCTTCCGAAATCCCTGCATTTAGACCAGCTAAGATCTTACCTCTGTTAGAGTATCAGTTATCTCTGTTACTGTGTTTAAAAAGCAACTTTATAGTGTAGCAAAAGGACTACAAGAAGAACATGCAATAAACCAGCCATTTTTCATTCTTCTCCTTATGTATCAATAAAAATCAAGCCGCTGTTTGCCATGGGAGGACTCACTGGAGAACTGGAGGTTGCCACATTATAAAAACTGCAGGTGACTGATGCGTTGTGTTTGTTTGGGCTGGGTTAGAATTAATTTTCTTCATGGTAGCTGGTATGGGGTTGTGTTTTGGATTTATGCTGGAAATGGTGTGGACAACACAGGGATGTTTCTGTTATCACTCAGCAGAGCTTACACAGAGTTAAGGCCTTTTCTCCTTCCTCACCCCACCCCAGTAAGTGGGCTGGGGGTGCACAGCTGGGAGGGGACACAGCCAGGACAGCTGACCCCAAGTAACCCAAGGGATATTCCAGACCATATGGCTCAGCATATAAAGCTGGGGGGCGAAGAAGGAAGGGGTGGACATTTGAAGTGATGGCTTTTGTCTTCCCAAGTAATCATTACATGTGATGGAGTCCCAGCCAAAACCAGCACATGAGTGGACAACTAAGAGGAAGGGAAAAAAAACCCCACGGGCATGTACATTTCTAACCATCTAAAGAAAAAAGGTCAAATTAGCCCTCAAACAAGAGTCCCTTTAAGGTACAATTTGATCAGTTTATCCACCATATTATGTGCCACACTTATTCTCATTACAATTGACCAGAACAGACAATTTGGCAGGTTCCAGCAGGATTTGTGGCCTCACGTAACCTTGCTGGCTGGTTGGGAATAGTGCAGCAAGGACAGTATCAAGAACTCTCCTCCCAGAAAACACAGCCCCACTACCAACACAGTGCTTTACCTTCTGTGCATGTTCTCCACAACAGACAAACTTCATCTCTTTTGCATCTAAGCAACAATGCAATGAAATAAGGGCTCAAGCACTGCCAAAGAAGCTAGCATAGGTATTCTTACTTCATAGAACTCCACCTGATCTCATCCAGAAAAAAAGAACAATCATGTTTGACCTTATTCCCTGGAATCCAGCAACAAAATCCCCAACTAGCTTGTCTGGCAGGAAGAGGCTGCTCACTCAGGCTACAGTTCTGCTGCTGCTGTTATGACCAAAGAATCTCAAATGCAAAATATGGCTGAGCAAGCACAGCATTGCTGTCTCAGCAGTTCTGAAGCAACATCATGCAACATTGAACAGCAGCTACAACAGAAACTTGCCAGGGAAATACAGATGATGACTATAAGAAGGCTCCTGCCTCCTTCTAGATGGGGGCAATAAAGAGAAGAGAGTACTCTGAACTGCTGCCCAGCCAGAACAATAACCATTTGGGGTTCTTGAGCCTGTTGCTCTGACTAGACTGTTGTCATATTAGTGATCGTTATATTGTCATAGTTCCATTCAGATGTCTACATTTTAGCTCCAAAGCAAAGTGACTCAATCTATCTAATTTTATAATTTTACATGTGTTTTGGATTAGTAAAAATATCATATATTTGCATGAGATTTTTTTTTTTTTTTACCTCTCTTTTTGACCTGATTGCACTATGCTGTCATGCAATTCAAACTAAGGAAGAAACCGCTAAATAGTGAAACTATTTAATATTTTGATTCAGGAAATGTTTCAGTTTCCACTTTCCAACGAGAAGCTGTGCAAAGTTAGCACAGCAATTTCGTTCCTTGGCTTCATCTGCCACCTGGTGGTGCAATCCCAGGGAGCAGAAAGCAGCATTTTTATCGAAAGACCCAGCACGTTCCAACATGCACCTGGAGTTAAGTGCTGATTGTAAGGGTGCAAGAAACAATTAGCAGACCTGAAGTTGCAAACATCTGTGCAGTTCAAGGCTACACACAATGTATCACGTTTTAAAAGTGTCCTGCAACTAAACCAATGTTTTAATAGAAAGGGCAAGTTTTAAATTCAGATTTTTCAGCTTATGAAACTAAGCAGCTGCAAGCTCACAAGTGTCAGAAATTTTCCCAACAATTTATAACATTTTTGACAAGTTCCCAAGCCCAACAGAAGCTTGAATTCAAAATCAGGACTCGCAGTCAGACACAGGATTGAAAACAGAAGACAGAGATGCTTTGATACCTGCTTGCAAATAGCTGGAAATGTCCTACTGTTATGCCATAAGAATAAAGCAGGAAAGACAGAATCAGAACAAGCTCAAACTTCTGAAACTACTGTACTCTTTGGAATATGACATTTATTTTATATTCTGTTCAGAACATTTTAGCAAAGTTGCAAAACAAAGTATGCCAAAAGTAACCTCTATTTTCTCATTCTGAAGTCAGCAGCCCTTGTTTGTGCTGTCCCACAGGACAGGATGACACTGAAGCTGCCCTGCCAGGGCGACCTTTTATCTGTGTTGTGTCACTTTGCGGCTGTGAGTGGGAAAGTTAATATTTATTAGGAGGAACTGGCTCCTTGGTGTAAACCTAAAGGGCAAGTGTACTTGTCTGTGCAGGGATACTCGGGCTACCTTGGGTCTAGCAGCATTACTCCTATCAGCAGACAGAATGTTTTGTCAGGCATTCCCAAGATACCCAAGAAAGCACTGAAACACCCAAGGACAGGCATCTTGAATCACTTCCACCTCTGATATATGGGGGAAATGAGGCAGATCTACATTAGGCTACTGGCCCATGCTGCCTTACAGCTGTGCCACAGCCATGTACCAAGGAGGCAGTGGGGGACCAATACTTGCAGAGGCTTTTGGCAGGATGACCATGCAGCAGCTCAAAGTCCCTGCTCCTTGCTTAGCTCTTACCACACCCCCAAGGAAAAATACAGAGCAAATACTGAAAAAAACCCCAAACAATCCACCAAAAAAACCAGACCTACAAGTACTCTTATAGTCACCCATGCATTTCCAGGAGCCCTGTGGAATGACATCCTTCTGACACTGGAAAGTAAATTTCAAGGACACTGGCAAACTTCTAACTCCAACACAGTTTTTACTTAACTTGCCAAAGATGGAAAAGGAAACACGGTAAATGTCTAACCCAAGCCTACTCATGACAGCATAATCCTACCCATATCTGGCACTCCAGGTGCTGGAGACCAATTCTTAAAGCTAAAAGGACTGTTTTCCCTATTTTCCATCAAAGACTAAAACTAAGACCAATTCTTCACTAGTTTGCCTGTTGATGGAAAAGTGCTGGATGTTGCACCTATGTTTATGCTGGGATTTGCAAAACACTTAAGAGATTTAGGAGCATAAAAGCTATTAAATTTCCCTGGCATACACATTTTTTGAGCTCCCTGAAGTGCTTTTGAAACCCCCCACTGAAAATCACATTGAGACAACATCAAGGAAACACTCGGTAGACATCAGGGATGAGGGGATCAGCAGAGACTCCAACTCCATCCCCCTGGGATGAGGCTCCAGCAGCCCAGATGAATTGAGTCTGGAGGTGACTACCTCCCTACCTGAGCAAATCCAAAAGACCCTGGTCCAGGTCAGACTCAGGCATGGAGTACACAAAGCCTTGTCCTGGCCAAATGGCAGGCAGCCCAACCCCAGTGGCTGCAGCGTGCAGGATCAAGCAGATGGTTTGGAAACGACAGTGCCTCCTGCCAAGTCCCACCCGTTCCGACTCCTCTGTTACTGCATTACCCATGCCATTTGCAAACACTCTGTGCAAACACAGCTCACAAGGAAAGATCTTCTCTCAGCAGCCTGCAAGCATTTACAGCCAAAATCAATACACACATCAGTGCTCCTAAAAGTAATTTCATTTATCATAATTAAATAAATTCGCTCTAATAAAATAATAATTTCTCTATTTACCAGGGGAAAGCAATGGGTTGAAAGTAGTTTAATTTGACACAATTTTGGGGTTGGGTCTAATCCTTCAGATTTTATTCTTAATTTCTCCTGATATTTTATAACACTGTGAATTATCATGATTTTCCTGTGATAACACTTGAAAATAAATTGCTGAAAACATTTATCTAAGCCCTGGGCAGAAAAGGATGAGAAGACATCCCTAGAGGTGAGTCAGATGAAGAAGTGTCCTGGACTGTTATGCTTCACATGGGGAGTTGAGCACACAGGGAAAAGTTTGTTACTAAAAGATGCTTAATGTGTTTACCAGAACTAGAAAGATAAACATTTAGCAGACAAAAAAACCTCAAACCACTTATTTTGCAGACATCACTTTGGCCTACTTTCCTCATTAGGAAAAAACCTCCACGATTCAAGCACTCGAAAACATCTCAATAAAGCATTTGCCACTAGAGGAGGCTATTCCATAATTTTTTTTCCAGTGACATATCTGCACCAGGGAAATTTCATTGGAGCGTTTCTGCAAAATCACCACTACTGTTTTCTAGCTAGTCCTACTGTGAACTCCTGTGAAATCAGCAAATTTCTCAATAGCTGTATTTGTACTTACTCTTGAGCCAAATTAAAAATAAATCCACAAATCTCACAGAGTTCATAACTTAGATAATTTCTGTCTGTTTTAATATGATGGTGCTTTAGAAGCTGTACAGACAGTGAAAGGTAAGATGCTGGTGAACAGATCAGGGGCTTTCATGGACTCTGCTGATCTGTAAAAGTAACAATCCATGGCAAAGAAACTTCAGCTGGATGAATTATAAACGAGGGCCTATCATCAGCAAGTGCATCAGTTTTCTTCATCATTTCCTATTTTTTTTTTTTTAAGTCTGTTGAGCACTGAACTTCATCCTCAGACCATCAGACTCCAAGGAAACGAATCCTAAATTTTGTTACCTGAACAACTGTGTGGTCTTGCCTTTTGCTCCAGATCTGAACAGAACCAAATTTTAAAACATGCCAACTTTCTATGAAACAGATTTGCCCTTTCCAGTCTGGTCTAGGTATAAACCGATATTAAGGGAAATGGGCCATGTAATTCCATTGGACAAATATTGAGCTCATAAAACATCTCTGGCTGATGGTCCCAGAAATAGATGCCCTTTCTCCATCCACAGAACAAGCATATCCCAGAGGAGATCAGCACAGCTATGGGAGAAAGGTTTGTCCAACAACCCCATTTTTTGCTGTATCTATCATAGGCCGCTGTACCCTGTGGTACAATCTTTAGAGACTCCTTTGTGTTTGCTCTTTAAGTTGAGCAATAGAGGCTTGAGAGACTTGTTTTAGCCCACAATGCCCTATATTCAGGCAAAGCTCATGGTCAGAGAGGGAGACAACCGAAAGTTTCATCCATGCTTCCAGAACCCACCTTGAGCTCTGCTAGCTCCCACTGGAACTCCTAGGTGCAAGTTCCAAGGCAGCAGCCCTCCTTTAGACACTACACAAAAAAGCTACTTGTATCCTCTGCCACAAACCAGACTACGAAGTGTCTCATACCCTGGGATAGATATTTAAGAGATTGGAATATTCTTTAGGGTTTAAACGTGGGTACCACAAATCACATCCTGCACCTGGGACTCAGAGACACCAAAAATGCTCCCTGCCACTGCAGCACCACAGAGCCCCAGCGCTTCAGTGGGAAGCAACTTGCTCCATTTTCAGGTACAAAGCCTGGAAGCTGGCTACTCAGGGGAACTTCTGTGCTGTTCCTCTGGCTTCCAACTTATAAACTCCAAATCTGCATCATTAAACATCCCCACTTCCATTTCCTGTGCAAAGAAGCAGTTGTAAAAAAAAATAAATCGTCATTTCATTACAATTTTTTAGTTAAGGAACTGTGTAACTAAATGTGCAGATTATAGTGGTGAGAGCTCTAACTCCACATCTCAGCATTAGAGGGAGTCCTACTCCCATTTAATTCTCTTTGCAAAGGAAAGTTGGAAGCACGGCTTTAGTGAACAGCATCCCAGCATTCAGTCAGCAGCCCTAGAAAAAGGAAGAAGAAAAAAACTCAAGAATATATTTCACGCTCTGCAGTGGACCCACAGCACACAGCAGCATAAAAATCTGGTCCCTCTCCTCATGTCAAGCATTAGCATTCCTGCCCTAAGTAACCCTGCTCTGAGCTGCAGCACTTGAAAGAAGATTCACGCAGATACTCAGGTTCAGTGACCTTGGAGATCCAAAAGGATTTATCAGCCTTGAAAATAGTTAGCTTTTATATCAATGGGCTTGGAGAAATCCATCAGACCTGGGCAGAAGATAATAGTCATCCATCTGTGGTTCTTGGATATTATGATAATGACTGACACATACAGACACCCATGAATAAATGGGCAGATGACTCCAACGACATCGTGTTCTTCAGTACTACAGTAACAGGGGCAAGAAAGTAGCCAGGCAGACAGGAGACAATCCAGTCACACCTGATCTGTACCCTGTGGCTTGAGTCATGTCACCTTGTTCAATACAGTGGTGTACCTGGACAGCTGCTGAAGGTGTAAACAGATCCAACCAAGGGGTGTCTTTGGTCAGTGGCACATAAATTTATCAGGTTTGTTACTTTGTTATCAGTTTCAACACTTCCACAGAGAAGAGGATTTATCGCTTCACCCAGTTTTAGAAGAAAGGTGTGAATTTAGGTGACATTTTGAAGTTTTCTCTACCTCAAAGCAAGCAGTGGATGGGGTAAATGTTGACTAACTATTGATGGCAGTTAAGTACTATCAGGTATGCCCACTGGATTACTAAACTAGTTTTTCTACAGCTTCTTATGCTGTCTGTTATGTCACTCACCTTTCTTGGAATAAAAGGTCAATCCCCTCCAGATGGTGTCCAACAGGGTAGGATATCCAACTGTTTTTTGGAGCCAGACTCTGGTTTTCAGTTTGCCCACAGTGATAATTCCTTCCCTGTACATTCGAATTTGACATGGCTGGGACACAACCCTTCTGGTGTGGCCGTCAGGGTTTAATTTCTGGGACAAACATTCAAACAAAACAATGCTGCTGATCTGCCTCTTCACACAACTCTAGACCAGGAGGAAACCACCTCCTCTGGAGTTTACCCTCATGACCCTTCAAGTGACCCTGACTAACGCCACCATAGGTACCAAATAGCTTTCTGGTGCATAAAATATGAAGCTTCTCCTCCATTGACAAGTATTCTATGAAAGATTTAAGGGATATATCAGATTCCAAAGAATTCTTCCTGTTTTGAGCACTGGATGTCTCTGAAGTGGGTGGCAACTGACTCTTCACTGCCAAGTAGCTTGAGCCAGGCTGAGCAGCATTATCTGATAGGAAATGGAGAAGGAGGCCCCATATTCGGCCCTTGTTCAGCACTCAACCTCTTGTGTTCCAGACAGTGCTGTCATACGGAATTTACATGGGAATTTGCTGCCTTCCAAGGTCTGAGAGTTTATTCTGTTAACTCAAATTTTAACTGCCCTATATAGAGGGCAGGGGACGGTGCCTGTTCTCTCAATGCTCATGACACACCACTCAGACTGATGGGGGTATGCACTTTCTGCTATTTTTAGGCTCTTGCAAATTCAAAGATGGGATAAACAACACTACCCACACTGGATAAAATAAGGTAACACTGAACAGAACAGGTCATATGAGGAAATTGTGTGGGCTGCTCATTTTTATAATCTATTTCCTTAACTTAAAATACATAAGAGCATACTCTGTGCATCAGTGCATCTGTCACTCACAAAGGTGACAACTTGAACCTACAACTGGTGTACAATAATAATAACAACTCCTTTTTCGGAAATCCAGCTGAAGGAGTCAATGAGGAATTTGCTTACCTACTTCAAAGTGTGGCTAAATGCCACAGGAGATGGGCTATTTTACCCCACTGTGAGGAAAGAATCCAGGCATTGATGATACTGTGTCTAGTTCTCTTTTACCCAGGAATATCTCTATATATTTGACTACATACACAGTGCTGACAAGTTTTCCCAACTCTTTTCAGCCTGAAGTCAGAGAACTGATGAGAATAAAGGTGAAAGGTAGATTATTATTTAGCTCTTGTTATGTCAAGCTTAACAGTTTTCTAATGAATGAATGTCGAGAAAATACTTATTGCTAACTTTTTAAGCAGCAGGCTGTGCCTACAAGAAAGTCAGGAAATTTTGTTTAACTCAACAGAGGAAGAAATACTCTGGAATAGAGAAGGAGGAAAAGCCAGTTCACTCTGGACTACCCAGAGTGGCCAGATGAGGCCGTGTGAGCTGCACAGATCCCCAGTGCCACACACTGCAGGGACAGGGACACCCATGGCACACGTGGCCCTGTGCACCCCACTCCAGCAGCTGTGGGGTGACTCTGCAGCACGGCACCAGGATTATCTCTATACCAATGCTGCTCCGAGAAGACAAAACGTCTATTTTCCTACCTCGGCTGCTGCTGAGATGGTATTTTAACAACCAGGCTACAGTTATTCAATATAATTTGGGAGATGGGATTAAAACATTCTTTTTTATGCTCCACTCCATGTTTTGCTGGGCTCTTCCAATCAATCTATGAAGCATCCAGTGTTTGTTTTTATCTCCAGCTGCAATTAAACCTACAGGAAACATGTGATAAATGTAACCTTCCCACAGGGATTATTACTCTGCAAGCCACTGACTAACCACCAGATAAAACACCTAAATGACACCAGCATCAATTTTTCACAGAGCAAGACTAAGATGAACGTCTCATAGTAATAATGTTAATTACACTGGGTGGATAAAATGAGAGGAAAAACGCCCAGAGAATTCAGTGAGGGATGCTAAGATCTGTAATGCTTAAATAACCAAATGCAATTAAAAGAGTCACTCTTTAGTCATCAGCACTTTTGCAGCTCCACTGTAGGACATAAACAGTGGAGCCAGTGCACAGTAACAAGCAAACAGATTTCTGCTTTGTTCTACAGCTGATAAGTCTTTATCTGTGGGATGTTTGACATTTAATTTTTTTTTTTTTTAAATAAACTTGGCAAAACTGGACAATTAGATGACTGTAACAATTAGTAGCTATTTCCTAAAGCATTTATCCCATCAGATCTTTTATGGTTTTTAGGTGTGACCAAGAGGATTTTAATGTCAAAAGGCATTAAGGACTTTCACACGAGATGAGAACATACCTGAATATCCAACATCTGTTTGACTGAATGCCACTTAGCACGCATAGGTTGGGTTCAGCATGGATGCCTTTCCCTCAGGAATTGTGAGCAGTGGTTCTTAGGATCAGAGTGCCTCAGAGCAGATCTGCTTAGTCTCAACTATATCAGAGCCATAAAACCTAAGCAGAGAAACAGCTTAGAAGACTGACCCACTTCAAGTCTGTGGCAAGTTCATCTGAAGGTTGTCAAAGCCAGGAAAAGTCAGAAATATCCAATTGTTCCATGGATTGGAGTCACCTCCTGCACAGTTTATAGAGCTATCTGTTCAGGACAACTCATCTTGAACTGTCTACTAAACAGGTCTGTAAATGTAGCCCTTCTTCTTAATCATTTCATATCTACCATTAGCAAAATACCCATGTCATTTTGGCTAGACCTTAAAGGTCTCCACAGATAAAATTCTCTTAACCTCTTGGTCTGCATATAGCAAGTTTTAAGGGGACCCTGTCAATTATAGTTATTAGTTAGGGCCAATTAAGCATTGGTTACTTGGATAAACATGCCCTGCTGACCAGTAATTTTGAAACTGCTACAGAAAGCCACAAAACCATTCCACAAGCCAAGGGCACACAGGAATACTGAATATTCCTCTGTTACAAAAATGAGACTGGTTGCCATTTACCAGAGCAAGTGCTTCGGGAAATGACCATTTCCCACTCACCAGCACCTTAAATAAGGCCTTGTTACTACAACGCAATATGTAGCTCAGCTCATCTACCTGAATTGCTTCTTGAAATACACACATATCCTTTAATTACCAAAATACTTCCATTATATTTACAGCTAACTTTGAAATTGGTGCTAATCAAAATCAATTCCAGCACACAGCTCACACAGTTACTTTTTGGGAAAATATCCTGACTTTATTACTGTTTTCATCCAAAAAACAAACAAGGTCACTATAATACTCTGGGTATTAGGCTGGCTGCCATGCATCAGTGTACACACAATTCATTTACCAGATCAAATTGCTGAATGCTAAACAAGCAGGCTTCTCAAGTTTTCTGGGTCTATATGTTCACAAACTAAAAACAAAATGAAAAACTAAACCAACAAAAAAGCAAAAAAACAAAAAAGGCTAACACCTTATTTAGGTTTCTATAATCAGAAGTTACATTAACCTGGTTGCACAGTAACTATAAAAATTTGCCCCTTATCTTTAAGAAGTTCGGTTAAAAACCTCCCAGATGCAAAATATGAAGCAGAAACCTGTTGTTAGACTTAAAAAATTACCTACAAGTGCTCTCAGCAAGATGAGATTACAAATCAATGATGGCAGTGCTGAGAGCCACATTATGTCTGACCCTGACTGTCTGACCCTAACTGAATATAAAAGAACTGAAGAATGTGAAATACATTCCTTTTCCTTCTATTCTGTTTCCACACAATGCCATGCACAACTGAACCCATTCAGCTTTCTCAACTAATTTAATTTTGCAGCCTGACATGAAATAGAAAATTTACTTTCTCCTTTAAATGAAAAGTTGTTTTAATGCAGTTTCAATGTTTTTCACATAATCTGCAGCCCTTCAGAACAATATCTGAATTTGATTTTAAAAGCCCAAATATCTTGCTTTAAACCTGAAGCTATTTACTGAACATCCTTCATTCATCTCCAAACTACAGTTCATAGAGAAAAATTATTTGTACCATTTTATTCTTAATGTTATGGTTGATCACTCAAAAAGTTGCTTTTCCTCATGAAAATTTTAGGCACCTCAATAAAGTTAAAGTTACAAGAGTAATTTGCAAGGACCCCCATGTTATTAACCAAAGGAAACAAGTTTCTCCATGGAGGGAGGAAAATCAAGTCCACCTTTGTGTGAGTGCTCTGGTTTGGCCAAGGTGATCCAGACAAGATCCAGACAAGCCAGCAACAAAATCCCAGTATCCAAAGGTGCAGTTAACACACTCCTGACTATCTGACATGCTTTTCCTGCTGCACTGCTACTTTTCCAAAAGCTGACACTATGAGCCGGCTGCTTCTCCTGAAGAGCCATGAGGAAGAGCCTGTGACAAATCCAAACACCCACCTTTTTTCAAGCTGATAAAGCCACTGTCCATAGTGGTAATGCCTACCACAGACAGAACAACTCACCTCCAGCTTGGTCCATTCAAATGAAAGATAAATGCTCTCAGCTACCAAACAGAGATTGTTAAACAATGGGATCTGTGTGGCCCAAGAGATGAGTTACAGGAGAGAATCCAGTGCTCATTCTTCATCATCTCCAGTGTTGTCTGCTCATTTCACTAAACAAGTCACAGCATGGAAGGGAAGGACTGGAAGTTCTGCAAAACAAATACTCCTACAGCTGTCACCAGCTTCTAGGCATCCAGCTAAAAAAAAGTAATTAGTTTTCAAATTGCACATTAATATTTGGAAGGGATGAAATTATCATCATCATCATCAAATACTGCAATATTTGTAACATGGTAACATCTAGAAGCCACAATCAGGTTTGTAAACTGAATCTGCAAAGGGATGGAGACAGAGATCCTGCTTTGAGCAGACAATTAGCATTCAAACGGACAAATTATTGTTTCTGCCATCAATAACCTGACATTAAATTGTGCATGGAGACACAAATAACTGGAGACAAAGCTCTGGATATTTTTGCACTGCTCTGGTTTTGCATGCTGGAGTCTCACAACCAATGAAGTCACTCCAGTGGAAGAAATACATATCTACTCTCAGCTGAAGGGGGAAGGATTCTGTAGTTTCATCCATCCTTTCCCTGTATCTTGCCTCTCCTAAGCCTTTTTGAAGAACACAGAGTGGCAAAGGTGTGGTATACCAGGTCACAAGACATTTCAAAACATGGACAGACAAAAGCATCTGATGAAAAAAAATCCACTTTTTTTCTTTTTGCAAATTGAAGCATCTGCTAATTTAATTCTGGGTGAAATTCAGCTCTTTGTACAGGTTAATTTTTTATTTTCCATTTTCAGAGCCTGGAAAAGGTGTTCAGTGGATGCATCTAAATGAAAGGCTTCAACTTACAGATATTTTCCCCTAAGATTTCTTTTCAAATTAATATTTTACCAAAATCAGGAAGAAGTCATTAAGTGTTTTAATCTCCTCAAGCCTTTTGCCTAGGTCCCAAAGATGACACAGTAAAAACAAATTAGCAGTTTTACTATCCTTAGTATATGTCTACAGTAAGTGATGGGGCTGAGCTAAGACCAAGTGTCAGCTACCTGTAGGTAAGAAAAGCTTGTAGATACAATGGCACAGAATGACCACACTGTCATTTCCACAGGGTGGTAGCAATGGGGACTAAGGCAAAAGCCACCTCAGACAGAATTATGTGTCTTATTTTTGTTGTTGTCAACAAGACCTACATGGCAGTGAAATTTAAGCTGTTACAAAAGCTGCTGATACACATGTGCAGGCTATAAACAACTGGCCCCTTTCAGAAATAAGGAAGGGCCAGAGTTTTTGTTAAGCAGTAAAAAAAAAAAAAAAAATCAATAAAACATGAGAAGAGACACTGAGAAAACTTATGTTCCAGCTACTATAGCAACATCTTTTTAATCAACAGGGAAAATGCAAAGAATATACAAAGCAATGGACAACACAGCTGCAATTACTGCTTCATGTGAGACCATGCTTCATTTGCATTGAGACATCCAATCAGTCAGAATTAAATTTTGTGCGCTACCCTATGTCCCCAGATCTCTCCTTCAGCTAATCTGTCGCATCCTTTACAGAAGTGTTACAAATAAGATTTATCAAGATGACAAACAGAGCTTTCAGACTGTGCACCGTGCCCGCCGTGCTCTGTGTACAAGCAGCAGCTCAGCTGCTAAGCAACAAAAAGAAGCAGAGAAAGAAAAAGCCCCCCCTTTGCCTCCCATCAGAAATGCCCATCCTTTGGCATGTGGGAACGAGCATTGTGAGAAAGGGAGTCAATGGCACCATGGATGGGGGAATTTTCCTGCAGAGTTTCAGGGATGGGGGAAAAAAGTTGTAGCTATTTGCCACTGCTCTGATTAACAACAGCCTTTGATTTGCTGGGTCCTACAGCAAGTTCCTATTTTCAAAAACACGTTCTGTTCTCTTCTTCTGTTTTTTTCGAAGCTGACTCATAAAATAACTGCTGCCTGGGGCAGCACAATGTCTGCTGTGGCCCTCACCAACACACTGACTGTTCTGACACTCCACACTTTGCCAATGTACTACCTTGACACTTGTGTACTCTCAATCAGTAGAACACACAGACACAGAGCTCAGCAATCATATTTCAGAGTAATCTACTTCTGAATGATTTTTAAATTACTGTTTATTTCAGATTTCCTCATCTGCAATTCTTGTCAGAATTTACCAGGCAGCACATACTAAACATTCCCCTTAATATTGATATTCTGCTTAGTACTATTTTATTTTCACTAACCCAAGCACTGAATTTAATTACCAGCCCTGCTATATATCTTTATAACAAAACCAAACCATGTTTTGCTTTTCAGCCAACAACACTCTTAGGAGGGGAAAGGTTTGAAGACTACCATAGTTTAATTCTGCAAACATAAAACTGCCCACAGCAACAACCTTTGACATAACAGATGTAGGCTTATAACCAAAATAATTTGATCTGCATCACAATGTCCATGATGGTCAAGTGAAAAACGTGTATCTGGGTTTATGAACAAGACATGGTAAGGGAAGGAATTTCCATAAGCTGATATATCTAAGGTTCTTCCCTGCTCTTGATCTTTGTACCTGGAAAATAAAGACCAATGAAGTAAATTTATTCCATTTCCTTTAAATTTAAATAAATTGGATGGCATCCCCATACTTGAAATCTCCTCTACTTCGATATAATTTATACAAGAACCTATGATGCATATTGACTATTATTTTCTTGGTTCAGCTTTTCTTAATGCTGTATTATAGAGCAGACTTATCACAGGTTACAGATTTAACTCCAGCAGAGCAAAATAGATGGCTCTGTCTACAAACACTGTAATGGATGGGGTAATTTAGTAAAACAACAGGTTAGAGACACATTTAAGAACTTGAATATTACCTGAAGAGTTACATGAGCTCTATGTTTGTTTTACTGATGGTTCTTAGCTGCTTCCTAACAACAGAAGTACAGATTTATTCCTTATTTCAAACACTGAACAGCACAACTGGTCTGAGCTCTTCCCTTAGCTCTGATCTGCACTGCACCTCAGCGCCTCCCAGTCTTTGATGTACTTATCTTGGCAAGATTCCTTTTAAGCAGTTTTGCCCCTGTTACTGTATGTGGGAGATATCTGTTATCCTACACAGCTCTCCAAGCTGCCTGACTCTGATCACTGCCTCTGAGCAGCAGCAGGGCTGCACTACCCAAGGGGAGTGGTGATATTCAAAACTACAACAAGATGAAGAGCCCTTGGAAGCCATGCAGACAGAGAAGATGAGTAAACAGGAGACAAATATGAAGTTCAGGGCATAGGTCACAGCCCCTTGAAGCCAGTGATACAAGACCACATTCAAAATAATCAGGACTTTAATTTTCAAGCACAACCTTATTGGACAACATGTATAATGTCTATCAGCTAAATAACAAGGAATTTTCTGCAAAGTTTATAATTATTAAGAATAAAAACAAATAAAGGAATTATCATATCAGGTAGAAATGGAGGCCCACTTTCACTAAATACTAAGTGTATGTACTTTGCAGTAGATACCTCTTCTTCTTTCCCCTGCCAACTCTATCTGATACTATGAGAGTGGTTTAAATACTAAAACATCTGAACATGAATCCCTGCCAAAAGCTAGCTGCAATTAATCTACAACTAGATATTTTGATCACTGGCACTTCCATGGAGACACATGGATACCAGAAGTCCAAGTAAACCACATCCCAGCTATCCCCACATGAACTCCAGTTTCTAGAAGACACAGTTCAAATTCACTATATTTACCTCTATACGTTTACAGAAAAAAAAAATGGAACTTCACATAAAAGTTTAGAAAACCAATGCCCAGCCACAACGTGAACAGTCTTGGCCAATACAGTGTCAGAGTTGGAGAAACTGAATTAATTAACAACTCAGTCATCAGCTTTAATCACAGACCCATTCATTTGTCAACAGCCAGAAGTACAATGACACAAACCTCATCCAGCCACCCAGATTAACACCCTCCTGCATCTCAAGTGCCCAGGCAGCAGTCGTATGAGATGGCCAAAGCCACTTGCAGCTGGAGAACTACAAGGGAATATCTGTGCTCAAAGTTAACTTTAGGCTCAAAAGCAACCTCCAGCCAAGATTTGTACCAGCAACATTTCTGGCACCCTCTGCTCACACCTCAGGGAGACCTGATCACACTCTGAGTCCTGGGAGAGACCCAAGGTCCCACCTCTCCAGCCTGAACTGGTCAGCACGGCTGGAGCTGAACAGGATTCGGCTCAGACACATAGCAGGTGTTACATGTTTAGCTCCTCCTAACCACCACCTGGGTGATTTGGGCTAGAGCCAAAGTAGGAGCCACCATGGCAGGCAGAAAGAAATCACAGAGCCCAAGGCAGTAACCATTTCAGGACGAAGTCTGCAGCTTATCTGAAGACCCAGCATTATTCTTTCAATAGATGCTGGATAAAAACCCTCCTGAGGACATCTGGCTTGACTTTGCTGCATGGAAGTAGCTAGAGAGTTTCCTTCTTGAAATTTCTACATATTAAAAGTGCCAGAAAGATACCTTTGAGTCATGTTGATAAATCCTTGTTTAATAGCTGTCAAGGGAAGATGACAGATTAGCCAGAGGGGGATCTCTGGGCATCCAGCACTCACAGGCATATCATGTACAATAAAATGCAGATGTAAGGAATGATCACATCACATTGCCAGCCAGCATCATGTCTGCCCATAACATATGGATATCAGTCTGCATAAAAAAAAATCTTTATGGTGTTATCACAGGCAGAGTGAAACTCTGGAGCCTGTTTTGGCTAGAGAAGTCATTAGGACAAAAACCATGCACTGCCTCACTGTGAGGAATACAAAACACAGCCTGGCTCCTGGAGAAGCAGCATCACCAGACTAACCCCAGACACAAGAGAGGCACATGCTGTTACTATATCTGCCAGTGTAACATAACTGCTGCCACAAAGGGGGTTTAACTTACTTCTTTTGCCAATCATACACAAGCAGTTACATGAAGCAGACTAATTCAAAATACTAACGCTTTGGTCTTCAGACTGAACACGTAAGAAGCCCCCAGTTTTTCCTATTCTGCTGTCCTCTTGCATCTCAAAGGTCATATTACTTGAACTCCAAAATGGCTTTTAAGCAAGTATCTATGTACAACACTTGGGCAACTTTTCCTCCTGTGCTGTATCTTTCTCACAGAAGGCTCATGGTCTTGCATACGAAAGAACTGAGTCCAGGTGTAAAACCAGCAGATAAAATCTTTACAAACAACACACAAATTCCTGATGGGTCATGCCACAAACCTCTGATGTATAGCAAGCTTAATCTTCCTGAATAATTGTTTTTGTTCCCATCTCACACTTGTATTTTTCTCTATCTTAATTTATTTTAATAAAACATATGTTTGCTTGGAAGCAACATATATTATTGAGCTGTTCCTGGTTTAGAAAACAGAATAATTAACATGATATAGCACACAAGTGCATCTCTAGTTCATGTTATTTTCTGCTTTGTCAGTTTAACTCAGTCTGTTTTAAATTGCACAAGCTATTTTAATGGCCTTTTTGCAATTCAAATCTGCATTCTGTAAGTATAACTGAAAAGATAACAGTTCACTTTCAGTCTTGCACTCAAATCTGTTGGAGGAGGCCATAGCTGAATATTGTTATTTAAACTATCTTTCTGATTGTATTAATTTAAAAAAAATTAATTTAAAAAGTTAGACTTATCAAATGAAATGAAAACAGATGAAGCTTGATTTGCAGTCTTTTCCATGGGCCTGAAGAAAGCCAGGTTCCAAGAAGATCAAAGAGATGGATGCTTCATGACAGTAAATTCAAACTGGAGCTGGATGAATGGAAATATCCCAAGCCTGCTGTGTCAAAGTAACAACTGCACCAAGTCTCCGTGAGGTCAGACCCTGAAAAACCACCCATGGTGAGTCTCTTCTTGATTTTTCCAATTCTATCTTTTTCCTCCCTTATCCACATCACACATGGGAGAAGAGTCTACCTATGTTTTGGAAAATCTGTTTTTTAACTTACATGTCTTGTACATAACACAGAGCTGCATGAAAGTGGAAAGCACAGCGCAGAACAAAACCGGCTCCCTCCTTGCACATATTTCTGTTTCTTTGGCAGAAGCCTTAGATCAACTCATGAATCACAGAGCATTTTGTCCTAATTTAAAGTGATAACTGCAAAAGAAATTTGTAATTTATATAAAATTGCCTTGGGTAATAATAATTTTCCTGACTCTGCATAACACAGTGTTAGAAAAATTACTACATGTTTGGCACTGCAGGGCCAAGGAAGAGCTGGTGTCAGGGAACGCTGCTGAGCAAGGCTCAGGAAAGAGCTTGCAGCAAAGGGAGCTGCCTCAGACAGTGCAGCATGTGGGGCACTGGCATGGCCCATGGGGCACGGTCTGACACACCTCCAACCCAGAACTCCCCAGTTACAGCAACCGCCTTCCGTGGACTGTGGGAATCAGGGGTGCCTATGTCGTGGCGAAATCAGTATGCAGGTTAATCACTGGCCTTTGGGTTACTGACAGACTCTTGTGCCACGTGCCAGAATTTTGATTTATGAGACTCTATCAGCGATTAGAATTACTGAATCTTGTTAAGGGCATGCAGCTCAATGTCTCTGTGATGATGAGCCTGTATCGGTCCTGCTGAACTGCCAGCAATCAACAGGGTTACAGAAAGCATGGCATAGAGCTTTGAGAGGATATTCACACTGGCAAGACAGCAGCATGACAGTTTTGCAGAGCATTGGGCAGTTGATTGGAGTTTGAGCACCAGAGGGACCTGGTTCTCCTGAGCCACCCCTCAGCCTTATCCCCAGACCAATGCACGAGGCTCAAACTCCCCCAGCCCACAAATGGGCTCACACCTCCTCTGTCCCCTGTGAGTATTGCTTAGCTGCAGTAAAAGGGTTTAACGTAAGAAATCAAAGCTGTTACCCTACAGTCTTCTTTTAAAATGCCTTCATAGCTGTATTTTCACGAGGCAAAAAGGCAGGACAAGGTTTAGTAATTATAGGACCATGTTAAACTTAATCTGGGTTACTCTGATTTAGAAGATCATGACGAAAACATGTATAATTGAAAAGTGCCCTAGTACAGCAGCAGGGCTCCTACACTCCCTGGATTCCCAAGGTACCTGTGGATGGAGAAAGCTTTCATGTCAAGACTCTCATTAGACATGCACAAGGCTTTATAAAAATAAACTTTGCTTTTGAATTCTGAAGACATAAAAATATAATTAGCAGAAAAAGAGGGTATAAGCAAACCTGCTTGGGCATTCATGTATTTAAACTGATGTGTGCTTTGAGAGCCACATGAATCAATGACGATGCTGTGCCCAGCCTGAGCACTGTCAAAGACACCCAGGCTTTATGTCACAGCTGACATGTCCACTCCATCCACCTCACACACACAGCTTAAATCACCCTGTTGCTATAATGGGCCACGGAAAGCAAGTCTGGCAGTAACAGTCCTTTCAGCTTGAAGGGTCAGAGGAGGAACAGGTCCAGCTCTGGCTTTAGGCTGGACCCTTAGGGCCATGTTCTCTCTGTGCCTGCCTGCACAACAGACACCAGGCCACGCTGTTCCCACAATGACATGCCAGTGGCTTTACATCCCAGCTTGCACATTTAAATGAGTTTCCATTCTTCAGTTAAGAGAGTACTCTTCTATAGAGTTTGACCTGAAAAAATATACGTTAACAGCAGAGGAAGAGAACAGTTGCTGAAATTATTGATTTTTAATTAATGTTCGTTCTTTAATTACTTGTCTTTTAAATTAAAGTGCTAAGTTGGAATGCTGGAGCATCCCTAAAGGCTAGTATGTTTTTCCTATGTGACTTTAGCTTCAATGTTCTATTCTTAAAGGTAAACTGCATATCTTTACAACACCTGTTAGACTTTAGAATGTAACTCAAATTTTTGATAGGCATATTTTTCAGGAAGATGCAGAGGATAATTACTTGGCCAACAGCACTCACAGCTTAGAAATCTCTTTCTAACGCATTGCAACAAGGGCTGTTGATTTCCAAACAGCAGCCTGAGAACAGATACAAAATTATATGTTTTAACTGACCCTCATATAGATTTATTACTTGACAGAGAAATAACATCTGGGATTATCTGCTTAGATTGTCGTATTTTTGGGCGAGAACAAAACAGATTTTGTTATATGAGACAATACTATCCCATGAACAGATATTACAATAATCCAATTATAATAGACACCATCATCCCTTTTGTTTTACTATCTGATTTAGAATATACTCAGTTTTAAGTAAAAGCACATACTCTTTACTAGTCTCAGTTATGGACCAGGCTCTGCCACTTGGGCTAAGCTTTTAAAAACCTTTCATTGCCTACACACCAGTGTGTAAGCCTGAGATGTGTGTTATTTATGTCCATGAGTAAACACAGAATAATCCTCACAGCAATCCTCAGCTGAGTCTGCAAACAGAACCAAATGATGTCAGGAAAGAAGACAGAAGTCTTCTCAGGTGGAAGGAAATACTGCAAAAAAAGGGGCACTTATGGCATTCTTTGGATACGAAGTAAGCAACATCCTTTAGTATACTTTAGGAAAAACAGCATCCTCTAGTATGGGTTAAAAACACTGCCTTTTTCTGCAAACCAATGCTTCTCATCCATTACTGCTGCAACAGCATGAATATTACACTGTGAATGTGTTAAAAAACCTAAAATGGATAAAGTCATCACAGTAATATATCTCAAAACAAGGGGGGGAAATAAAACCACAGAAGGCCAAAACATAACAGATTTAAGGGCAGAGGAACTTTTTCGAAAAGCGAGGCTCACACAAGTTTGCTCTAGCACAAACTGCATTTTCTTCTCTTCTGAGCCTCATACCCTGGTTTCTTCCATCATACTGCCCTCCACTTCAGCCCAGTCAGACACTGCTGATTCACTCTTGTGATAATAAAGATGTAAATTCTCATGACAGCTCTGAAAATGTGGGCTTCCCCCCTTGACCTCCAGGGATCTCTGTGGACGTTTCCTTTGGTAGCTTTCCCAGTTTTGCTCCAAATTTCATGACCATACAAACTCCAAATTACATGAATCAGAACTTCAACCTGGCATCAGTGGAAAAAAATCTACATGTCTTTTGCCAGTGGGCTACAAAACTACAAATGCTCTCTCCAAAGCAGGATTTTGGTTTCCTGTAAAGCTTTCTTAAACTTAAGAACCATTTCTGTCCATGTGGGCTGCATTTCCCTCCAGAACCTGCACTTTCCCTCTCCATGGCCAGCATTGCAGCCCACTGGTGATCACTAACTACAGTGCTTTGAGTACTCTGCTCTTCCCCTTCAACAGCAGCTTGATATCCCATTTCCTCTCATTGGCTTTGCTGCTGAATAGGCAATTTTTCTCCTGTAACTTCTCATTTTTTTTCCCCTGACTCAGCCTGCTGCAGCATCTGAGCAGTCATTTACTAGAGAGTTCTTTACTCCTAAGCTTATTACCTTCCATTTATCTGCATTGAGATGTGCTGCCCTATTACAACCCAGGTACTCAAAATTAATCCTCCTCATGTATCAGATTAAATTGTTTCTCATTATCTGCTTGACTCTCAATTCAGTACCATTTGTAAAACTAAAACCTACTTTTCCATATTATTAATCAAGACTTTTTTTTTTGTGACAAAAAGCCATTGTGTCGCCATCTGAATAATCTGAAACAGTTCAAGTAATACTTCTCCTGCCAGCAAATCTTGAATGTTTCCCTATTTTTCTTTTCCTTCCCTCCTGAAGTGCCTCTCTGTAATCAGCCATTTGAAACATTAATTTAATGCACATTTCCCTAATCTGTATTATGTCCTTATAGCTAAAGGTTCTCAGTGATCAATATTTTACATGATCAGATCAATCACAGCATATGCATCTGTTCCAGACCTGACAAACCGATTTCCTATAGCTTTTTTAAAATGGATTTACAAGGCAATTTCCTTACTTGGTCATTAGATGAACCAACCTTCTTCTAGCCTTATAGATACAAGGTCATTTATTTGAATCTCTTGAGCTTTCTTTTGTTGCAGATTGGGGGTATTTTAAAATGATTGTGAATCACCTTATAAATTGCCAGTGTTTGAATTCTGTTTGAGAACAAATACAGCAATAACCCTTTAGTAAATATGCATATTTCCCTACTTTAATTAATTGCCCTTAATCACACCACTTGAATTAGTTACTCATAATTCACCATACATTAATTTTTCACATTAAATCTGAAATATATGTGTCCTCTTTCCCCAACCCTCCCCACCCTCTCACCCTACGTAATCCTGTTCTAAAGGCAACTTGATTGCTTGGGAGATCTCTCTTCTGGCAGTAAGACTGACACAAAAGCCAAGTCTTCCTCACATGCTAGAGGAGCAGAGAGATAAGTGTACCAGGACAGCAGGCTTGGAGGAGATAAGAAATGCCTCTTATGGGCAAACCTACAGGAGATTTCAAGGGCCACAGTATTCTGATAACATTCCTTGTACATATGGTAGTCTGTAATCATTGAGACTCTGATTATGACCTTGGAGAGAGGATAATTCTAAAGTTATAAGTTAGACAAGACCCAGGTTTGAGAAGCTGTTAGGGGAAAGCCTGATGATACCTTTGCTCTCTGACTCCAGAACTTACAGGAACATTTTCAGAGGATTAATCTTATACTCCTGATTCTCATTCCCTCCACTGTATTTATCCACTTCCAAAATGGAGGAGAAGGGAAGGGAGAAATAAAAAATGACACATACTTGAAATTTAATTTAAAAATGGCTTTGTTCCAGAAAAAGAACAGCCTTGGTTTATTCAGTGTCTTAGTTATCAAAAGCACTTCAGCCCAGACTGAAGGGCAGGTCTGTCTCTGGCTCTAGATACTTCAGCTTGGGAGGACTCTCACTAATACACCACCCTTGAGCATTTCGTAGAGCATCCCTTCTGCCAAAAGAACTCTGCAGACAAATAAACGGGTTTTAAATTCTCTGACAACCATTTTCCAAATTTAGGTTCATTAATTAACTGGAAATAACTCCCTACTGGGTTCCAAATGCTTTTTGGAGTATACTTCATTAAGAAACCAACCCCAAGCCTACACTAATACTCAGGAGAGCTCACCAAGGGCACTGCCAGAGCTGGTCCAAAGGCTGCACACCTTCCCAGTGGATGGGGAAGCCAGAGATGTCCCCTTGCTGTTCCTCCCTTCCCCACGTAATGCTGCTCCACACACTGTTCTCAGACAGATGCTCTACAGCTGTAGCAAAGCCAGTTGGGGAACTTCTCTTCTACAGAACTCCTCAGAAAACAATATTCCATTATCACACCCTGCTATTCTATGTATACTTCAATGCAAATCTGCTTTTCATTAAAAATACCAAAACCTAGTCTGCCTAGAAAATACAGTTAAAACATGGATAAGACAAAGGCAATTTAATGGTAAGTGAAGATGACTACATCAACCCTTTTTTCAGAAAAGTTTTCTCTTTTGAGAGGAAAACAGACCACCAAGAAGATGGTGCCTCTTGAAGATGAAATTACTTTCAAATAGATACATTTGAGTGAAGCAAAACAGTGAGTTTAGTACTACAGTCGGGAAGCGATGCTGTGGCCTCCATTATTCAGATGATCTAATGTCACTTCTGCCTTGAGTCAGGCAGCCCACTTGCAATTCAGAAAAGCCTAATCCTCTCAGGCTTGAAATCCATGTAGAAAACTTACTACTGTGCCTTGTGGGTGGCGTTAGTTCCACGCTTCCTGCTGTATTACTCTTCTACACAGAATGCTGCTCAATGCATATACAATTCATGCATAGAAAAATTTCTTCTCCTTGTTGAATTCCCACCTCCCACTGTTTAATGGGAGACATGAACTTACAGCACTTACTATGAAGTTGACACTACTCAACACTCTTTATACCTAGTCACAACACCTCTGCATTAATTGTCCTAATCAAGCAATTTTGCCATGAAGAACAATTTGATATACTGTGCAGAGTATCTAATCTGGTCTCTGCATTGACATTTTCCTTCATTCACTTCGAGAAAGAAGAACATACTCCAGCCTTTCCCATTATTCAGCACCAATAGACTTAATAATAATATAGAGGCTACAGAAAAAAAATCTTAAGACTGTCTTATGCCATTTCATATATTTGTTATTATTAAGGAAGCACAGAGCCCAAAACCACCTGATTTTTATTTGCCCTTGGGGCAGAGGGGACTAAAAGGTGACATAACATTCTTAGAAGAATAACTTAAGGTCACAGCAAGGCTCCTTCTAACCATCAAAATGTATGAATGACCTAACACAAGTAAGAACCAAGTGTATTACTTTAATGAAATCACTTCCTGAAGTGGAAATACACTGCCCTGGGAAAACAGCAATTAATGTTGCAGGGTAGCTCACCCAGTCAATAAACTGCAAATCTTTTAAAGCTGAAACTGTGCCAGTGAGAGTCAGCAAGCACAAGCATCTTTTCTGTGGGGAGAATGTTTTCTACTGTTTCCTCCTGCTCATTAATCGTTTAACTTCTAGTCCACAAACCCTACAAAAAAGAAGGAAATAAGACCACTGCAGAACACAGGAATTCCACTGAGTTTTGGATTTTTCTACACACTTGAATTTCCTAGCAATTACTTTGGTTATAGTTTGTACTATGTTTTCCATCAATGCCCTTCTCTCTGCCAAACACTGTCAGAGTGAACAAGCTCTGCAGAGGTATGAGCAGAAGAGACTTTAGAGAATATCTGTCCCTTAATTTGTTTATATGCCATATAACTCAGGCTTCCTGATTGGATATGCATATGGAAACATCAAATTTGGCTATCTTTACCTGTGATATGATCCTTTGTCAGCAGTGAAAGAGACCAAGAGATTTCATTGGTTTTCGTGATTTCAGTCTTCAGGTGGAAGAAATTATTCTGGAGACATTGTGAATTTTTGTCAAGGAAAGGTACTTTTTAGTCCAAAGACTAAAAACTTTGGGTTGAGGGCAATTAAAAGACTAGAATTCTGCATCAACTATTAACATAATAAATGACTTTTAAAAATAACACAGATGGAGTCCTCCTACACAGAAGCAACATGAAAAACAGACAGATCAATTCAGCCTACACTGAATGTAACACACGTATTAAACTTCACCTCCTTGCCTTGCAACCAGATCAACAAGTGAAATGACATCACAGGGTTACCCTGAGAGGACACAACAAGGGATTGAGCTGTGTGAACTCTTAGCTCATTTGTTGAGATGGACAACTCAAATCCGTGAGTATCTAAAGTTTTACCACATGCAAAGCTCTGATCCATGCCCAGAATACACCTTTCTCTAACACTGTAATAATTTTTTCCATCATGTTTGAAAAACTCTCATTTCTTCTCCTACCTTCAGCATTCTTGTTGGAGAAGACAGATGCCCTGTAAGATACGTTCATATATATTTGTTTTCAGAGAAATCTTTAAGAGAGAGGGAAAGGTTTAGAACAATTTTGCAAGAATTTCAACTTGGTCTACAATCTTATTATTACAGAAAATGGACAAGACAGGTTATGATGAAGAACCTCAATACATCATAAAACACTGCTGCAACTGCTCAGGAAACTTTCACATGGTTACAGAGGAAACACTGACCTGCTCCCACAGGTTCTTCAACATTAAACAGGGATGGTAGTGTAGCCAGCCACCCTCTTAGCTACATGTCCCCTAAACTAGGAACTTCCTTAGAGGAGAGAAAGCCCATGAAACACAATTAATAAAAGTGACTGAGAGACTGTGCATATCCCAAAGTCATCTCAAAGCCAGACAACATTTAAGAACGCAGATTTTAAAGACAGGCTAGCAAGTTCCTAACTATTTTTGGATCTCCCAGTATCAAAGCTGGAAAGCAGAGCAGTGAATCTATAAAATTATACAACTGAAAAAAGAAGGAAAAAAAAAACACTTTGAGAAAAAAGGTTGAAAGTATTTTCTTGACTTGACTTAGACACCAAATGGCAGAAATCAGTTAGCAAAGTTGATCAGGAAACATGGCCCCTGCAGTTACATGGCACATTTGCACAGTCACACCATGTTTTTGGTGAACCACATTTCTTCTTTTACAAAAAAAAAAAAAAAAAAAGTAATTTTTGAAAGCAATTCACTCCTGGGTCTTCAGGGTTCATGTTACAGATACTATTAAAAGCTGCAGAAGAGTATTCCAGATAAGATCTCAGTCTTGCACATATGGATTCCTTCTACACCCCTCTCACTTGCTTTGGAATGGACTGTTGGGAAGCAGTGCTATTAGAAGTAGCTGAAGCAGGCAAAGTCATTATCACTTGTTCTTTACAGGACCTTCATTGCAGCTAAACTTAATGGAGTGGCAGAGGATTCCTAGAACATTTGGCAGCACTACATATAAAATCAACCTTGAGCATTCAGTTTCCTAAGAAGTTAGAAAACAGCATTAGGAGCCAGTTCTCAGCTAACACTTGCTCCACTTCTGCAATTCCTCTGATTCACAGCTTCAAGAGCCATTGACTTCAAATGGGGCAATGCCAACTTGAACAAGTTATATTATGCAAAAATACAAGTCTTGTTATTACAATGATGGAGAAATCCGATGTCAACTCTCCCAAACTCTAACATTGTTGCCACTAGATTTTTAAAGATCATAAAGAAGGCCTAAACTGTTTGTGAATTTGCTCTGCAAATCAACTGCAAGAAGCAACCTGTTTTGATCCTTCCCTGGAGTCTCCTCCTAAATCAAAGTAGTACAACTCAATTTTTTGACTAAAGTTTCCTTTCTAACAAACCTACGGCCCTAGAAGTCTCTTGGGAAATCTGATGTGTGAGTTTAGGTTTGCATGATTTTCCATATAAACCTTGATTTATGGATTATAAAAAAAATATTCCTAAATATTTGTGTCCTTAAAAGTGTTCATCAACTCCAGGGGACTGAAAGGTGATGAGTGTTTTACTGAGCTCTCCTCCCACCTCCCAGCCAGAATGTTTTCTCTAGAGATAAAGAGAGATGGACTTCTTAGATCAACAAAAGACTGAGCTCAGACATCGAGTTGGAAACAGAATGACTTGTGAAACACAGGTTATACAGGAAGATTGCTAGAAATAAAACAGGGAATGAAGGTAGAGAGTTTGGCACCTGAATAAGAAACAGCTCCTGTAAGAGAGGAGAGCTAAATATAGAACTCCTCTGTAACACCAACTGAAGTCACTGGTGCCTTTCAAAGGTATGTGATGAAATCTTTGGGGATGTATTACAGAACTCAGATGGTAAATTGGCCTGAAGCCAAATAACTCTCTTGCTGCATACATCTCAGGATGAGTGGATTCCAATTTTACCCATAAATAAAAGTCTGGCCAAGGACTTACAAAGAAAAATGTCGGCAAGCATCCATCTCAACATCATTCTGCTGGAAACAAGCTGACTTTAAAAGCTGGCAATAAAACTACTAAAAAAAACCCTAACTCCAAACCACACTGCTAAAAAAAAAACCTGGCAGGAGTGTTGGGGTGGGGTTTTTGTTGTTGTTTGGTTTTTTGGTTTTTTTTTAACAATGTCCTTTTGAGACATTAGTTTCTAAAAGGCACCTTTCCAATTCTGTTGAGGCAGTACAAATTCTGCTATCGGGGAGATTATATTGAGAACAAGTTGCCATAGTGCTACCTTGTGATTTTCCTCAGTCTCTTGGATGAACAATTACACCCATGTTATCATTTGCATGTGCAAATTAAAGAATCTGCCATAAATACACCTGATCAGAAATAAATTGGCAGCATTCTACAGATGTTAACATATTCATTAAATATACATAAGGATATGAACAATTACTTGTGTGACTGGAATCCACTGCTTGGATTATGAAATAACTTCATGCATGTAACAGTATGTACAGAGCTGTGAACGTGGAGTTACAGAAGCAGCTGCTGTGCTTTGTAAGCAGCTGGCTGGTCAGTTCATGGGGTCTGATTTTCACAGACAGAACCACCCACAGAGGCAGAACCATTCACAGAGAACAGACTATGTTTCTCTGGCAATGTTGGCATAATAAAGGTGATGTTACTCAAAACAAAGTTGTAGCTAACTAATCTGTTTTTCTTTGGAGATCTCTTGTCCTCTCTAAGTTACTTCTCCCAGTTTCATGTTTCCATCCAGAAGGGGCTTCCAACTCCTCTCTAATGCAGTCGCCTTCTAATTGTTGGAGCTCAGGGATCCCTCTCTACTTCAATTTTGAATCTTATCTACAGTCAACAAGTTCTCTGCTCACCTGTCCACACCATCACCTTCTTAACCACCCTCTTTGCAGACTTTTCTGCCGCATCATCAGACTCACCTTCTCCCATTTCAACATTTCCTTCTTGGTACCATGATGCTTCATTTACACTCAGAACAGGCATCCTGAGCAAAGCACATACCTGAGTGTGCCAAAGAACAAGCACCCAAGAGAAAACTCCACAAAGAAATTGGCAGCCTTTAAAACAACCTACTAGATTTTGGTTAGAAGGTCATCACTATTAAAGAGGAGTCCACGTTAATTCAGGAACCTTCTGGTAACCTGCTTAGTCTTCCCCAAGGCCTTGAAGGCATCTGGCTCAGCAACCTCACAGGCAAGTGATTTTAAGTAACTTTGTTGTATCTTATTAAGAGGGAAACTATCAAGGGGCAAAGGAATTTTTGAAGCAGAGCATCTGAATTTTAGAGAATATATAACTTCTGCTTGAGTAGCAATTGTGTATCACAAAGAATATGTTCTTCAGCACCAGCAGGAAAGCTTGTTTTGACTCAGAGCTTCCTTCAACTTAGAAATAACTGGCACTGCATTTTTTTAATATATCCACAACCATATCATACCGACTGTACATTTCGCTGCATATATTACTAAACACATTACAGTGAATTCTTTTCAGTTAAACCAGTAATTTCCTAAACATGCTCCTTTGTTATTAGTACAAAGACCAGCAAAATTTCTCATCACTTTTACATTTATCTAATTTAACATCCAAGTGATTAAAAAAAACACTTACTTGCATTTGGCAGCTGAAGTCCCATTCAAATTTTTGCTTACTACTGGTTTTACAGTGTATTTAATCTAAATTTATCATAAGAGGGCCAGTCATACGAACTCTCCTGAATTAATGCTGATAGCTCATCACTGGAAGGGAGCATCATGTGTGAAGCTTAAACATTTTCTACTTACAATATCTGAGAGACACTGGCAATATTTGATGTCAGCTTTGCCACTTGTCACAACAAAGAGAATGATTATACTTACCAGAGATAAGAGCACTTAGAAAGCAAAGCTTGGTCTTCAACTACTGACTCAACCTAACTGGAGTTGTAGAAGAAGAGAAAGAGGAGCAGGTACCAATTAAGCAAAGGTACATAATTGAAATAAACTCTAAATTTTTAACAACTCTTGCAATTAGGTGTTAATTTGGCATCACTTGTTGCAGAAAGGAAAAATCCTAGGACTGTTGTGAGGAAACGCACATTTAGGGAACAGGATGACAGTCACCAAAAGTGTGATTTATGCTGTTAATGGCTTTTTCAAAGGATGAAAAACTCAGCATTTCATTCACTGCAGTCTCAGATTCTTCTCCTGCTGATGGTCCTCATGGCTGATTCTTTTTCTGCAGCCCCATCCACCTTCACAACATTGAAGACAAAGTTGCTAAAGCCTCCAAACCAGTGCTGTCCATGAGGGCAGGCAGAAGATACGAGTGCAAATACCCCTCTTCCTGAAGTCACCAGCCCACAGTTTACTGGCATTGGTGCCCTCCATGCCCTGAGAAGTCTAAAGACAGTTTATGATGCAGCCAGCTGCATGGAGCAAGTTCTGTTGGTTTGGGGGTATAGACATTTTCTCAGTCTCTACAGTAAACCTTCTAGTTTCATCCTCTAAGGATGTTAGGCTCTAGGACTAGCTAAGCTCTAAGCTTCCCAGAAAGGTTGCAAGAAATACAGCTGAGGAATGAAATGCACCTCTTCCATAAGAGTCAAGGACAAAAAACCTGAGACCAGTGTATTGTAACAAGAAGGAAAACCAAGCATAAGGAGAAAGGTTAAGCTGTTATTTAGAAAATACTGGTTAAGAAACCCATACCTCCATCAGAGCAATTATGAGAAAGCAGTGTTGGGCCACTCCATTTGTCTTCTGTGTGGGGTTCTGGCAAAACAATCACAGAATTATAAAATATGCTGAGTTGGAAGGGACCCATCAGGATCATCAAGTTCAACTCCTGGCCCTGTGCAGGACACCCCAAGAATCACAACAAGAATCAAGAGGCTGAGACGTGTATACAACATTGCACTCAGTCACCACTTTACACCTGTGCTCTTCTGACTTCTCTATGCCAGGCCCAGAAAAAACAAATTAAAATCTGACTTAATGATGCTGGTACAAATTTGAAGAGTAGCCACTAGGTTTTTATTCTGCAATAAGAGCTAAATTTGACCAGATAGTGAATAATAGTGAGAACTACACAGCTGCATCAATAACCTTTCTAGAAGGGCCTGTTGTGTAATGTGGAAATGTCAAGCGTGAAAGACAGCTGGTAACTAAAGACTTCTTACACATTAAGTTGTATATATTCTTCATTTTTTCCTTACTAAATCAACGTGCAAAAATTATCTAGCATGCCTGAAAAACACGGCAGACAGCTTCAGATCAGGAGTATCCCAGATGTCTGGAGAAGATTTTCTTTTGTTCCCTCATTTTCTTTACAGCACGAGTTCAGCATTGTGTCACTGAAGAGGATGTGCAGCCATGTGCTGGATATACTGCAGGTCAGACCCTTTGCAGGTTTATGTGCCTTGTAATCTTTAGGGTTTAACCTAAATCTTTGTAATCTGTCTTTTGAAAAAAAAAAAAAAAATCTCTCTGTCTCACTGTTTTCAAACACATGGTAGAAAGAATCAAACACTGGGATCAATACTCAGAAAACACCTGTTAATTCTTCCTAAACACCATGCTGGATAATACACCCTTCTGTCCTGGAGGACAAGGGCTGGCTTAAAATAAGATGTGCAAACATTTCACACTGTCCTACAAAATCTGGAGGGTTTTTTTAAGCATATAAGCAAAATCAAAGAACTTGTACACAGCAAGAATATTCTGTATATAGATACGAGTGGGCAAAAAACTGAATATGAAACAGCCTGAGCACTGACTTTTCCCCAAACACTCAGATACTACTGAAAAAGCATTCAATAATTTTACGTAAGTGTTCTAAGAAAACTCTGGCCTTTTGCAATTTTTGGTGCTCACTGAGGTTTGGGTAAAGCTTCTTCAGTTTCTTTAGCTTCACAGGTCAGGACATTTAAAAGAGAACAAAAAAGAGAGACAAATGTACTATCACCAAAAGTTAACTGCTTATGCAATCATAAAAGAACAGTAGCTCACATTACTGCATAGTGTGCTCACCACACATCTGAAGTAAAATGCACTGCTGTGAAAATTATGCAGCTTTGTTCAGAAAGCATCCCCAGCCCTGACAGAGCAGGATCCAGAACAAGGAGGAGCATCAGAGAAAAAGACAGCATCGAGGGAGCACATGGGGACCAGACTGAGTTCGAAGTAAGACTGAATTCCTCTCCCTTTCAAGTCAATCTGAGATATAAGGAGTCTGCTGGATGAACCTTGCTGTTTGTTGTGGCTTCGCTTTTGTGCAGAGGTAGCAGCTGCTGAAGGCCAAGACTGCTGACGGGATGAAGAGCAGAAACCCCTGAGTTAGATATGGGCTGAGCTAACCCTGGCACTTGAAACCACAGACAATTTTCTATCTGAGCTAATTATCCCTGAGATGATCAACACCCCTGCGTGGTGCTGCACTGGGCTGCCCAGGTGTGGGGCAGGGGATCTCTGCAATGATCCCTGCACCATGGAGATTTGTCTAAGTGCTTTCCTAAGGGATTACCTCGGGAAAAGAAACAACTCTTCAGTAATAGCTAAAAAGTTTAACTCCTCCTTGTTTACAGAGTTGTCCTAACCTAGAATAGCATGAAAGATTTGGCATGATCTCAACCCAAAGGCAGGTGGTATTTAAATACTACAGACATTACCACTGGTAGAGTTGTGCAATAATTATGACGGACCCTGTAGCTGAATATAGTACAAAGAAAAACCTCCATTATTAATAAAGAACCACATCTTCTTATTTAAAATGAGGACAGATTGAAGAGTGAAGTCTCATGGTTTCTCAGGAGGGTCATGGGATGAAAAAGTAGCAAGACAAAGGCCTTCCTCCATACACAGAACACTCTTTGAAGCTCTCCGAGAGTCCTTTAAAGACAAGATGAGAAAAGAATATCAGGGTGACTCATTTGGTCTAAATGTCCTACTTCAGCTATGCTAAGTGTCAGATACTGTCTCAATTTATTCTGAGATTAGGGTAAAATAGCAGAAGGCACAGATAAAAAATTTCCCTCGAACAGTACACAGGTAAGGTAAGGGATAACATTTCTTTTTAGGTTACCATGACCTTTTCAGTGGTAAGACAAGATCCAGCTTGAGAATTAAAAACCCTTATTTTGAAATAAAAGTTCTAAACCTGTTCCTAATGCCATTACTTAAATTTCTCTGGTTGCAAATTTGGCTAACAGTTTCACAACTACAGCTGCACCTTTGAATTTTACCACCAGGAAAACCCACTTAGCTTCCAATTTGTTGCTTGTGGCCAGGTGAGGTGGTAGATAAAAATACTGTGAGGGCTCTTAGAGTGCCTCCCCTGGTGTGTCTATTACCTACAGACCTGGGATCAGCTACTTGATGATGCTGTGAGGACAGACACACAGAAAAGCAGATCTGCATATGTTGGAAAATATGACCTAATTATCAGCTCCTCTAAAGACAGCTGGGTAAGAAGTGACTGCAAGGTGAGCATCTCTCCATCAGTGCCAGGCACCTGCTGAATTCCCCCTCTGTGAGCTGCTGGCCTGGGCAGCAGCGGCCTAGAAAGAGCGGTGACACTGTTAAGTTTTAAATCCTTCTGTCAGAAAGAGGGTGCCTGGCCTAGCTTTCTAATTGATATTTTATCTTCATTTTCTCCAGCCACATGATTCTAAGATCTTGGTCTGACAGACAGACTAAGGTGTGCACACTATTTCCTGGATGGAGACGGGTGTGCATACACAGTGAGAAGGATCTTCCAGATGTAAACCTTATTTCAGGTCACATTCAGCTGACAGGAAGTGCCATAAGCATTTGAAAAAGTCCAGGTAGTTAGGAATAACCTGGCAGCTGTGTGAGTTAAAAAGCATTAGCAAAACAACACAATAGGATGTAGGAAACACAGCTGTGATTAATACCCTCATCTCTAAGCCTCTCGGGAGATAAGTAAACCCTATGGAAAGCTCTTGCTCTGTGTCCTGTGAGGTGGCAGGTACATGTGAATTTAGGAGCAAAAGAGGTTTGCAAGCCATTTGAAATGCCACATTCAGTGACTTTCCTTCAAAGCCTCAAGTTCCTTCCTCAATATATATACTCCATAAGCATTGAAGTACCCAGTGACAGAAATGTTATAGCAAGAATTTGAGTCTTCCTGCTTGGGATTTTAAACAGAGAACCTTATTCTATAAAACATGTCCAGCCACCTTAAAAACAGATGTCCCTAAAAAAAATACCAGTCCCTAGTGCTCAGCTGGTTCAGTAGGGAATTGTTACTGTTACTCTTTCTGATGAGATGTCCAAATAGTTTTGAGAATCAAGTCATTCACTTCCCTCTTTATAATGGGAAACATTAAATTTCCCTACTGCTTGGGACTTGAGCAGTCCTACTGCTCAGGACTATGGTGACTTTCATGTTCAATCATGAATCATTTTGGCAATAAGGACCATATTAACTCATTATTAAGGGAGTAAGGAAAGAAGAAATCAAACTAAACTCTGTGAGGGGGTTCTGATCTCATTTGCAGACAAGCAAATATTGAGTAAATCTTGGATTTTGGTGGAATTACTCTGGATTTGCACTGTCTGAGCCTGAACCCAAGCCAGGCCCAGACTGTGTTCAGGTAAGCTCATTAAATACATCCCAACCCCTTTGACTCTGCTGGGAGCACTCACATGTTTAAAGTTAATCGCGTGCTTAAAGGCTTTGGAGGATCAGGGCAAGAGGGCTCAGCCACTTACAGGACTGAGCTATTCTGCTTTATGTGCTGAGCATCTGAAGAAAATAAAAGTCCAATTGTCATCACTGCTTCCCAATGCCCTGAAGTTGAAGGTTATCAGTTAATCACTCAAGTCAAAGATGGTTTCTCTTAAGGGGAAAAGGCTATTATACTGGTGGCAGCTTCAGACCTTTGACTTTAGGTCTCTGTTCCTCCCTTTAGATCATCCTTCACTACAGATATGGTCCCATATCTGCAGCAATTCTATGTGTATCCAGACAGACTGGATTTAGAGCTTATTTTCATTCAGTATTGGACAAGCCTCAGGCATTGCTCATTGCTGCTTCTTGCTCGTGCCAGCACTTGGGAGCAAGGCAAGGTGTAAGCTTCACATTCCCCACAGGACCTGAGAGGTGCAGGAAAAAGCAGAATCAAGAACAAGGTTTTGCTGAGGCAAAGGGAAATAAGGAAAGTACTGAGGGCTGCAGGTCTAACATTAGGCAGTAGCAGACTGCCTGCCTTCCCTGGGATGAGCTGCTCCAGGCTAGACAGCTTAGCTGCAGCAGGAAAGGGTTAAATACTCCTGTTGACAAGAGCAAATGGGATGCCAAGTCTTCACTTTTCAACCCTGCTGAAATCAGAAGACACGATGAAGAACATGGAAGCTTATGAAATGCTTCTAAAGAGGATCATGTCACTGAGTAGGAGCCCCTACTAATGTACCAAGTGTGCCTGGTCTGACTGTCTCGGACACAACCAGCGCAGGTGGCTGTGCCTCTTTCACATGGCTCATCTCTATTATTCTGCACTGGAACACAAAGTCATTTTTAGTCCTGAACAATATGTAGAGTTTAAAAACCTCTCACAATTCTCCATGATTTCAAATACAGGTTCTCCTCCCCCTTCTTTCTTTTTCTCCTCTAAAATGAAGAAATGCACATGCATTAACATAATTAAATGAGCGAGCAAGGCTAATAGGACTGATTTGGTCTAGAATAAAAGGATATAATTAGAGTGCCAAGTAACAGTACTATCTGTGGTGACACGACTCTCAGAGCACCAAAGGGACACTCAGTATGACAACATAAAGGCTACAAATTTTTACTGGTGACAAAACTGCCTGTGCACATGGAGCAGGTAGAAGAGGCAGCCTCCTACATAATGGGCTTAAACATCCTACCTTTCCCTTGCCCCAGGACTGGTTCTGCCACTCATCCCATTGCCAGAGATGAAGATAACAAGCCATTGTCAAGGGCAACCACAAAGCTGCTTGTTTCACATTAGCATCCTTAACATTTTCTATCTAATCAGATTTCCTGTTGGTTGAGGAAAGCTGCCTTTCCTCATTACCAGCTGCTATCCCAGATTTCCCTCTCCCCAGCCCCAATGCGTATTTTGCCATGCTTTTCTGCTTTTCTGTGTAAAAAGGTTATGTATGCCTGGAGGGAGACTAAATGTTACAAAAAAAAAAAAATTAAAGAAGAAGAAGGCAAAGAATCCCACATGAAAACAGAACTATGGGCAAGTGGCCAAGACTCTTGATTGTGTGACTGTGACTAACCAATGGGTGTTTTTAAAAAACATTTCTCATTTTTTCCCTCCTCTGGATGTAATAATACAACTCAAATTAGTTTTCCAGGAGCCGACTTCTTTTATGTAACCATGTTTTATACAGATAGCAGCAGCTTATGTTTAAACTATTTAAGAGAACAAATAGCTGCAAAATGTACTTCAGATGGCCCTTCGCCTGCTAGCAGTGTATTCCTGGCTGGAGGGAAGCTATAAAAACAACCTGTATTTTGCTGCTGCTTGGATGTAATTGTAAGCAATGCCCAATGCCCACAGGACCCAGCATCTAGGTAAGGATGTCAGCTTTGCTTGTTTTATTGCATTTGAGAGATCCACAACATTGTAAATTGTAAGATGACTTTGACAAAACAAAGCTGGAATGATGTAGAATAAAGCAGCAGTTCAGCTTGTAACTCAAGTTTCCCACAGCATTAGGAAAGGCAGCATCCCATCTGAACTGCAATCCAGACAGACAGACATCACCCTGCTGGCACTGGGCCCAAATGGAAATTTCCACATTTTGGGAAGATAATATTGTTGTCATTTCCTATTGTTCTCCTTCTGTTCACTTCTACCATTTGCTACAGTTACTGGACCAAGGACCTTCTATGTGTCCTCCAGGTTGATATCAAATATCCTGACTCTGGATCGATACTCCTAAGGTGTATTTGAGGCACATGGGTGCTGTGAATAACGATGATGTTGCAAGCAGGCAGGCAGGTGTCAGGAAAAGAACAAGAAACCAAGGCAGGTCAATTTATGGAAACATGGATCTAATTTTCTCATTTCTGATTTTGCTTTTAGAAATAAACCTAAGCTGCAAGAAACAAAATAGGCTGAAGATATGAGAAGTGATGGGCCACCAAGCTCAGTTACCACTGTGAGGTGGCATATAAGTCTTTCAGCAAATAGCAGAACACTCCCCAAAGACCCCTACAAAAAGTCTGGAAAATCTTTTACCTGGTATCATCTCACATGCCTAGGGGGTTCAAATCCTGAAGTGATAAATGTGGTTCTCCAAGCATTAACCCTGTATTAAAGAGGTTAAAAGATGCAGAGAAGAAATCCATCCTAGGCAAAGCTGGAAACACGCAGGCTTAACTATGTGTTCCCATGTCATTACTCAGCAGATAAAAAGGTACATTTTTATACTCTCTGCAGAGTCTTTCAAGTCTGTAATTTTCAGTAAAACTTCCATTGTGACATTTTACTTGGAGAACTTTCCTAATAGCTTCTTAGTTGTCACACTTTCCAATACCTTGAAAAATGTGTAAATTATACCATAGTAACAAGTTAAAACATTTCTTTTCATTCATCCTACCAGCATAATTGAGCCTGTTAACTGCTGGGTTCACACAGGAAGGTATTCTGCTAGGATTTGTTTCAGCCACTCCAGTAACTTCAATGGACTCTTGCAGTGTTTGCACGGAAAGCACAGTTCAGATAATTTCACACTCAAAATTTTTCAGGCTTCATGCCAACAAACCACTGAGGATGACACACATCAGTCCTTTGGTGGATCTAACACCATTGCCACACAATTCACAGGTGTTGAAGAAAGGGACCAATGCAGCCCAGGCAATTTGAGCTACGAGAGAGGATAAAAGGATTCCTAAACATGTATTTTTCCTCTCATGCTAGAAGAAACATCTTTCACAGAAACACATACAGAAGTCACACAACAACAAAAACTGATACCCCTATAATTCCCATCAACTGAGATGGTTGTAGGACAAGCCAATACAGCCATGTCTTCTTGTGTCTGTCTAGTAATGCAAGATTCCTAGAGGAGAGGAGGAGGGATAAAAAAAGGGAAGAGACATTCATCCTCATACATGGCATTAAAAGATGACAGGCTTTCAACTCAGAACTAAACATTTTCACTGAGAGCGAATAACAATACCATATGCCACGCAGGAAGGAGTAACACAGCTGTTGTTGGAGACAGACAGTGTGTAGATTTATGGAGAATCTAAGAAGAGCAACTGTTGGCTTCCAGGCGGCAATACGGCAGAACTTCCCCAGGTCTTCACTCAGAGCCTGCACCATGTAAGATTTTCCTGGCAGATCCTGAATTCCTCAAAATTGAACCAAACCATGTCTCCAGCAGACTCATGCTCTGGAGAGAAAAGGCCCAGCATACCTCTGCTTTCCTTGTTCCTCTTGAACAGGTCATTAGTGGGTAAATTGTTGATTTATTCACTGAAAAGGACCAGGCCCAGCTAAGAGCTAGTCCTCAGCAGGAATCCAGCTCCCAGGATAAGTTCCACTGAAATAACCATCAGCTTCTGCTGGAGTTACACATTAGCACATGGCAAAAAATGAAATACAGCATGTGAGTCAAAGATGCCAAGTTTAGGGCCCTTCTTTTTACGGATCACATGGAATCTTTAATTTCACCAAATATCAGTTGCTGAGCACCTATAGTAGCGCAGCTGTCATCATCTTCCTAGAGGAGCTTGACATGAACAGTTCTGGGCTCATAATTTACTCATGAACAACACAAACCCTGACAGATGATAGGAAATTCATGACATCTGCTAATCCAGAAGAGTCCTATAGCATTCGTCTTTCCTTCACGTTTATGGAGTTACAAAATCACAACTCTTATCAAGTCAGCCCCAGAACTGAGAGTTTTTTCAAACCCCAATTTTAATATCCAGTTATATCATCACTGAAGCATAAAACCTCTTCCCACATCTTACACCAGTGTGTGTGTCGGACTTAACATTTCTGGTGAGACGAAAAAGAAATACTATTTTAATAAAATAATTTTATTGTAAAAGACTCAAATCTCCCAGACGTGGTGCAAAGAACATTCATGAAAAATTTGGAGTATGTAACAGGAGAAAGCAATTGACTGAACATTTAGGGATAATAGTGACAGCTCGATGACTGATGCCCATCATTACAGAGAGAATAATACAAGCGATTTGTCATAAGAACTCCAACCTGTTCACTGCCATTCCTGTAGACTCGATTGTGGCAGAATCCAGCCCTGAATATTTAATCTTAAAACACATCTACCGGTAGTAGCATTATTTGTCTTGGCAGACACTGGAGCTTATGCAAAAAGTAGAAGGCTTACCATGTGGAATATGAGGCAGTAATGCAAAACACATATGAAACAATAAGAGAAAATATTAAAATAATAGAATTTAATATAGCTTAATCTTATGTACACTAGATGAACGATAGATACCTCATTAGCAGTTTCATATTAGTAAACACAGCATGAGAAGAGACCATACCTTTGCTTTATCTGAAAAGGAAAACATTCTACTCATTTTTTTTTCTGCTCTGCATGCATTTCATTTCCCAAAATGCAACCAGGCGTGCATTACATACAAACTTCACCCTGCTTCACCGGTGTACAGCTGCCATGAGCATTCTCTAGCGCTATGCAGAAGCCTTATGGAGTGAAAGGTGTTGGGGACAAGCCGAACCTGAGTCTAAGTGCCATATTTTCAGCAGAGTGCAGCTTCAGAAATGTTACTGGAAAGAACCAACTAGGAATTGATGCTGTTTTAAGTAGCAAGCAGCTTTTGGCAGCCAAAAAAAAGGGCAGTGTGTAATGATGAGAGAGCTGAAACAAACAAACTTTATTTAAGAAAAAGCAGCGTCATTTCTCTTTTAGAACGATACCGTACGTGGCTTATACTACAGTGTCCTGTGATAGCTGACTCAGACACTAACAGGCAAGCAAAGGGGACATGGAGTGCATCACGCTTCCTGCGTCAGCTGCACTGCACTGACACAGGCGGGAAAACACACAGCACGCTCTCGGGACATACATGGAAAAAAAAAAAAATAGAAACAAACAGAACATGGATCCATAGTGCCACAAACCTTCCGGCTCTGTGTTCTCTTTGAGGTGCACTTGCTTCAGTGGGCAGCAGAAGATTTCGTGACACTTAGCACGAAAAGGGGACTCTTTTTTCTTTAATTCCGCAGATTGGATCGAATCTTGCCGTAACATAATGTACTCCTGTGTGCCAGGGGGAGCGTCATCCATAACTGTGGTCACCACATAACAAAATGAACTCAAGTTAGAGCTTGAGGAAAGCAATCTAGGGAATCAAATCAACTACATAATGTCAGGGTTGGGGAAAGAAAGGAGGGAAAGAAAGGTTCATAGGAAGGAAAACAAACTTTAAAGTGTAAAGTATCTTGGTCATGGTGGTAGAAGCGTGGGAAGGAACATTTACTTTTATAAACAATGCTTCTCATAAACATCAACACTTTATACTGTTTCATGCAGCTTTAATAAATAGAATAACACCCTGCTCCAAAAAGCAACAAAGTTCCCTCCTATGTCTTTCCTTTATTCTCCTATAGCACCTATATCTATTCTGCATGCAGATTAAGAAAAAAACCAAACCAAGCATGCTTTTATGGCCTAGCCATAGGCAATCTCTACATTAACATCAGCAAGCAATCATTCCACATCTGCAGGTAATGCAGCATCAGTGTATCTATTCCCCAAAGTACCAGAAACATGCCTTTATCAGGCCACATAATTACACACAGTTCCTTAGAGCAAGGATGATAATCCAATGACATTTGACTCGACCATCATTTTCAATGGATAGAAGAATAAATGTACAAAGAGAAAGCACATTAATCCTTTAGATGGTTTTCTTGTAAAACAGCAAGTAATTTTTAAAGTTGATCTTATAAATCAATAGTGCCATTAATAATATAAATGATATGTGGTCTAAAATGTTTTCTGAATGGGGTCAGACTATTAAATGGCAAAAAGATGAAATATATAGCATACAGAAAGCTCCAGCTACCTCAAAGTATTACATTACCAGAAAGAATTGAAACACTTTTCCACTATCTAAAAAATGAAGCCTTAATAACAGAGATAGTGAGAGATTCTTCAGCTCACAGCTTTAAGGCACAGATCATCTCACAACAACAAAAATCAAATGCTTTTTCAAAAGACAGTCTCTAACCACCACTGGTTACCTATAGCATCATGCAGAGATATAAAACCACAGCCAAAACCAAGATCCATGGGGGGGGAAACAATAAAAAAATCCAAGAATTAGGAAAATAAAAATCCAATAATGAAGAAAGTAGCTATTAATAGGTTCACAGATGCACTAGCATGCATTAGGTAAGTTTATTTCGTTCTCAAAGTGTTGCCCACTAATTCTAACAATTTAACTGCTCTCTAAATATCTATCTGCCAAGCTACAACCATTTGAAAAACTTGTCACATTTAAACATGGATCCTCTTAACCAAATAATAGCCTCTTGCATTTTCGTGCACTTGATTTTTCTCTATTAAGAGCCATATCTAGATGAAAAACCCAACTTTACAGTCTTTTTATTCAGAGTAGGCAGTCACCTTCTTTCAAGACCTCATTAATCCACTGAAGAAACTTTGCACCTTGGCTGTTGTTGCTTCATTAGACCACATGCAGCATCAGTAATACACACTAATAATCTATAAAAGTGTCATTAAAAGGGATGCATGGGCTAATAGGAAAGCATAACTGGTTCAAAAAGAGCAGCAGGTCAATGGAGCACAAGGTCTGCGTTGCTATATAATTACATCCTTAGCAATACCAGTTTTACTTTGGCTTGTGGGAAGGGTATGGATGTGCTCAGGAAATGTACTGACAGCCTTGAGACTGAAGGGCAATGGCTGGGATTAATCACTAAGAGTCAACATCCAAGACCAACAAGGCCTGACGAGTCACTCTTCCAAAAAGCCACCATGCAGGAGAGAAAGAGCTACTGGTGACCACCAGTATGGCCATAGGGACATGCCAAACAAGGGCTGTTTGGCACTGAGCTGTGATTTCGTTGCCTCTGGAAGGTCAGAGCATGCAGCATCTGCAAACTAACTCCAAAGACTGATTCCATTCATCAAGTATTGAGCAAATAGCTGCTTGACATCACTAGGGAGGCCCACCCCTATCTCAGGCAAGTTCACTAAGACAGGTGTAGTAGATAACAACTGGTCCTTTACCAGTCACCTACACACTCATATCACCACCTGCACACAAATTTATTTAAAGGTGAATATACCACAATGAGACCCACACCTTTTACCAGCGAAGAACATGGCAAAATCAACAAAAGCACATTGTGTTACTAGACCCAAGGACAGCAGGTGTAAATGAGTCTTGGTTTTGAGGGCCGTGGTAGCACTGACATCTGGAGCAAACCCCAAGAACCACAGCAATAATGCAGCCCTAATGCAGGAATGATGTATGGATAACTTAATAGATGTCGGTGTTCTGAAGGAACAGCTAAAACCTTTTCTTAACATGATGAATGGCCTTAAGTCACGCTGAGAATTTATTACAAAACGAGGAACACCCCCTGACCCCAGTGCGTCCTTTTCCCTGCTATGATGACAGCAAGACACTCTTGTGGAGCCACTGAAATCAGCTGCAGGACCTCAATTACCGGCCCCAGGAACGAATCCACAGACATATTACAACTACACGAAATCTAATGTAAAAAAAACTTCAAAAACTTGAAGATGTCCATTTCTGATGACTAAAAATAATCAGTGCACAACCACGAAAAATAACTGAACAAACACTTTAGAAAAAGGAGAAATATCCTCAGGAATCTGCTATGACTTTGCTAATGGGATAAAACCCACATTTATGAAAGAGTCACATATACATCACAGTAGGAGAGAAACCATAAATTTTAGGGAATTAACAGAAATCCAAAGCAGTATTTGCATACTGTGCTATGTGGAGCAGAGGACATTGTTGGTACTCAACTGTTCCCTCTGTTGCAGACTCTAATTGCAGGACCTATGATATGCTTACCCTGCTCTGTGTACACACAAATACATGAGTTAGCTTCAAATCAGCTACTTTGGGTAGTAATCACAAGCCAGCACCAAGCTCAAAATGGGAGCAGAAGACCCATGAGAAGCCTGGTAGCTTTACTCCATCATACGGATGCTGTTCTTGGGAGCAGTTAGAAGAAACTTTTACTGAGGCACATCTACATTTCCTTGACCACCTTCCTGAAGGCAGATGTGTAACCATCGTGCCAGCCTCCAGTCTTCAGCTATGTCTCTGTTGTTGTATTTCAGCAGCTAATTTTTTTTTTTTTTCATCCTAATGTATTCCCAATCCTCATGGGTAGAACACCTCAGTGCTCTACATTCCCATCTTCCCATGAATAAAACAGAGTCAACACTGTCATGGAAATAGGTCATTAACATACAGCTAAAGAACTTGCATGTTCTCAGATGGAAGTTGATAAATAAATACTTCATAGCTTAAAAAAAAAAAAAATAAAATCTTTTTTCTCCCCCACCTCACAATCTGATGGAGACCAAACCCACAGCAAGTGTGTATACATGAGAGGAATTTGTTTAGCAGTAAGTATAAAACAGCTGCAGTAACTATTATGTTTCCTACATCAAAACATTCTGTTTGCTAAATATCACCCTGTAGCATATTCTTTCATTTAAACAAAATAATAATAATTACATAATAATTACCTGCTGTCAACAAGCCAGGAGGAAAAAAAATTCCCTCTTTCTATGAGCTTCATTGAGAGAAAGTGATCTTTAGGATGACTGCCGGCACCAGGATGTTTTTCAAGATAAATTCAAACATGTTTACTTTATATAAACACACCAGCTAAAACAATTTGCTGGTTGCTGTCTTTCTTTTATGTCCAACTGCATTTCAGTCCCATATAGAATTGCCAGAAACCATAACATCAACCTTGTCCATGGGCCTTGGCTCAGGTTCCAACTGAATAATCTCTGATGTAATTCAAAGTTTAATAAAGCTGTAAAGAAACAGCATTCCCCCTCAGTTTTACAACAACAGGCTTCAGCTCTGTTAACTAAAGGCTGTAGGAACTACAGAGTAAATAAAATCCAGGCAAAACAAATCCTCACGTTTCTGTTAACTGTTGTTCTTGTATGTTCGACACTATTTAACTTCCATAAATCCATTTCCTCCTTGAATAAGCTTTGCAGGTTGCTACCTGAAACGTGAATTTCCTTCTCCTTCAGTTCCCCAATTTTTCATAGTCTGGTTAGTTTTACATGCTGTGAGCCCCAGGATACTTATACTTGCAATAAATTAGTTTTCCTGGAATTTTGGAAGGACTGAAGTCATGGCTCCACACCAGAGCTTCAAGCCACGGAGAGCACTAGAGCGCCTCTTAGAGCCTGCATCCATGTAGTGAAGAAAATCCCTTTTGTCTGGCACAAAGGAGCAAGTTGCAAAAAAAACCATTCCCCAAAATTACTCTTTTGGGACAAACTGGAGCAGCACCACAAGCCTCCCCACTGCTGCCTGCCTGGCTGTGCTAGGAGACAGAACAGTGATGCTCACTGAGCACCTCCTTCATTCTCTCCTTCCTCCATCCACAGAAAGGAGACAAAGGTCATAAGTGAGGTCACCCAGACCCCTGAGGCTGTTTAGAGTTATGTAGTAAATATATTTTTTTTTTCCTTTTAGGGGAAAACATTAGGCTATCAAGTTGCTTTCAGCTCCTTACAGTAAAACTCAGCTCCTTTTAGTAAAACTAAAAAAAGCCTCTCCAAAATAACTTACTCCAAGAGACTGCCTGCAGGACTGGGAAGGGTGGGAAAGTGAGGTATTTTTCTGTAATAACATTTTCCCAGTTGAGACAGTTGATGAAAAGCTCTCCAGTATACATGCAATAACAATTCCCTTTGCTTCTTTTCATCACTGCTTTGTTTCCCCCCTAATTTATCCCAGTTCAGGTGTGATTCCTTTGTTACCCACCTGATCAACATAATATATTAACTCAGAGCACAAAAATATATCAAAGCTAATTAAAAAAAAAAAAATCTATTCTGGGGTTGTAATACACTCAAAACCTCTTAATGACAACACAGTCTATCTGTACCATTAGCTATCCAGCTTTGCCAAAATCTTGATGAAGTATTCTTACCAAACAGCCCTGGCACTGCTGCATCACTCAGAAATCTTATTTTCAGCTTGCAGCTGTGTGCTCACAACTTAGAAGTCTGGTTGACTCTGACTTGCAGTTTTCACAATGAAGACAGATATCACATGAAGCAAAAGCAGCCAATTCTCTAATTTTTATTCAGAGCAAGCCGTTTCTAAAGTCCCTCCTTTTGCACCACTCTTTTTCCCCCAGTACATCAACAAAATCAGGCACCACACCAGAGACGCACCAGCTCATTCCAAATTAAAAAAAAAAAACAACAACCAACCAAACAGCAAAAATACCTTGTGAAAGACACAACTTTCTTTAGATGATATTTCAAAATTAAAACTTGGCTCAAAATGAACTCTCATTACCCCTGGAGGCTGCTGCTGGATGGGTCTGTGCCAGATGACAGCGACAGCTTCGCTCCTTCACTCCTCTCACACGGAAGCAGCGCCCGGTCTTTTGTTCTGAAACCAATACTATAAATTTCCTCTATGGCAACTATTTCTCTGTGCTTATTTTTGAACTGATATTAAAAGGACAGTTTTACTGCATTAAAAAAGAAGCACATAAATTTTGAGATTGGCAGTAGCTGTCTCTAAGAGCTCAGATACTTGGGGAAGCAAAGTCCTTGCTCAACAGAGGGCTTTTACTACTTGAACTAGTGATTTTTCAAACTGCTGATCTAAATAAGATTGTAGTTGGTTATTAGAAGTTGAGGCTTTTGGGATTGAACAGTATATGGTCCAAGAGCTCTTTTCTATGCCTGGTGAGAAAGGGAGGGTAACTTCCTATTTATGGCATAAATGTCACAGGAATATTTAAAATTCACCACTGATGTCCAAGTAATATTCCTTACGGTAAAATCAACATCCCAGCTGCTGCTGGGATTTTTGTATAAGGCAGAGATTCCCTAACATCTATACAGGCAGCTGCAGCCTGGAGCTCAGCATTTACCCAGGCCCTGGGGAAGGTTCTCCATCCCACATCAAATACAGGGTTTGTTGGTTGTACTGATTTTGTTACTCCAGCAGCAGCCACAGCCAGCCACGCTACAGCTTGAACCTTGTCCAAACAGCCCCAAACTGCTACAAAGGCTGCAGCACAAGCAACCCCAACGACTTCTGCCAATCCTAAACCTACTTGGGGGCCTCATTCCTAGATGGAAATGAAGCAGTGAAGAGAAATCCCATCTTTAAAAGTCTGTGAGAGGAGATGGAATGCTACAGTCCTACTCCCAGGGCTTGGTCAAGCACGAGCACAGCAGGATGTTCAGTATGGCCCATCAAGTGCAACATTTTCACTGCCAATAAAGTAGGAACAAACTTCACTGAAATCTCTTGCAGTTCATAGGAGCATTTCTCCTCTCCAAGACAGCACTCCTCCCTGCTTTAGATAGATTGCTCAGAATTATTTCACAGTCCCTTCCAATACAGCCAATGAAATCCTTATTAGAGAACCAGGAATAAAGTCAGCCAAAATGATATGGTTAAAACCTACTTTAGGTAAAACATTCCATGCTAAATTAATTCTTCAGGTTTGCACAGTCCCACCTTCACTCTCACATCAATGAATTTCCCCCATGATTTAAGATAGTGATTTATTTTTTGATTTGAAACTACTTTCAATTGTGAAATATTTTCATTTTTAAACATGCAATTGTTGTCTTGTGACCAAAATTGAAAGCTGACAGCTCTTTCAAACATGTTTCTTTCAATATATGTAAGAATTTATAAACTTTTTGATCTGCTGAAAAATTCTTAAATACGCTCTCTTTAGGTCAACCACACAGAATATTTTTTTTCAGATCTTCCAAAAATATTTGCACAGAACACTCCCCCTTGACCTACAAGAGTAATTGGATTAACTGCTAGCAGTAATAGGCTGTTATCCTCTAAAAGGGCTAGCCAAGATAAGGCTGCATTTAGATCTTTGTGCATAATAAAGACATCCAACATCAAAAATTTGTTGATAAATGCTGCTAATAATGCATCTCCTCTTTCCCCTGTGGAAATGGCACTAACATTTCTGCATAGAGCCTTATTTCCTAGCTATTCCAGGCACCCTTCTACTACCAAACAGCCTTTGATTAACTCTAATCTGGCCATTTTTCAGTGATGCAGCTGCCTGTGACCTTACTGTGACCTTACTGTGCCTGCTTGCAATGAAGAGAACAGAAGGCCAAATGTGAAAACCAGACCCACTTCCTATGAGATATGCTGCCTCCCTGGGGCCTGAGTCACAGATGTGAAGAGAAAGCTTCCTATCCTGGAATAGCCCTCAAATTGATATTTATTGTTTACTTACTGATTTATTTTTTTTTTAGGTAGGCAGTAATGAAGTTGCAACAAGAAATCCAAGGGCAATCATGAGAGACTTCAGGGCTGTGGGATGACTGGTTAAAGGATCAGGAGCACAAGTAGTGTTCTCCACTATCCCTCCAGTTGCAGGGAATAATGAGGGCAGAAATAGGAAAACCCAGCATATCAATACTTCGCTCTGAGCCTGGTGTCAGCAGCAGAATGTTGTGCCAGTGGAGGTTTAGATTAGACATTAGGAAAAATTTCTTCACCAAAAAAGTTGTCAGGCGTTGGAATCAGCTGCCCAGTGATGAGGTTCAATCACCATCCCTGGAGGGATTTAAAAGATGTGTAGAAGTGGCAGCTGGGGACATGGTTTAGTGGTGAACATGGCAGTGCTGGGTTAATGGTTGGGGATGATGGTCTTAGGAGTCTTTTCCTACCTAAACCATTCTGCGATTCTTAGAGCTTGGTTTAGGAGATCTGCAGTTTTCTCTCCTGATGCTGCTAGGCCGTGCTGTCAGCCTTCTGCATCTGAGCTGTGATAAAGAGCTCATCAAGGCCTAAATAATAGCCACAATTTACTCTCCATTGTGCAGACCCACCACACCTTTCCCTTTCCAGCCATCAGATTCTGTGGGTTTGCTATGCAAAACCTGCATCCCCACTTATTTAAACTCTGCAGCTCAGTTCACTGCTCTGCCGTGCTTGCCCCTGAATGAATGAATGTTGCTTCCCTGCCTGTTCCAAGTGGTTTCCTGCTTTTCCCATCTGCTAAAATAAATGCAAGCTGGCTGCTTTCCAAACAGGTGGGTTGATCCATGCATCACAGCAGACAAGATAGTAATTTACAGTGTACTATTCCTTTCTCTAGAATGTGCGTATGAGGAGCAACAGGCACACAGAGCAGCTTACAGCAGAGCTGGGAGCACACCAGAGGGTTACTGGGGACCCTTCATGAGAAGCAGGGGCTGGCTGAAACAGCAGGACCTGCTTGTCCAGCTGCAGAAGCTCAGTCATCCAAGTTGCACAGCCACCAAAGATGTTGGCTCTTCAGATCAAGTTGTGGCTGCCACCTAACGCACCAGCCCAGAACTTGGGGACCAAACATTCCTCTTTCTGCTCCAACAACACAAGGAAGGAAGCCTTGTGGAATACAGGAGATGGGCAGCAACTCTGGATGGGAACAGGAGTTTGCTCAAACCCCTTACTCACTCCCATCTATCACAAACCCAACACTGATCAACTCACAGCAGAGAATATCTCAGTGTCCCACACTGCACAAAGTGAACTTATGGTCTCCATTGACAAAGTTTGGGAGGAAAAGCAAGGAATGCTGCTGTTTCTAAGAGAATATCCTTGCAGTGAGATAAAAATCAGGCATGCAGAGGAGAACACGTCAAGAGAACTTCTAGAAAGGTCCAGGGATGAGTGGGAAGCTAACAGTTCTGAAAGCTTTGGAGAGCTGTAGTTTGCTGCTTATGAAATATTAGAATGCTCTTGTGTATCATAACTTTAATAAGAATTTAATTATTAATGTAGCCCTATTTGGAGCTAGGAGAAAGTTTCAAATGATAAGGGAAGTCAAGAGAAGTGGGAACGCCTGCACTTTTTTCTTCCTATTTATGCAGCATCTATTGACAACAGCTGGGCTACAAAAGGAGATGTAACTCCCCTAGTGTTGGAAAGGGAAAAAAACAACAAAAACACAAAGAAAGAACTAAGACAAAATCAGAATCCTCTTGGAAGAGAAAAACAAGGAAGAGTGGCCTGAAAAAGTCATGAAAATAATCAAAAAATAGACTGCATCCTCCCTGGAAATCTGAAAGGATCAGCTATCCCTCTTGGGAGCAGGAGATGAGCAGCAGTACAATAGTTTATGAGTCTGCTTCAGAGATTTACCACTGCTGCAGCTCTTGGGCATTTCACTTAGAAGAAGCAGGCAAGAACAGAAGCACCATTCATGAAAGGACAGGTGACACCTCCCAATGATTTGCCTCATTTACTAAGGATTAACAAAAGGAAGGACGCAAGAAATTGAGTGTTTTAAAATTCAAACTCATTACAGAAAGAGCTGTTCTGAGAAATGGCCTCAGAGGAGATATTTCAGAGGAGATATTTCAAAACAAAGCATGGAAAACTAATCAGCAGGAGCAAAAATCCTCAGTGTGCCATGGAGAGGTGCACAGTGTGTTCTCACAGCCCTAGAAAGCAGCAGAACCCTGTACACTGCTCTGGATCTGCACCCCTGCCTAGAGAGGCACACAGCTCTGATCAGAGCTGTGTACACAGCTGTCGGATGAACAACAGAAAAAACCCTTCACAAAAGATAAAACATAAATCTAATTTAACCTGAAATATTCCTCTCCATTTTAAGAGTGGAAGTTATTTGCCACAGGTTAAAGGTTAGGCTTATACAGACAGGGTCACTATACACAAACACACATTTACACAAAACACTTCATTTTTAAAACAGTCAAATGAAAGGCTGCAATATTTTCTCATATTCTTTTCTTGGACTAATGCTGTAGTTAAATTCACCTCAATCCACAAGTGATCTTGCACAAATCACTTGTTGAACACTCCCAAAATTTTCTGAGCAAGTTCTAGCACCCTTGAAAAATACTACTCAACTGTATCCTCAATGGAGCCATTGACACAACTAAGAGAAACCTCTGCCTACACAGCCACTTCTATTTACCAGTGTGTTACCTACTGCAGAAGTCACTGCTGGAGCAGCTTTCCCCAGCCCAGTTGCCAACACTGTGACTGAATAATTCACATCAAATACTCTGCTAATTAGTCACCCTTTTTATTCCCCCCCACCTGGCCCATGAAGTGTTAAGTCATTATATCCACTTGAATGGCCTATCAATGGAGGATGATGTGCAACAACACTCACGATACTGCATTTCTGCGCTCCTGAAATAAAAGGGCTGCCTTTCAGAAGCTTTCACTTGACACAGCTTTAGAAACTGTATTTGAAGATATTTTCCCCCTCTCTTCACTTCTCTAAAGCCTTTCAGACATGACACAAATCCATGTGCAATTACACAGTGTACCTACAACACACTTGCTGCATATACACACAGAGGGATTTCACTTTTCACTGTTAATCAATTTAATCAGCACTGAACCAAATTAGCAGAAGATTAAACTGCTTGTTTTTCTGTTACTGTCCACCTTAATGACCATGCTTGTAGAGCCCAGCTAAATGTTCTGCATACTGAGATCTTTCTCAGCTACCCAACAACTTTCTTTTGCACACTATTGTGGTACTCCCACATATTGGGCAGCACATCTGCCATATACTAGAGGCCTAACTGCACCAGAATTGCAAACATTTTCATACAGTATGACTTTAAATGATATTATTATTTTACTTAAAGCAGTAGCTTTCAATTCATTGAGACAGCTGCTGTACCATATGACAGATAAGGTGAGAGAGGTGATCAGCACTGGGTCACAGACTGCAGGAAGGATTTCACCACCTTGCTGTAAACAGCGAATGTGCAGTGACTTGGCTCAAGACACCGCCCTGACGGATCAGGGAGCATGTGAGGAGGACTTTCACTGCCCATTTATTAGCTTGAACAGACAGAAGCTCACAGCAGAAATTGAAGCAAACTTCACCTCAGCAAGCATGAAGCTACCAGCTAGCTCCTCCCTCTCCAAGTGGACTCTGCAGGGAGATGTCCTGGCATCTCTCTTCTCCCTGCCCCGCACATGGGCACTGGATGAGCAGGACCTTCTTGGTTCCAAAAAACAGAGAAGCCAAACTCCCCCAACTACACACAGACTGACAGTGGTACCAAGTCATGTTGTGCTTATGCAACCTGTTAAGATTTCTTTGTTCCTCCCACTGTTTTAAGCTGCCTTTGCCCAGACAGGAGCACTGATGCTGCACAGCCACTTAATTCACTGAGCAGGTGTGCAAGCAGTGAGGGAAGATAAACTATAGAAGCTGCCACTGATGTAGCTTAGAGCACAATCACAGTGATGTCTGTGTGTGCATGGAAATGGCTGTGTACACTCCCAGAACAGAAAATGCACTGGCACAGTAGATCTGATCCTAAAGGAATTTCAATCCTATGTGTTTGCATATTAGCAAAAAGGAGTTAAAACCCAAGAGGTACTGTGCTTAAGCCAAACCAAAAATAACTCTGATCAGTGACTCTGGCCCAGCAGATCACTGGTCTGCTCAAAACAGCCCAGCCAAGGCCAACGTGTCGTGCAGTTGTTCGTGACTGAGTGACACGCTGTCACCAATGGGAAGGGCACAGCGACAAGGACATAATAAAGAAATAAAATTTATATCTTTTACAAACCAGCACACATTTCCACACGACTTAGCATGAAATTCAGATGCTTCTAGTGGTGATCTCCATGCCCGGGTGGCTGTGACTCCCTGAGCTTGCACAGCTACCACCCACTGCCAGCCACGGGAGACAGCTCTGCACCGGGAACTTCTACGATGCACATACACACGTACACATAAATGCTCAAGCTCCAATGCACTACTTGGAATTAACTTTTCCAGAAATCAAAGGCAAAATGATGAAATACGGCTGTTCTGTCAAAGCAGAAATAACAGTGGAGTTTATTGCCTTTGTGCATTTTTATACCACATTGCATAATATGCTCGCGTCGATGTTCAGCACCGTAAATGACACAAAAAACAACCCAAGGCAGCAAGCACAGGAGAGGTCTAAGAAAAAAATCATCACATTTCACATTCCAGTGCACAAAGTGAATGCTGCAGTCCTCTAGCTTACAACAGTCTATCAAAGTTAGCAAAGACAAATGTGTATCTTACAAAAAGGACATTGTTTCAACACTGAGCTATAAATTAGCTTCTAGTGTTTAGGATGTAGGAAGTTGTCTTTATTTTAGTAAAAGAAAAAGCCACTCTTTTCAAACTAAGGACATTGCATACTGCATATTGAAGCTGGGGAGCTGCCTCTGGGGATACCACACTCACTTTTTTACTGCTTTGAAATCATCCATATTAGAGACAAGTCACTATTTGTATCATTACCGTATTTATGCCTACTGGGCCTTTACATAGCTCAAAGTAAATTAAAACATTTATTCTTGAACTTGATTCAAAAACTTTAAAACATGGAAAAGACTCTGCTGCTGTAAATGTCTGGAACTTACAAATTCATACCAGCTCCTGCTGAACAAAAAACCCCAAAAAACGCAAAAAAAAAAACCACAAAAAAAACCCCAAAAAACAAACAAACAAACAAACAAACAAAAAAAAAAGACGAAGAAAAGCTCCAGAGCAATTTGCAACTGCTGAATATTTGGCCCATGCAACTGTCAAAACAAGTGCTCGAGTACACAGGGCCTGAAAACCCTCATTATTGAGCACCGAGCTGCTTTGGACAGTTCAATTTTGCAAACTGTGTTCTCAGCAGTATTTGCACAGTTCCTAATCATCAGTAGCAGGACTCCTTCTATTGCTTCTGCCCCTGTATGCCACACAAGCAGCTACAGTATTTTTAATATTAGCCCCCACAACTCTGCTTGCATCTTAAGTGACTGCTGGAAAACTCAAAACGAATTTTTAAAGGTTTTTCAAAGAATGCTTTTAAGAAACAAGGTCTTTGTAGGTTGCAAAGAAACCCACCTTTCCTCTTACTTTTAAATTTACTAATGTGTAACTTCCATGCTACCAATGTACTCTGCTCCTGAACTGAAATTCTAAAGAGCATTTTGCAAAATTGTTTTAGCATTTTAGTCCACCTTTATCTATTAATTTCACACCAGATACAGAACTGACACAGGCTAATGTGCTCGTTGTTGCAGGCACCTAATTGGCAACACACTAGAAAGAAGTAGATAAAGGGCTGCACATGACAGACATGCTATCCCACTCCCCAACACGTCCTACCTGTCTTAGTCTTTTGGGATCAAATCCATGTGAATTCTGGATGGAAGAAAACAGTGACTGTGAACTGCTTCTCCTTGTCCAGAACTGTCATGCAGATGTGGGATTGTGGCTGTCCTGACTGCCTGTGGATCTCCAGGCTGCTAAACACAATGATCAGAGATGACTCACTGTCACTCTCACATACATTAAATGGCTCTGTCAATTTTCTGACTTGAATTATTACTGCAATGGTTGTGTCTCACAGCCGAGGAGGTGACACTAGGGTTGACTCAACCACCAGAGAGCTTCCACAGCTGTGCTGGGTCAGGCTGCTCATGTCACTGGGGCTCAGACCTTGCCCTTCCCCAGCAGAAGTCATTCTCTCCCACCAGGTAAGACAACAAAAGAGAGCTTCCCTTGGCCATATCTGACAATTAAGTGCTGGAGTTTCTCTCCAGGAATGTTTGGAATATCATATATTAATAGAGTCTGACTAACAGCTTTAACTTCCCATCATGTCTAGACAAAGTGTCCCGCTGTGGGCAGTAGCCTGGAAAGGCACTTGAAACAGCTGTGGGTGAACAAAACATAAACTGTGTGGAGAACTGACAGGTTGTATGTACACTGCATCTCATTTATTTATACTCCAAAACCTGAAAATAATGGGAATTTGACTGAAGTTTTAGGCAGAAATAGGCCAATCCCCCAGGTCGTCCAGAAAACCAGGTACAACCCATATTTTCCCAAAATTGGACATCAGGAAGAATCTCTTCACTGAAAGGGTGGTTAGGCATTGGAACAGGCCACCCAGGGAGGGGGTGGAATCACCATCCCTGGAGGTGTTCAAGGAAAGACTGGATGTGGCACTCAGTCCTCTGGTCCAGCTGACACGGTAGTGATAAGTCAAAGGTCGGACTCCATGATCTTGGAGATCTTTTCCAACCTTATTGACTCTATGATTGTATGAGAAGTTGTGGATGCCTCATCTCTGGAAGTGTTCAAGGTCAGGATGAACAGGGCATTGAGCAATCTAGTGGAAGGTGTCCCTGCCTATGGAACGGTGTTGGAACTAGGAGGATCTTTAAGGACTCTTTCAACCCAAACTACTCTATGATTCTATGCCCACCTCTCAACCACCCTGAACAAATGAAATAAATGAAGTGGTTAAAAGTTCTACATTAGCTTTTTAAGGGCAAAAATGTAAACAGACTCTCTCGAGTCCAGGTGTACTCAGCAGTGTCCATCTATGCCCCGGCTGCACTCTTGACGATACAACTCCCCTCAAGCATTCACCAAAAACTCCTTAGCACCACATACTCCGTGCAGGAAAGTGACAGTCAACACACAGCACAAAAGCACCACAGTTGCAAAACCACAGTAAAACCGATGCTGTAAACAAAGAATGCATGGTAAACTATTTATAGCCCACTAGAGAGTCTCTACCAGTTCTCAGCAACTTCAAGTGTTTGCTTGCCCTTGCCACTTACTTGTCAGGTGAACACTGCATCTAGATGTAAAATTGCATCACTGCTTCCTTTCATTTAAATGATCTGCTTAAACTGAAAGCATTTAACTCCTTTTCAGTGTCTTTTATTATGCTCTAACACGCTGTTGTGTGATTACAGCGTTAAATATTTACTTGACATTATCTTGCATCTGGCAAATGTATTCTGATACTCACAAGCAAGTCCCATGCAGGATTAAGTTATCCACTGGTCTTTGCACAGTTGTGACGGATCCCATTTATTTTATCACTGCAATTCTCTCTGAATCATGTCTGCAAAGTCCAATGAGTTTTCCAACAGTTCTGTTATGACAGATGAGATTTGCATAAACCAGACTAATTTCTAAGTTTCTATAGAAGTTAAGACTTCTGCCTCCATTAGGCTTTCTCAGTTTCTATGCTATTCAGACCCATATAAAGGTTGGCTGCTACTCTGTTAGTGCTGACAGTTTGTATGCACCTTCTCAGTTTATTCTCTTTCTTATTGTTAATTAACTATTTCATATTGCAAATTCCCATTTTTAAAGATAAGGTGCTGTTGTCACAATAGCCCTGTAAATGAATTATTATAACTATAATGCATTCATAAATAACTCATTACAAGACTTAAAATACAGATTTTTTTACAGCTGCTGCAACCCTAGTTGGCCTACGTGTAATAGAAATTGTGCATCCATGAAATTAAACTGAATAAAAAAATTAATTTTCAAAAGCTTAGTTCTCTGAAAAAGTTATTGCCTCTAATTCTTTTTGGTCAAATGTTATTTTCTTTCTGATGCTAAATTAGAATACTAAAATAAAGAAAAATGACAGCCTCTGGGTAGGAACTGAAGTAATGAAGAGCAACCAAATTCCACTGACGGCCAGGCAATCACAGGGGTGGGAAGGAAAGAGGAAGGCAGGAGGAGGAAAAGCAAACCTACAAATACTTGCTAATGAACTTGTGGCAGGATAACAGCATTCTCAGACAAGTCTTCAGTAAAACATTCCAGAGTCAACTTCTCCGTGAATTTCTTCATGGGCAATCGCAGGCTGCTTCCCATGAACCTGATCAGTGTTCCAAGAAGCTGCCCATAAGCCTGCCCAGGAGCTGCAGGAGGTTAGAGCCACATGTACACCTGACAGCTTGTCATGCCCTCCAGTCCACCCCCGCTCTGCATCCTTTGCAAATGGCCCTGCAAACCCAGTGTGGGCAGAGCCAGAGCCCAGGGAGAAGCCCTTGACCACATCTTCTCCTCCCCAAAGGCAAGCTCTGGTAGGAGGAGAGGGACCACAGGAAAGGTTTTCTTTCTCTTCCCTATAGGGCAAGGGCAAAAAAGGACTGCATGGGTCTATGACCATAGCCTCAGGAGTTGTGAGAGGGGGCAAGAGGTGGGTATAATGACACACAATCTATTCTCACTGCTGGCAGCAACACACCCACACTGAAAGATAGGAACCTAAAAGGCCTCCAGAGCAATGAGACATATCTTCAGGATAAGAATTATAATGTAAGGTCCCAACCTTCAATGATTTCTACACATTTTTAGAACCAGGAGGGCAAAATACCAAGTATGGTTTATCACCAACTGCATCTCCACATTCTTCCCTCCTGGAAGAGCCAATAAATACAAATGTGCTTTGATTTGATGCCACCAAGTCTCCTGCAATTAATTAATCTGTGCAACAGTAACAAACAAAATCCTACTTCATTCTAAACTTTGGTTGGGTTCTCATAGTCCCATGAGAGCCAACAGGACTTGAATTTGGTCTCAGAGCCCATGTAAGGAGATCTGTCCAACTGATTACAATAACAAAAAAGCCAGAGAAGGAACTGTGTGCCTTGCAGAGCCAGGCTGATCAGCACAAAAGGTCTGCACAACCTCCCCCCTCCCAGGGATTCAACACAGATGCTCCAGCACAAAGTCAAGAGAACATTCTAAATGTTTCTATCACTTTGCTGTACCCCTGATGGCTCACGCTGCAGGTAGACTCTGCTCTCCATGCACTCCTACAGCACTGCACAAATGTTATTTTTCCCATTTCTTTGCTATGAAGATACTCTTTCAACAACAAAACGAGGAGTGGGAGGTGCCCAAGAACAACTTCTTCCGTTTCTATAAAATTAAAAACTCAAAAGGACACTTTTTCTCTCAAGTTGCAATCAGACAAGTCCACATTTTTTGGCTTACCCAACCTTGCATTTAGTGAAACACTCTGTAAAATGTCTCCCTGGTTTCTCCTGAACAGCCTTTAAAACACTGGCAGTTGAGACTGCTTAGTCAGCACTCCACACAAAAAGCTATTAAAACCTGAGCCTTAATAACTAATCTCTGCTAGCCACTCATGCCTATCCCACAGGGCAGTAACACGACACGTAAGAATTGTTCCCAGCACTGACTGCAGCATGGACAATGTTTAAATTTCCTTCCTACCTAAACCAGCAAGATTTTAATTTTATTTTTGGCTTACTCTTCATCACAGGGTTATTAAGCCCTGGTCAGATAAGGCCTTTGCAGGGTATCCAAGGCTAAGTCACCTAAATGCACACCTCCAGCTCACAGCATTTTGCTGTTGCTGCTTCTGGCATATGGAGAGTTTAGATGAAAACAAACAAATACTGGGTAAAAACTATTCCAGAAAAAAGCTGAATATTTATGGCTTGCACACAGAAACCTGACTGGCAAGTGAATGCTTCAGGTAGAGATAAAAGGAGTGACAGAAGAGTAACTTTTATCTCTGCAGTCTACATTTAATGAATGCATCAACATTTGCAGCTGATTAGGGCCAACCTAAGTGCTTTGTTGTTCTTTTGTTGCAATTCTGAAGGGTTCAGACTTTATTTATTCCTTTTCTTCTTTTTTTTTTCCCTCCCCCCATAGTTGCAACTAAATATAATTTTTTGGCTTTGTAAAGACCTATTTCCATTTATAGAATCCAGATGACATGCTGGGGATGATATTTCCTAGCTGAGGTATCTGCCTCCTTGACAGAGGGAGAGATAATCACATTGGGTGAAACAGGCTCGGCATCTGTGACAAGCTTAAGATGTCAGAAATGAGAGTATCGTGTCTTGTCCCTCTGGATATTTTTTCCTTGAGAAATTTAGCCCCATCTCATGTGAAATGCAGCCAGCTTGCAGTGCTGCTCTGCCGCCAGCGACAGAGAGCGAGAGCGGGAGGAGGGAGGGAGGGAGGCAGGGGACCGTTTCACTTCTGAGGCTGCCACAGTTTCTATTTAATTGCTTGCTTATTTATTTAATTATGGCAGCGACAAGAACTTCTGGTCAAGCTGCCAGCATGCTTTCACTGAAACAATTTGCTGCTCCGAAATTACTTGTGCTGGACAATCTCCCTTCCCCTCTGGATCTTCACCAAGAGTAGACAAAGCACAGAGCAGCCTCATCTTCTTCTGCATCCCCATCAAGAAGCAGCAAGAAGTCACAGCTGACTGAAGCCACCTTGCCCCTAGGCAGCAGAGGCAGAAGGTCCAGGACAGGAAAGGTTTGCAAGGAGACTGAGTCTGAAGAAGCATTTCCAGGCAGATTGAATCCTCAGATCCAAACAAATGCCCCCAAGACATGTCACTGCCTCCCAGATCAAAACTAACTTACAGCACTTGCCCCCTCCACACTGATTTAAATCCTGCTTTTTAATTTATAGATCAAATGTTCTGCAGTCACAAATCAAATTATGCTGATCAAATTAGTTAGATCAAGGTACTACTTTTCTTTTGAGATGGGCCATTTGATGCTGCAAAATGTCATCAAGTGAACCTTTCTGAAAGTAAACTCCTCCCCACAATTAAGTTTTTCTTGCCATATGCTGATGTAAATGCTCACAAATCATGGAAGATTTCCAACAGATGTGCCACCTTCAGTGAGACAAAGGCAAGGAGGTTTTTTGAATTCAAGAATAACATTATGCCATAAGTGACTGCTCAATGAGTGTTAGTATAAATATTTTAAGTAATGTTCACATGGGGATTTTTTACTAAGGAACCATGTTTTCCTTGAATTCATGTTTAAGTTACTGTTTTGTAATGACTTGTGGTATTTCACAAAGAAACTACCTCAGCCTGTCCTAAAAGGAGTGCAAGCAGTAGTCTTCACAAAGTTCGGAGCTTATGATAGTAAGAAAACACTTTTTTCCCTGCAGTATTATTTGTTACAAAACTCAGAAACAGGCCCTGACTTAGAACAAATGGCAAAGTGTCATAGAAAAGAGCCCTGCAGAAAAAATAAAGTGTTCCTTGAATCCAATTCCATTTCCTTCACAGCAAAAGTAGCAAAGGCAAGAAATGCCAATACATAGAAGAATTTATAAGGTGATACTTATAGTTTCTGCAAAAGAGACACATAGTCTTTGGCAAATATAAGCTCTGGTCCAATACAGTCACTCAAAGACTGTACAGTAGCCAACCAACACAAAAAAGTGCTCCTATAAAACCCATCAGGTAACCAGGGTTGGCAGACAAGCAGTGCCACAGACAGCAGACAGCTGCTGTTTGACCAGCTATAGTCTATTTATCTCACTGCAAGGTTATATTTATTGTGCAAATACTACCACAGATGAAGTAGCAGATGAAATTCCATCTGAACTGAGTATCAATCCCCCACCTCATCTCCACCTGCTGCGTGGCTCCACCTTTCCCACTCCTTGGTGGGCACATCCCTGCAGAAAACCAGGGGGACCAAGGTGGCAGCAGAGAACAGAAACAGCAGCAGGTTTTGAAGTAGAGCCAGATGATGCTGAAAACTAGTGTCTGTCAGAACTACCTAGATGATGCAAAATTCTATAGACTCCTCGCCAGTCCTTCCCAACTACAGTCACAGCTTTTTCCCCTGGAAGAGTTCTGACTATTCCTGCCTTATTTTGGGGACCCACATTTTTGTCCTGTACAGTGGATCCTATAACAACAGGCTCTCACAACATCTGCCTTTTTCTGACATTCAACTAAAAGATTATGCAGGAAGAAGAGACTCCTGTACTGCCTACCACAGATATGCCTATAAACAACATATTTGCATCTCCTTGAATTTTCAGTGCCATGTTTTAGAGGATAATTTGAGCTCTGCACAGGACTAGTGGTCTATATTCACAAATTTAATTACAATCTTGTCAACTCGTTGTACCTAAAGGAAAAGATCTAAAATCTCCCCTTGGAAGCACACATTAGTTGCTACTCCAGTCCTCCTCCTCCAGTCCAAGGGTATTTAAGTCCAAAGCTCTACAGTTGAAAGATGAAGATGTGAAACATGCTTGAAAAATGTGCCAATCATTTCTCACACTCTCTTCATCCTTCAGCAAAGAATGACAGCAGAGTAATCTAGCAGAGGCCTTTACAGCTTCTGGTCACCCTCTGTGATATAACTTTGTAAGCTCTGCTGTGCTGTCTTTACCTTGTCAATTTGGCTTCGGTCAGTGAATACACTCAATGTAAAGTGTGAATTATGCACAGTGTGAAATCGATGGGGGCATCTTTGCTGTGAAATAGTGAGGCACCAACACAGCCAAGTACTAAAACATGCAGACTTTTCCTAAAAAAAGAACATGTATAGACATATCCGTATCAGTAAATATATACAAATATATTTTCTGAGGCAGGCAGAAAATAACCCAACATATTGCATAAGCACAGTAAAGTACAAAATTTTGTTGTAAGTCAGAGAGAGGAGATATGTGCAGATGTACCTACAGGGAGTCTAGTGAGAGGTGACAAAATGTGAGAGGGGAAGTGGTGGAGCACTGATTTGAAATGTTTGAGGGGTAGACTCTTACAAGAGCTTGGAAAGATCTGTGTGAACTTACTGCACAGAAACAGTCCTAAATGATGATCCACCATCCATTCTGCTCTTCAAACATACCACAGCCAGTCCTCCCTCCTATCCCACTACATTCCCTCTGTCTACTGCTGTGGAAAGGGTCTTGATGGCTATGCCAAAACCTTGGGACACCCTGATGGTTCCAAAAGCTCCTGAGACTAAGCATTCACTCTCTCCACTGCAGGAGATCAAACCAATGCACACAGTCTGGAAAGGAAGCTGTGATCAAGTCTAAACCCTCACAGGACTGTGGGTCTGGTATGCACCACAGTACATAGTTTAAATACAGACGTTTTTAACCCAATTAACTGAGCCTTAACCCACTAGTTACAGTGTATGTTTCTTATTCACTGTGCTCAGATCTACTCCTTGTCACCTGCCAATAATTTCATGATTAAAACAGAGATCATGAAAATATTAATAAGCCACAAGCAGCTTGCCTGTTACACAGCCAGGAACAGAGTGGCAATCTATTTCCCAAATATATTTGTAGACTGGTTTTTGCATAGTTTGACCACCCAGGTGCATGGCAAGTATTGATAACTATCAGCATGTTTCAGCCTACCCCACAACCTGTATATACATATAGCTCAGATGTTAAGATCTGTGCTGAAGACCCACTCTCTGGATGTCATGAAATCCCTGCAAAGCAATTACAGAAGCAAATAAATTATTAAGAGAAAGAAGTGACAGCTCTGGGAATTGATGCAGATCCTGGTGTGAATCTAGGTTGTTACTGACAGAAAGTTATTGTTCACTAGGTGATTGGTAATGCATAAGAAATGAGAGTTTGGTCCTGCTCTGAATACCCCCCTCAGCAGCCATGGAAGGAAGGAAAGAACACCACAATTACCTTCAAGGGTTTTGGTAACTGTTCATTCCTTCAGGCTGCTTCAGACAAACTGCCAAGCCCAGCTAACTCTGCCCTTACTCTGGCTCAGAAGCTGACCTTCCAGCACCCATCCTCTCAGTTGCTTCAATGCCACATGTGGAACTTCATCCCCCACCCCCAAGGAGCACTGCCACCATCTTCTCCCCATCTCCAGCCCCATTCCATGGGCCCTGGAAGCACAGCTTGGCAAGTGAGGCTGCCACATGCTCCTTCCTTAAATTAGTTTTCAGTTCTCTCACATATGATTGAAATTAAAACTTGCAAACTTCAACTGCTGTCCTTGGCACTCTTGTCGTCTACTTATTATTTTGTTTCTTTTTTCTCCTTTCACTCTTGTTCTCTGCACCTGACACAGGACTTGTCGGAAAGGACGTAAGTGGGAGAAAGCACTTGACAGAAGAAGAATGAAAACATTCAAAATGAAGTTTTTCTACAGAAAAGCAAAGTTTCCAGTCCAAGATTCTGCCTTTTTTTGACTTTTGTTTTTTAAATTAAGTCTTTCCAAGAAAACAGACTCTAGTCACAAAGCATTTGCTTAATTGCAAATCTGGGGTGTCCTGGAGCAGAATAAGAGACAGAGGAAAAGAGGGAAAACTTCTCTGCCAGGAGAAGTGGAACAGATCTCTCAAATATGATTTCAGCTAAAAAAAATCCCAGTATCAATTGTGCTGCCCTAAAATTAAGTTGGTGTAAATGTGAATCTGATTCTCCAACTTCTACAGAGTTTCTTTCCATAAGACCATTATACTGCAAGTTCAAAGTTACACATTTTAAATCGTATCTTTTTGCAAAAAAAAAGTGTAAATTGCAAGCAACCGAACTGTGATTCCTTTTCTGTAATTTTCAGTCAATATATCATGTCTAGCAAATATTGATTTGCATTTAAGATTACAGACTTTGTGGTTGTATTCTCCACAGCCACTCAATAATAGCAATCATAACCAAGAATTGATAGGCAATTTTTCTAGTATACACAAATTAATCTTTGCTAATTTGACCCTAAATTACTAAAGTTTCATGATTCATTTTCCCATGCAAAATTGCAGGTGATTCGATTGATTTGGTTTCTTCATCACATTATTCTTCCCCCCCTTCCCCCGCATCTTGTCCTTTGACTGCTAAACTAAATGGTATCTCATTATTTAATTTTATTTTCTTTATATATTTGGTAGAAATGCAGATTTCCCTTCTCCATTTTTACATGCATTTTGTAGCTTTGATTTTCTTGCAAAGTGCTTTTTCTTCTGTTAGATTCTTTCAACACGTATTCCTGTGTGACATCAGCAAATCCAAACCTGACATCCTACTTCACAAAAAAACTTCACAATGATTTTCCAACACAGTCAGGCAGCACCTCTCCTGCCCTCACCAAAGGAACAATCTCCCTACCAGCTGCTTTGTGTGTGCCTTGCCTCGGAGGTTTCTCTTCACAGCCTTTATTATAATCTCAGCTCTCACACGGACCATGGTAGCAATGTACCAGCCACCACCATGTAAAAACGTATTTTTACTCATCCAGGTCTTAAACGTTTTGTGTAAGTGAAATTGTGACTCATTAGGAAAAGTCCCTGTTTGTACTCTGCAACTGCAAACTGGATTTCTGCTTTCCTTGGACCTGGGCACTGCAATCTCATCTGCTGTAGCACTGCTTTGGTTTTCCCACTTAAACTTGTACACTGGTTTAAGGAGACTCTGCTTGGTAGTAAATTAAATTGCCTTTTTTTTTTTTTTAAACATTAAGCGATGATTTTCCACTAAGCCTTCTCAGTTTTGAGTCTCTGATTTTCATTATGATCTCATTTTAAATTAGGCACCACGACACGCCCTCCAACTCTGAACACATCATCCTTGCTTCTCTTCTTTACATCTTGATGTATACTCAGACAATGGCTTGGTTTTCCCAGTAACCATAGGTTGTCAACCAATTCTAGTGCCTCAGGGTCAGTGTTATTAACAAAAATGTGTCATTCACAGAATCTCCACTCAGCTGCACAAAGGGGGTTATCAGGCCCCCTTCCAACTAACCCCCACAATTTGTTCAGCTTGTGCCGCATTCTCAGAACTACCACTACATGTCATCATTTTTCATCGTTTCTCCTATTTCCCTACTGCATTTTGTAATTTTTCATCTCTTCTCTGATTTCCCTACTGCAACTGCACTAAAGCTTCTGCTTTGGTAATTTGCCATGTGTGCAATAAAAAAAATACGCCTTTTTTTGCTTGAGGGCAAACTGTTTTCAGCCCGGCAGGCACCACGTGCACAGCTCCTGACAGACAGAGAAGGGATAGGATGCCTGACATGACCATGGGCAGGGCTGCATTTGCTCAGGAGCTCAGCTCACTGACATTAAAATTAAAAGGAAGTCACTGTTGATGTGAAATGACCACCCATGGTTACATGTGTGGAGCCAGCACCCTCACTGCTGGGATTGTTATTTTAACACCTGTCTGCTGCTATGTGGTTGTTTAATGAATAGAAAGGATCACACGCAGTCTGAGGCAAATTAAAATTCCAATTCTGCTATTTTGTGTCATTGTACGATGGCTGTTGTTTGATTTGGTTTCTAGCAAAGCAGGCCCTCAAACTTCCTTCCAAGACATTAATTCAGGTATGGAATAAGGCTAACACAGCTGCACTGACTCATTAAACAATTTAATGTAACCTGCACTCATTAGAGCAGACACCATCTATATCCCTGTGACTGCAGCCTTGTTTTCAGACACCATCAGAGATGACCTGCTGTGCCAAATGCCTCTTCTGTCTCAGGAAAACTTCAGAGAAATAGCAAAATGGAAAACCTTGATTTGCTCAGGCATTCAAACCCATTCAAATACAAGAACATTTTAAGTCCCCTTTTTCATCCAAAAAAAGGTTATTTATCTAGATGAAGGGAAATTCTGCAAGAACACAGGTACCTCAATGATACGCAGGGTGTAAGTTTACAGATAAAACTGATAAACTGCCTCCTATATTTGGTCGAAAGGGTGGTTTAACCATATGGGAAAGAATATATAGGAAAGACAAATTAGGAGTGGGCCACAGTTGAAATAGTAAGAACCAACCTGTGACCCCGGTGCGCAGCCCAGGCTGCCATCAGCATAAAAACCAGCTGCAGAGAGAGAGATACTGCCCAGAAAAAGGAAGAAAAATCTTTCTGTGTGTAATAAAATAAAAAGGACACTAAGAGATGGTACAAAGACAATTGAGGCAGCATTTAGCCTTTAAACACGGACATTTATAGATGTTCCAGTCATCAAGCTTGGGATAATTAAGCCTGGCCCTTAACTAGATAAACCCATTTCAATAGCTGGAGGTGAAGCACAAAATCCTTGAGCAAGACTAATTCTGAGTCCTCCATCAGAGGAATTAAATAGCTTAATACAAAGCAGCTTGTATTCTCTTAGCACACTTAAAAAAAAAAAGTCTGACTTATTTACCTAACAAAAGGGAGAGAGACCTGCAGCAGACTTTTGACCCTCTGCTACACAGTAAAATCAACTGCCTAAGAACACGAACAACAACAGAATAATCTATGTCCATATCTGCTGTTTCCTAAACAAAAACCTGTTGAAACTCAGGTTCACACTCAACATTTAACAATGTGATAATTGTCTCCCTGTGCTCTGCACGCAGACAATGGACCATGTCTCCTTCCCCTCTGTCACGGCCACCACACCCAGAGCCACCAGCTGTTCTGTGGCTGATGGTGGAACACTTTCAAATCTTGGCTCCTCCTGAGCACTTGTATTACAACACTATCTTTGTAATTTTGATACCTACTGTTGTAATGGAATAGGTTTAATAAAATTCAGATAAATTGCCTCAAAAGAGCCTTGGAGATAGAAGGATGGTGTTTCATGCAGGAGTGGTGGTACTGTTTCAGAACAAGCGCTCAAGCATCAGCTTTAGGCTGATGCCTGGGAGCAGTGATTAACTTGGTACAGCACTGCCCTTTGGTATGTCCCCATCACCAGCTATTTTCAACCAGGGGACCTGTGGGTATCTCCCAGTGGATGTGTCTTCTAAACACTTCAAATGGTCTCCTTCTTGAGCTCAAATTCTCCATACCAGGCACATAAGCACACCGGTAGACTGACAATTATTCAACACTTTCCAAATTTGTAATCTCTCCTTGTTCACCAGTATTTCTCTGGCTCCAGGAGTTTTTCTGCAGTTTTTCTCCCACAACAATCACTTCCCCAGCACATGCCAGTCCACAGCATTTTTCAACTTACCAGACTCTGAACAAGTTTTCCTAATGCTTTGGAGTCTCCGGGTGAACATCAGAAGGAACCAGGGTGGTGGTGACAGCAGGATGCAAGAAATTCTCAGCCAGAAAAATTCTCAGCCCCGTTTGAGAGCTTTTCACCCTTGAGCTCAGACATGATAGATCAGAAGGAGAAAAGGCCCCAAAGCTTCAAAAGCATAATACTCTCAAAATTACTCCTTACAATTAAGCTGCGTCATCTGGGAAGCTACCAAATGTTTGCTGTAGTACTGCACTAGACAAAATCCAAAGCACCACATAAGAGCTCTGAAACAATGTTCTTTTCAAAATCCATCTTCCCTTCAATCAATGCTGTTACCAAAGTGATTAAATTTTATTTATTCATTTATTTTAATTTGCTCCTATTTGCTGCTAAATTTCAGTTTTAATTTTTAAAGATTTCCCTGTCTGTGCCAATTACAATTGTGACTACATCTCGGTTTCATTTTCCTTCCGCTGGCCAAGAAAATCCATATAATTTAGGTTATTTGCTGTTTTCTTTCTGCACACAGAGAGTTTTTAGGCATTAAAACATGGAAATGAATAAATCAAGAGAAGGACAGTGAATACACACTATTATAGAATATCTTAGTAAACCTTTGGCCTTATTTCAGTGAAACAAATGAAGAAACTCCTCCAGTCTCTGCAGAAATTTGGAAATGAGCAAGCAGAGTAAGAGTCAGCAGTATTTTAGTCCTCCAGGCTTGGAGTTTGACCAATGAATTGCCTCTAGGTATGCTCAAGGAGCCACAAAGAAGTACAGATCTAACCATGCACTGAGGGGATGGATATGGGCTGTTTGCTGTGCCTTTAGTTTTCCAGGAGCTCTACTGCAGAAATCCCTGATAGAGGGAATATGCATTTTCCACCACTGCTCTTTTTTCTCTCATTTATCTGTCCTATTTTATCTCCAAGGAAGAGGGATAAACCTGTAATAGCATCTCTCACATATTTCAGCTCCCCACTGGATGTTCCTTCCCTCTCCCCCACGGCACTGAACACTGAACTCTACCTTCAAAACCCAAATGTGGATGATGTTCACTGCTTAAATGGAGCAATGGAACTCCCCTTCCCACTTTCCTCTGTCCATTTTTAACACTCTTAATTTCAATGCCATCAACACTTGCCACAGCGTTGAGAAAGTAACAGCATAATAAAGTATAAAGCTAAAATTCATTATGGTGAAGAACTGATAGCAGTTAGGATGTTTTTATAGAAATAGGTTACAATCAAGCCAGTCTCAAAACTACTGTACAGAAAAACACTGAATTTTTGACACTGAGAAGAATTTTCCCCACCTACATCTCTGTATCTGAGGGTGAAGGAGACTCTTGGAAAAATGGAACAGAACGTTCAAAACACCAGCAGACCACAGGCAATGCAACCATGCCTTCAAAATCATCAACATGTCACCAAGCCTGCACGTTAAAAGCAAGGATCTATTTAAATATTGTCATTGTAAAGGGGATACATCTTCATTTTGTCCAAAAGGCACTTAAACCATGGCAACATTACATTTCTAGCTGTAGGAATGTACTCCAATCCGCCTTACTCTTGAGTGAGATTGAAGGAATTAGCATTGCTCTGAATCACACGTTATGGATGGTGTCCCATTAGACTCCTAAGAGGTTGATTACAGTGTCACATTCATTAGATCAGTAAGGAAACATATTTTGCTTGAATCAAGGCTCCTCAATAGAGAAGTACTAAAAGAAAAAGAATTAATTTATTTATATGTTTAAAAAAATGAAATAAAGGCCCGTTAATTATCAGGATTTTAATGATATCTGTATCAAATTCCTGTTTCAACACAAGAGACCTGCTAAAGGGCTTACAGCAGGAGTATCTTAATGCTACAGCATATCCTTATGATATGTGGAAAGAAAAGGGCTGGGGGATCCCAGGGCAAGGACTGGTGCTAGCACATTACTGGTGGTAGTTAAGAATTGAGGAAATAACTGGGGTGTCAGAAGAGATGCAGGCAGAGCCCTGTAGGCATGAGCCAAAGGAAAATAGGACCAGGGAGGACAAAGCAAACAGCCTGGCACAACAGCTGAATCACCCTGGTCTCAGGGGACTTCAATCCCAGATGTAGAAAGAAGACAAGAAAAGGCACCACATCTCCTACCTTGACCTATGGATTTCCACCTTCTCTCCATTCAGTTACTCCTGGGCTGACTCAATCCATGGGAAAAAAACCCAACCTTATCCAGGATCAACTTGGCATCCAAATCACATGTCCATCTCACTTTAACAAAAATAAATGCTCAGGAATGCATTCAAGCAGCAACTGGAAAATTTTCGGAGCGGGAATACCCAAGAAACATAAATACGTTTAAGTCAGGCAGGCCAAATCCTCATGCTCTCACGTCCTGCAAATGCCTGGATACCAGCACGTGTTAGAAGGTGCAGGGCTGCACCCCACAATGCTGCCTGTGAGCTCAGGCTGTGCAGATGGGAGAGAAACCTCAGCAGGGTGTGATGGAGAAGTGCCCGGGCTGTGTTAGCTCCCTGTATGAACACAAGGACACAAAGATCCTTCTGGGAATTAGCGTTTACGTTTTATTTGTGGTTTGTTTTTTTGGTTTTTTTTTTCAGGCTGCTCTAGGCAACATATTTGTAGTTCACTGGACACAGACTTCCTAATAATCATTACCGTTCCTGGTAATTTTTAATGAGCTGATGCAAAGCAATTTCACTCGCTTACCTCTTAAAAAGAATTTATAAAAAAGATCTGTATAGAAATAAAAGCCTCATAAACAGAGGAGCCACATGCCATTATTAGAATTAAAGGAGCCATCTGTTTTTCACAGTCATACACATCTCAGACAAAAAGTACACACACGACATATGTCATTACTTCCACTTTCCTAATAGAAAATATTTGTCATGATTCCCTCCCACAGGAGTGCAGGAAGCTTTACCACCAGCTTGCAATGCCAGAGGAACCCCTCCCACTAAAGCTCTGCAAGCAGTGGATTCAGGTTTTTTTCTCTTCCTCAGCCAACCCAGCATAGTTTTTCATGCCTCTGTGAATCTTTCACAAACATATTTTCCGCAAGATCTACAGCTGGGGATTGGCTCACTGTTTTCTACCATCAACAGGAACTGCACTGTTGAGCTCCACACATACACTCCTGTCTTACCATTTAAAAGTCAATTTAGCAAATGAAGCTGTTCATTGGATGATATACTTTTATGTCCATGTATTGTAGCCTGCAATTTTTTTTCCTTTCACCTACTTCCAAATGGCTCTGACAAAAAAGCAAACTGACGGAAATGCACCAGACACACCTAGACACATTCCTCAACATCTACGTCCAGGCAGTCACAGAAAAACAGTGCAAATATTCCAGCAAATATTCACCAGCAGAAGTAAGCAGCAGAACAGTGCTCTCTCTCCTTTGCTCCTCATCACACACACGCAGCCAGCTGGAGACCATACTTCAAAGTAACACCCCTACACCAACAGCACAGAGATATGCTCTTGCCTATACTGTATTAACAAAGCTGACAGGCTAAGATGCATGTTTATAAAGCATTCAAAAGCATCATCTGTGGTTGCATATACCCCCAAAGTGGTCTACTGGAGCAAAAAATGCCTCTTCTGGGCCAGGTTTTGGAAAAAAAAATATTGTAGATGCCACAGCTGCTATTTGATGCTCCTCTCCTGCTGGAAATGTTTGCACTGCACAGCTGCTTTTATCTCAAGGCTCCCTATACATCACACTTGGGAGCATCCCACCTCAGCTTAAAAGGCTTGCTCAACCAAATGTCTCCCACTATTCCCAGAAGATTTTTCAGCTCTATGGCATGTTCAATTAGCATCCAATCAAAGGAAAAGCAGAATCTGTAAGACAATTGAAATAATCAGTACTTCTTTAATCTCATCAACGACCAAAGCCCTGATATCTTGCTATAAAAAGTTACAAATTTACACATGCTACCCGTCAAAGAAGCTCCTGCCAGAGGAAAAGTCAGTGCAGCATCCGTAGAAGTCAAAACTGCCCCAGTGATGCAGCCCCAGAACACGAGTGGGAATGCTCAGGAGAAGCCATCAGGAGACCACTTACCCTGAAACATGACTGGTATTAGTCCTGCTCTCTTCTACTCAGCCCTGACAGAGTATCCGTAAACCATAAATACCAGACCAATGACAAAAGCTCTCAAAAAAACCTCTCCTGAAAGGATATAAAATTCTTCCATCTAAAACGTCTCCTCCTCTCCCCCTGCCTTGCCACAGTTCAAACACTGTACAGTTCAAGGCTACCTACTGTGCCACTGAGACATCCTGAAAGGATTTCTTCAGAAAAATCAAAGAGTAGCTTAATTTAAGTTTGTCTGACCTGGGTTTTTACCCTTGCTCTCAGTTATGGAAAACCTTTAAATAGGAACAAGGAAAAAAAAAGAAAGAAAAGTAAAAGTTGTCTGGTTCTTCAGCTTTTCTCTCTGCAGGCCTGAATGCTTTTGCTATAAGCTGTTTACCAGAGGCAAGGAGAAAACCTCTGAAACTGAAACACTGGCAGCTCTGCAGCTATGCAAAGAGAGTATTTCCTTCACCCATTGTGCTCTCTGATGTAGATCATTATTTCTGCGCGTAGACACGGGTTTCATTATTCGCAACACTCTGTGACCCTGAGATGTTCTGTAAATTCTCTATGTCACTTCAGTAAAAAAAACCACTGTCTTCCTCATGTCTATCTATATTCCACTTCTGTGACATCTTGCATTACTATGCAGGATTGCCCATCCATGGCAATCATTCCTTTGCTTTGATCATCTATGGAATGCCTAATGATGAAAGATGTTAAGATGAAAAAAAATAAAACAAAGCACTTTATCCTTAATTCAAATTCTGTATTAACACTGTACATTTTTAAAGTACATTTTTAAGTCCTGTAAATATATGTATGTATGAAAAAGCATCTATATTTTTATCTAGCCTCCTAAACAGAAACTTGTAACAGAAGATATGCACTGGTGCCAACAACAATAGCAGATCTGTGTTTGAGAGGCACGAAGTCAGGACATACCTCATTATTCCCACCTTCTTCCAGAAATACATTCCTAAATAGCTATGTACACTGACACCTGATTTAAAAAATAACTGAGTTAAGTTTCTGCTGAAGAGGAAGGCAAGGTGTAATCTAGATTTATTGACATTTCAGCTGTCCTTCTGCAATTTTCACACATGCTTCTGCCTTCTAATGAATATACTCTAGTGTAAAATAGGTAGACAAATATACTCATCCTCATATCCCTTATCTACCCAGGAAAATCTCTCTTCAATACATTTATGGAAATAAAATCAATTGTATAAGTATTAGGAAAAAAGCAAATAAATGAGGCAAGAAATGCCCAACACTTAGACAAGAAAGGAACAAAGAATCAGTGAAGTATGTAATAGAAAATAATTTCCAGCTTTTAAGCCTATCTACCCACACACAGATTGTTTTTCCTTAGCTTCCCCTTCATTACTTGTCTATCACAGGATCACACTTGGTGCCAGGACAAAAACCCATCGGAGTAAACTCTGTGCAGGCACCAATGCAGCAGCAGGACAATGCTGTGCTCACTGATGCTCTCCACTGCTAATTCTCAAGGCAAGTAGCTGCACTCTTTGCAGGTAAATGAGAACATAGGATGGCAGATTTATTTGTACCAGTGTGTTCTCCCGTCCTTTGCATGCTCCCTGTGTTGGCTCCAGCTCCCATAACTGTAAGCCTTGCCTCTGCATTTCCAGGCACCTATGTAACCTCACCTATCTGTAAATAACATCACTTGAAATCACAACACTGAAAGAGTCCAGTCAGTTTTCTCTCTGGCTTGGAAACACACTGCCAATTAAATAATAAAACAATCAGGAGCACTAAATCCAGGCATAAGGGTTATTTCTTTGAGTAAAGAGTTTTTAAATTATACTATTAGGAGTTGGATATGGTATTGAACTAATTGTCAAGTTACCTTGGATTTCTGCACCAAGGACAATGTATAAAATAAAGAGCAAGAGTGAACATAAGATAACAGCAGACTGCTCTGTCTGAATCTTGGAGATGGATGCTGTCCTGTCCCAGTCCTCCTTGGAATTGGGCTATTTCAGGAAGAAATCAGCTTATTAAACTTCAAACTAATGCCCAATTCATCAAATGTCCATAGAAAAAAATACAAAGTAGCACCAGTGTCACTGTTATATCCCTCATCAGTGTGAGACCAGAAGGCTTTCACCTGGATGGGCCAGGAGACAGCGACAAACCTTTTCCCTCCAGATATGGTTCCCTCCAAGCAGGGTCAAGAGGACAAGGGGAAACAATTTTTGGTAGAAAACTTGTTTCTGACAAGGTTCCCCAGGGGGGACATGCTCACTGACATGGATGTGGGCGATAGTACAGGGTCCTGACTGCTGTCATCCTCCCCCACAAACAGCAGCACCCAGGGTTGGGCTGGACTGGCCGGGGCAGCACAGCGATGTTCTTCCTCGGTGCACATGAGGAACCTTCTTCATCACCCACTAGCAATGGTAAGGTTTTTCCTGGTGATTGATTCTGCTCCACTTTCATGCTCTCCCTGACAAAGCAATTTTACTAGCCAGCAGCTATCCATATCTTGAGCTAATAGGTGCTGCAAATTAATTTACTTCTATTTATTAAAGCTCTTCTAGCAACAGTAGAGGTTATTTTAAGACTTGGAAGTAAAAAGACAATCATTCAGTCATAGAGAGGAGTGTCAGTAAACTGAGATCAGCTAAGGAAACCATCAATACATCAGAAAAGCTCTTTCTGGATCCTTCCACAGCTTCTTGACTAACAAAGCCTGGCTGAGATGAGGCACAAGCACACATACGTGGAAGCAACTGTCACTTTCTACTTACCCAAATTTTGAAATTCTCTTTTAATGCTCTCTCTTTACAGTGGGAAGAAGTCATCCAACAAGCATAGTTTTTCACCATAAACCTGAAGCACCTACAACATAAAAGCCTACCAGCTTGGACCTGCTAAATCATCCAACCTGACTGCAGCTCCCTGTACAGGGACGAGCAGAAACGAACACGTCAAACTGCTTTATGCAGTGCACAGATTGTTCTCTACTACATTACCTGGAGGACATAACAAACCAGAGAACTGCAACTTGACAGAAAATGTACACAATTAAAACTTAAAACCCCAGAGGGATGGATAGGAGATGCTTGGCAAGGAGATATACTTCACTGCTATGTGGTACAGCTCTTGGCTCAGTTTCAGCTTGAGGGAAATACTCAAGCATGGGCATCTGTTTATTTTAAAGATGTAAAACCAGCAGCCAATTTTATAAAACCAAAAGCATTCTGAACAGAAAGCACTTCAGTCTAACCAACATGCTGCAAAGTTTCTTTTGGATAATTAAAAAAGTTCTTCATAAATGTATCTTCTCTATTTGCATGTCTAATTTGGTTTCAGATCTTAAAGTGGTATTTCCAAGAAAAATATAAAAAAGCTGAAAGATGCACGATGAGTTTTGGCAAAATAAAAACTTCTATGCAAAACTGACCTGATTCTGGAAGAAACAAAATGTGAACACAGCATGATATAATTGCATGAATTTATCATTACACAGTCATTCTAAAGACATCTGCTTCTTTCTTTGCCTCACTGATTTGCGCAGTATAAAAAGCAGACGGCATTAGATGCTGGTCATTCAGGAAGGTCACAACCTAACTGTGATACATACTTTCACCTTAATTATTTTAGGCTTATTTATGACATACCAGAAATTTATTACTATACAGAGAATGACCATAGTCAAAGAAGTATCAGTACTAAAGCTGAAATACTTCTAAAGTGGGACTGAAAGAATAATTTGGAAGCAAACATCATAGGAAGGGTTAATTTTCTATTAGAACACTCAGGGTTTTGCACTGGGATTTTTTTTTTTTTTACTGTGATTTATCACTTTGATTTTGCCTGATGTTTCCTCTTCTCATTTTCATGCATCACTGTATCCCATTCAAGAACGAAGTTTGATTCCACTGCTTCTACTGGAAGGATGTTTTAGTGTGTTGTCATGCTCAGAATCCCATGAGAACACGAAAATCATCATAGAGTCTCACTAGCAGAAAGGTTATTATTATTTTTTCATGAATTTGTTCTTTTACTTATAATTAGATTGATCCTGCAGTCAGGCAGACAGTAGTCTGCCCTAATCAATAAGTCTGCACAAAAAACAACAGAATTAGGCCAAATACAACAATGAAGGGTAGAGAAAATTACATTAAATAGGTGCTATCATAATTAAGGACTGAGAGATATGATGGCAAAATTCTCCTCTCTGACCTATGTTACTGATGAAAGCACAGGGTGTACCTGTACTACAATTTCGGAATGGCACTGTCAATGACTTTCATGGATCTCCCCTGTGCAAATAAAACCCAAAAAACCTAAATGGCAATGACAGTTCTGTAAAGGAAGAGAAACATTTTCACTGCAGCTTGAAGAGAAATGCAGCGGTAGAACATAAAAAAATAGAATAATAAATCAAGCTACATGGCACATATTTGAGATAAAAACAAAAATCCTCGAACTGATAGTCACCAGCCATGATGTCCAGGGGCCACAACATTCAGCATAGCCCAAATGCAGCAGAAGAGAGGCTCCTGTACCGAGAGGTTTGATACAGTCTAACAGGAGTTCTGTTGAATTTTGCCACCAAGATATGTTTTACTTTACATGATGCATGGACCCACAGATCGAGGGAAGCTCCCTGCATCAAAACTAGGAGGGTGCCTCATTCTTAAATAGCCCACTCTAGACCTGCCCACTCCTGCATGTACCATTAAGGAGCAGAAACTTATTCACATTTCCCTATGAAACAAAACACTACTAATTGATTCTGAATAGATACAATATGGAAATTGCAATTACAGTAACTCCAGCTGCTGAGACTGAATGTGAGCAGCAGCCGTGGACTCCAAATCCCAGTTTAACAGTGCTTTCCAAAATTCCCCAAAAAGACTGATAAACATAGACAATCCTGCTGTGAGACTTAAGCATATTTCCTAAAAATACCTCTTTGGTTTAATTTGTTTCTTGGTTGTTTTTTTTTTTATTATTTTATTTTTTACACTACATGCATTAGTTGGAATAATACAAAGTTTAAATATGCTATGTGCCAGACACAGTAATTATGGTGCTGAGACTCATGATAAATCTTTAATGCAAATATCTTTTTTGCAATATCTGAAAGTATCATATGTATTAAGTTAAAAATATAACATGGGGACAGTCATAGAACCATAGTATGATTTGGGCTGGAAGAGACCTTTAAAGATTGTCTACACCAGCCCTCAAAGGTCCTAAAGCTGTTCTGGCCTTGAAATCTGAGAAGAGAAAGGCACAAGAGGAGAATGCCATTTTCAGTAAGAATTAAAAGGGATTACATTTGTTTGGAATGAATTTTCCACTTACATTGAAACATCAATGACAGCTCCCACTTCCAAATTATCTCATCATTGATACACTGTTTACACAACAGAAGGTATATTTTCTTTTCCAAATATAGCACTCCTGCTGTTCTGTTGGATTTTTTTTCCTCCTCTCCAAAGATGGCCATAAAAAGAACTACATATATTTTTATAATTAGATACAAACCCAAGTCTCATGCATTTATTGGTTTCTTTCAAGAGCCATTAGGTAAACCTCCAAGAACAGAAAAGAAATTCTAGTTAAAGTTCCATCAGATTGAATTTATACTTCAGTCAATTACTTAAATAATCCATGTCTTGATTTAACCCGAGGGCTCTCAATCCTGTCATTACATTCCATAAGCACTGATGATTATAAAATATTAGTTCTGAAAACTGTTCTTATGAATATTAGGCTGAACCAAACCACAAAGTTCAAAATTAGATTAACTGGCATTAAAAGAGAGTATGTATCTTTAAACTGCACAGGCATTGATCTTTGTGTTCAATACTTCCTTTATTTAAAGACATTTAAAAGTATAAGATAACGGGAAGTCTTTCCACTGAGAAATGCAGGCTATTACTACAGAACAGACAGTCAAAACCTGCCTAGTTTTCACATGCTTCACTGAGAAAGTGCCAGAGGTAATGAAGACCCATTGCACAACCCCACCTGCCACTGAAAGAGAGCCAGCATTGAAAGGGATCTATTTTTAGAGGGATGTTAAAGGTCAGCTAGCTAAGGCCTTTAGTCATGCAATGTCATCCCCACGTTAAGCCTTAAGATGCTTCTGAGCAAGGCATTTGCTATACAGTAAATGGCAAATTTTTTTCCAAGACATTACATATTTGCAAGTTCACCTTCAGTAAACAGTGCCAAAAGTGCTCTCAGGAAAAAGAAATGGCACAATTACAACTAGAGAAGGACTTAGAAAGTGCCTGTATAAATATAATGAGAACTTCTGGAATGGTGTCATGATCCTGATCCCATGAGAAAGCAAGAATCAGAGAATTGTTTTTTAGGAAAATATGCAGTATTTGAAGTTCTTGAAGAGACACTGAAACGTCATATGACCTACCGGATGCCACAGAACTGGGGCAAAAAAACATCTTGAGTGTACACAATGATAAAGCATCATATTACATACCTGTACCTACACCACACCCTCTCTGATAAGGGGTGGATAAACCTAATATCTCACAGTTGCCTGGGACCAGGACTTTCACTGCCTCAGCCTGCCCATGTAATGGCACTCAACAAAGCCCCAAGGCCTGCATTTCTCTGGCTCTGAGCAACACAGGGATTTCAGGTAAATGTACAGTCTGGGACTTGCTGCAGGAAGGCCCATGTACAGAGTGATGATACCCACTCACCATGAAATGAGTGGGGTGTTTGGCTGAGTAACTCCAAAGGTGGAATTCAGTGATAGGTGAGCCAAGCACAGTGTCCAGGGGGAGGTGTAGCTACAGCCTTACAGCACACCTTATGGAGTGCAGCCCAGGAAAGGCCAGCTCGTGGGAGACAGGTGTGGAGCTATAGCTGAGGAGCAGCCACTGGTCTGTAATTATTGGCAGAGGAAGGAAATGGCCTCCAGGACCATGCAAACCAAGTCTTCTCTGTTTGTACAGCTTGATGTCCTTCAGCTGGGGCACAAGCTTCTGTCTTGCCCCACATACAGGACAGAGGAATAAGCCCTAAGATTTTTATACATTATTTAACCCCTCTGCATTTGCAAACAAATTTATTTCCCTGCTGTGAAGTGCTACGTTAGCTCTTCTATCTGAGGTTTCACCTGTGATGTCTGAGCTGAAATTAAGCCACTCTTCAACTCCCCAAAATGGGATTTTTTGGCAGGAGAGAACAGCTCACAAAATCATAAGAAAAGAATCCTCCTCCTCTACAGCAGGTCTCCCTCTTCACTGTGTAGGTGTGAACCCTCTGTGCCAGTCCTCAGCCATCACCCTGCCTCAGTTATGGATAGATATAGTTTGCTACATGAAACAAAATAAATCTCAAGTATTTCTACTACTAAGATCCATGACTGGGGAATGATCACAGCCCTATCACAATGAATGAGATGAACAATGGCACAGAAGGTCACTACCGATAAACAGTTGTGAGCTCACAGAGAAAACAGCTTCCTGCAGTGTAAGTCAATGCACTGTCATAGATGCTTGTATACAAATGGTAGGATGGAATGGTGGGGATTGAATTTATGTTTCAATTTGCAAACTACCCTTGTACAGCAAACTTGCAGAGAACCAGAACATCATGAATTTTGATAGCTTTGTCAAAAGGAAGAAAGAACAGCAGAAAAAAAAAAAAAAAATCAAAGAACACAAGAAAGAAAGAGTGACCCCGCGCATCCAAGAGCTTTTCCAACTGGAACATTACCAGCACTGCTGTGCTGGCACCAGTTGGAGGAGGGTCCGACTCATTCTTCTTCCTTTCAGAGTCCATGCACCTAACAGGAGCAAAAATGCAGTCCTTGAGGATGCAAGTGAATGGCAAGAGAAAGGAGGCAGCTTATCAGGTGGTTTATGTAGAGCAGGAAGACAACACAGGCAAGAGATCTACAGCACCTACTGCTTTCTGCCCTGCTTTCAAAGACCTTGTCTGACCAATAATAAAACTTTCATTTTACTTAGTAACTATCGTCACAAAGTTAAAAAGCTTATTCAAGCTCTATAAGGCAGAAAACAGTGCCAATGAACTGCAGTGAATCTTAAATGCTTTTAGGACACTGGAAAGAAAAGCCTGTACTCTCTTCTTAGAAAGACGGGTAAAGAAAAGGGAAAAAACTAAGGACATAGTTTGTTGTGTAGCATTTCTTGCTTCACTGTTATTTTTGTTATTTGTTACTGCCGAGGGCATGAGTTTATACTAAGTGAAAAAATGGAGGAGCAAGGTACAATTTTTATTTTTCCTCTCCTACGTTCCCATAAGTTACAGTCACTGATGTTGCACAACTTTTGTCCCCATTATTCAGAATGGGCCTTCTTACTCTTTTATCACACTACGTTCTGTTTCAGCAGAAGCTGAACAGCAATTTCCTTCATAGCTCAGATCACAGACATAAAAATGTTCACCACCATCAGAATGATTTACAAAAGGCACTGGTCCTCTGCATTCTCAATACAGACACTGGCCTCCTTGTCTCCTCTTTTATGACAGGTAGAAAACGAAGTAATGAACTAGAAACAAAGTAATGAAATAAAGATAAATCATTCATCTTGGGAAGGTCTGCATCAGTCCAATTAAAATAATGTCTTAGACACAGTGCCATAACATATCGTACCTATGGGAAGAAGCTACTAGCATGAGCAAGCCCTGCAATTACTATTTTCTTCAATTATATCCCCAGAGATTTCTAGCTCCAACATAATAAAAGATTACCAAATTAAGATATACAAAAAAAAATTAGTCTTTATATTTTTTCCAGTAAGCTGTTAAAAGCGATGATAGTGACAAATCTCTGCCTACAGAGGAAGCTCACATACATCAAGACCAAACACTAGATACAGTGGGATCATTGAGGGTGAGGAGGGTTTGCAGACCTGGATGCAGAGGTTGGTTGCACAGCTGCAATCCACGTTATGAGCCCGTCAACTTCCCTAAGAGGCAAGGACTTTCTTGAAGTCAGCAAAAAAGGCTGGATCCTGCACTTCCATGAGCACCACAGGTGCAAAAGCTCCCTCCCATGTTGTGTTTGATGTCATGGGGCCAGGCATCTCTCCCCTCCCTGCTCAGGTCAGGGCTGAATCCATCCTTACTGCACCTCTGAGGCCCAGGGGCTCACAGCTGAGCATTATATGTGCCAGTATGCACCATTACACTATAAAGAACCAAATGAAGTAAAGAGGATGTAAATACTCAGCACTCCTCAGTATAAAACCTTCACATTGCTCCATTCTTTGTCATGTTCTCGGCAGCAGTTTCCTCTGGAGTTAAATCACAGGCATGAGGACGTTCACTGCCGGAGTGATTTACGGAGCTGTAACACAAACAGCAGCCTCTGTCTCTCCTGCTGCAGCAGCAGCACAGAGGGAGAGCCAGACACCAGAGCATCAGGACAGTTGTCGAGAAGGCAGACTAGGGATGGTCTTAGGCAGGCAAAAACCAGCACAATTTCATTCAGCTCTGCACTCAAAGTGCCCTATGAGTTCTATAAATGTTCTGGTGCATTTCAGAGCTGAGTCTGCTCCCCAGCTACGTGGATATGGGCACCTGCTACCACAGACTTTCCTCTAGGCAGTCGGTCCTAAGCTGCCTGTGTCTATAAAACAATCAAAATCTGATTTAGAATTTTTTTCTTCTCTCATCTAGAGTCCTAGACTAAAACCAGCACCTATCCCCTTCACATATGTTGATCTTCGAACAATTTTATATCACTGGTGTCTAATTATAGTATAACAGGTGTCTAATTATAGTATAACACTGCTTGTTACGATTGCATGTCATTTACTGTTTGGATGGCCAGTGGAAACTCTTTTCTTATTCCAAATAAAATCTCCACAAATACTACACTCAAGATCTCAAAGATCTACCAGAAAGACTAAAGAAAACAGGGGGGTTGGATTTTTTAGCTTATAATTTCTGACCACTGCAAAGGTTTACAACAAAATTCAGTGTCAAAAACAAAGAACAAGAGTTGAACATGGGGAACATTGCAAACCACACAAAATCCACTGTGACAGGGTTAACTGAGGCATGATCACACAGGCTATCAGACAAATCTGGATCACTTGAATGGACTGGAGCAGCTTAAAGGGGTTTTTCTTTCATTTATAATTAACCACTTGCTGTCACATCACTGTATCCACATACTCTGGTTGTGAATGTTTACACTGAAATCTTTGTAAAAGACACAGAGACCGTGAGCTTGAAAAGGTGAGAAGGGAAGTTATATATGTACATCAGTGAGATGCTCAGCTCTGCACCATGAAAGCAGCCAGAGCAGAGGGAGAACCATTCACCAGCAAACCAGCCACGAGGGTGGCAGCTGCGTGTGCTTCCCTGGGTGCCTTCACCCCAGGCTATAGAAACCTTATTTGGGGGTCACAGAGCACAGTGAGGTTTTGAGATGTGCAGTCTGATTCCTGGTAAGTGTTACAAGGATGAACTTCTGCTAGGAAGAGGCTATTTGACAAAAGTCACTAATGGTCCCAAAAGGCAACATATGACATACAGAGCGGTCTATGTGACTTGTGAGAGATTTCCCAGAAAGTTCTCAAGGATTAAAAGGCTTGTCATGCTGGTAGCCAAGCTCTAAATGGAAAGTGCATTAAGATAACAACCAGGTGTGGAACTCCAGTTTAAACAATGAACAAATGAATTTAAGCAAATTAAATATAGCCTATCCTGATTTACTGGCTTCTGACAGTATATATAGTAATTTTATGGAATGCCAGAATAACTGAGGTCTGAAGGGACCACTGGAGGTCATCTAGCACACACCCCATTAATGCAGAGCCATACAGATCAAGTCACACAAAGTTTATATATTTAGGTCCTCATCTACTCCTCTTAGAGAAAGTAATTTCACAGCAGTCAACTGCAAGCTCAGGGTTTTTGTAATTTATTTCTTTAAATGCTGAAAATGTGGCTGTGAAGACTGAAGCTTCAAATAAAGCCAGTGAAATGTCTGGTGCTTCACAAACAAAGCCTTCAGCAAAACAGCCAGTGCACTCATATCTCAGTCCTTGAACAGGACAGCTGTATAAATCTAGTTTCTCTAAACTGGATGCCACATGGGCATCTTCAGTGGCTTACCTACTTTTTTATCTCAGATACTTTTAAAACAGACTTTACTTCTTCCTAGTATTCTACAAAGTGTAGTTAAACTCATTTACAACTGTAATCAGGGTCCAGCAACCCCACACAAGACAGGCAGTGACTTGCAGTCCTGGAGAGCCACAGACCCATCTCACTGGTCTGAGAGCCAGGAATAGGCATTTTGGAGACTTCCTGACATCACAGAATGCCTGTCCCTCATGGACTGCACCACAGGGAATGGGCAGCACTCCCCCAGCATAATTAATGCCAGACCCCCAAACTGCCACCCAGCTCTGCTCCCCGGCAGCTATTGGGAGGAGGGTATTGTGGGGCAGCATGTAACCTGCCCTCACTGCTGGTCAGTTGTGTCACTTGTGTCTCATGTTGTCATGAACCTGCCATATCCCTTCTTCTTTAAGCCTTTAAAGGAAAAGCTGTCTGCTTAACAAAGGGACCAAGCCTTATGCATCCATGGGGCAAAAGTCCACATAAACACTACAGAACTCAATCACAGGCCCAGATGCTGTACAACAATGGGCTTCTTTAGTGCCCTTTGCAGAATGATGGAACATTGCTCCAAGAGTGTAGGATTTGGCTCACTCCAGGCCCTTTGCTTTGGCTCCTGGCACCTCTGAGGCATTACTAATTTTGCAATAGTTGCCAGCACCAATACACCAACCAACCAGTGGGTTGAATATTTTAGCTGTAATAAATAGATTTGAAGAAAGGCTTTCTTTACTGACAACCTGCTTTATTTTTGCCAGCAGGCATGAATCAAAACAGAGTCACAGTACCCTAGCCTGACTTCAAAGGATATGAATATTTAATTTTTTGCAGCTTTTTGCTTCACTGTCCATTGTACTGCACACATACCCCCGGGCCCCCAAAATCTCTTTCATCACGAATTTAACTTTCTCTTTTTAAAGATGACAATGCAGAGAGGATGAGATGCATTTCCAGCAAATGCCAACCTGGCATGGCCTTGTTTATTTTCCAGAGCATGCCCAGCCTGTGGACAAACAGAGGGTTGCTCCACAGGCAGGAAGCTGAGATGGGCCCAAGCAGAGCTGGAGGATGCAATGCTCCTGGACTCCCAGTGCTGCTTCCCAGACAGAGCCTGGGCTCCAAAGGTCAACACACACCCACAGAGGAGACGCAGCACATGATTTCCTTTTGCTCTATGGCATAGCAGAGGACTAGAGATCAGTTCTCATATTTAATGCAATGATGCAAGTGAGGCAATTAGTAAATGACTAGGCAGCTGCAGACCAGCAGGCCCCCTATTAACCAGCTAAGTGCATTATCTTTGTGAAGATCATAGATTTTTCCCTTAAGCTAATTGTGTACAACTCCTGCAACTTTTCATATCTTACTGCAGACTTGGGCTCCAACCCTAGAAGGTACCTACTGCCCTTGCTCCACTGACATCCATGGGAAGCCACATACCCTAACCTTCCCAAAAAGAGCATCCTCAGGCTCAGAACCTCAAATACCCTTTTATTAATTCATGTCTGTTCAAGGGAGAAAATAAAAATGGTTTCACTTGTGAATGGCCTAACAACAAGCTCTAATTAGTACTGTCTCTCCCATTCTCTCAAGTCTTGGTTTATCTTTACTCTGAACCTGTTTCACAATCATGAGAACCTCACTCAGTCGAGGCATCAGCCCTTACAGAATGCTAGTGCTCACCATGGAGGGAGACTTCACCAAGAAATACAACCAATGTCAGCTAAGCTGAGGTTAAATAAAAAGAAAGTTACGAAAACCTTCTTGTCTTCCTGTCCCACCATTTAAAAGTTAACATAAAGGATCATGTGTTTGCATTAAGTTCTCAGAACTTTTATTCCAGTTAAAAAGATGGAAAGTATCTCAGCAGTGGTGACTAAAACATTCACACTGATTTGGAAAACCAGCAACAACCGCCATCTGACTTTCAGGGGCTGAACAGGCTTCAGCATGTTGACTATATCCAAAAGAAACAAGGCTGGCAATGAAACAGTGACCATTTGAACAAACGGGCTCATGTTTTAGACAGATGCGATGCCAACCATAATGCTACAAGCAGCTAAAAGGACAGACATTTTTCAAGGGCTGCTTTCTACAGCAGGAAAATAATATAATCCATGCAAGACAGAAGGACAAGTTTTTCAGTGAAAGAAACCCTTCTCTGTCATCTATCACAGAGCCTGGCAGCCCCACATGGAGGGAGAGGGGTGAGAATAGTCATTAGACACTCACAGAGCATGATGCATCAGTGCACCCTTCCTCCCCAGGGGCTCCAAGGTATTGGACATCTTTTGAGGCTCACAAATATCCTGAAACCACTTATTTCAGCCAATGGGTGTTTTGCTATCACATGCCACCCAGCCCAGATACTGCCTTGCTGAACCCTGCCCAGCTATGCCAGTAATGATGGGAGCAACAGCGGAACTGCAAAAGCGTGGCCAGGAGTGGGGGCAACATCACAAGAGTGGGAAAGCCCTCAAAAGGGAGATATGGGGTTTGTATTAAAGATGTGCAGAAAATTATATAACTGCCCCATGAAAATATCTGAGAGCACAGAAGGAATACTCCCGTCTGTCTTGGGATGAAAAGCTAACATCTCTACATCAGTCTGGAAAGCATAAAACCAAATTTCACATCAGGTCGGACAAAAATGCCATTTAATTTTGACCCTATTAAAAATAAAAACCAAAATACTAAAAAAAAAAACCAACAACCCTGCAGGGATGGTTTGTTTGCTTTAAGCAGACCAGAAATGCAAAAGAGGTCACACTCATCTCTCTCTCATTTACATTTCAGTTACATTGTTACTTTCATCTATTTTATAAGAAATGTAGGCCCTTTTCCAGGGTTCTTCACACCCATCCTTTATTTGGTACATCAATCATTTGTCTCCTCAATCAACCCCACCTACTGTCACCTTGAGCTCTGGAGGCAGATGACAGTACTAAGAATTTCAAAATGTACTGTTCCATTTTCTGTAGACCACATCTAGATTCCCCTGGACAGCTTCCAGCTCATCCTGGGCTCAGCCCCAATCCTTCACCACAGGCCACTGTTCCGAGGCTCCAGAAGCCTGTTGTCCCCTCTGTGAGGCACATGTGAGGTTTGCTGCGGAGGTGCAGTGTGGCTGGAACCAGCTTCTGGGCAACTGCATGTTACTGACTAGTGGATCTACTATCCTTCAGGGACCTGCCAGATCAGGCTACTGAACTATCCCAGGAATGTGGACAGCTTGGAGTTTTCAAACATTTCATGTTCACCAGTAAAAGACTCCAGTGAGGCTAAAGCAAACTGAGTATTGATCATATAACAGTGCTCAGCTGGAAATAGCCACGTTATCTGATTATTTCTGCTCTTCCATTTCCTCTGTGGATAATTTTGATTTCATTTGTGAAAGCATATTCTACCCCGTTAAGACATTTAAAACTGCAAAATGACACAGAGCTCCAAACTGTGGCAGAATGCAAGTACTCAACAGAAGCACAGAGCAGCATTTTGTCAATATTGATTTTACAAGCACTGCCCGTGACAGGAGCATTTCACAGAGGCTTGAAATCCTCTACCCTGTCTTTTGGTTTTGTCATATGGTAAGACAACCTGTAAGGCAAATACAGCCCTCCTCCATCTCAGTAGATGCAGTCATCACATTCCCACTTCTGCCCTTCATAATTTACTAACATGGGCAGCTCCACACCTGTCCCAATTGCAAAGAGCAGGACAAGACCTCCCTCAGGCAGCACAACGCCATTTCAGAGGAAGCCTTGCCACATGGACAGATGCTCAGAGCAGGTAGAGCTGAACCTGCCAGCTCTGCAGCAGCTGTTTTAAGGTGGATTTCTCGGCAGTGACAAAACATACTCTCTCAGCGGGACAGGCTCGCGGTGTGAGAGGTTTTACCACCCCATGGCCTCAGGCCAGCTGGGAGGTACACACTGCTCTGTCAGAGAAGGTCTCAGCAGCAAACCAGTCCGCCAGGTGGGCTACAGAGCAGGGAAATATTTTGCAGATGCAAGCAGAGAAGGACATTGAGAGAACAAGATCAATACTCTTTCATTCAAATTTCATGTAGCGACTAAACACCTCATCACAACATGCTGCTCAGTAACACTACAACACCTAACTGTGCTTTTCAAGGAGGGAACTTAAAAAGTACTTTTATGAAATACAGTCCAGCGTTTGCCACTTTACCACACGTTGACATTTCCAGAAGGTCACAGACGAGCATATCTTTAATCTAAAGCTATTCAGTAACAACACCACTCTGCATAGTATTTGTAACATTTAAACTTTCTCCTGATCTCCCTTAGGAGATCAACACAAGTTTCAAGTAATTCACGAAACTGAGAGCAATTGATGCTCTGTAGCTGTGCTAGGAATTAAGGTACTGTGTGGCTGCTGACTGATCTGGTAAAGAGAAAACTTCACACAATAAATGTATTTAATTAAGAGTTTGCAAACAGCCCCATTAGAAATAGTGGCAATACTGTTCTGTGTAGCATTGAAAAGATGCTAAGGGTCACAAACTCTTTCTGAACATGGTTTAATAACTACTCTAGAAGTCAAAATTTAAGATGGTATGACAGAAATTGAAGGCACTATGATATTCTGATAAAGTAACATTCCTTCCTCCTGCACCTCAGAAGCTGCCACCATTACATTTCAGTCCAAGCACCATTGGTGCTTTATATTTACCAAAGATGAAAGCTAAAGACAAGGCCACTCTAAACCTTTTTCTCTTTCAACTTATACAAAGGTTAAATTCAACTTCAATCAGACTAGCACAAGAAAGCTCTGTCCATCAGCTGCCAATGCAGCTCAGCTTGTAGCTATCTTTTGAGTTTTGCTTTTGCATTCTGTTGATTTGTACTGGCCTAAGTACAGTTTCATCTCTTCGTCTGATCGTCCAGTTTTAATATTTGTCTAAGAAAAATTCACTAGAACTGGTACAGACAAAGCCTTAGATGTCAGAAGCTGAAGACTTACAACAGCATGAAGACAATGAAGCACTCTGAAATCTGTTGTTAAATCTTTTAGCATTAAGCTAAAATCTTTATAGACTTATAGACAGCTACAAAAATCAAAACAAAAACCAATTTAAGAAATGAACAGACAAAGGCAGAAGCACACAGAGCATCAGAAGCATCCAATCACAGATACAAGAATAAAAACAATATCCCTTTTTATGATACTGATTACATGAGCTATTTAAACCTGTTTGGCCATCACATTAAATCTAACCACACAAATCAATTCATGCTAGTATCAACAGAGAACAACAAAGTCTCTCACAGGCATTTCTTTTGACTCAGTGCTCAAATCTCAGCTAGGGTTTTCTTTTCTTGGTTCAAAAAACTTTTAGGCAATTCCAAGTGTTTTTTCTATCTCAAAAATAAACTATAATGTAATTTCACTAAATTACCACTATATTAATTTTCTCTCAGCAATTTGGCTGAAACATAGGATCAAGTGAGCAGTTACCCCTCCACCAACCGTGAGGTCTTCACGTGATTTTCAATCACAGAAGCACCTCAGTTTGGAAACTACCAGAAAGACAACAAGATTTTAGGATTTCTGTACTGTGTACCTGAGTATTTATACTCTTAAAGTAATTAAAAAGGCAGTCCCAGCACACAGGGAGCTAAAGTTTAGATGTTGCCAGCCCATAATAATCAGTCCAGCAAGAGTCTTCTATCCATGTCCAGCAAGTAAAGATACCTTCAATCTATAGATGTGCAAGTGAAGCACACAACCCAGTGGAGAAAAGTGGTCCTCACCCAGCTTAAAGATTCAGTTCCTATGCTGCACCATTTGTACACTGAAAATACAAGTATTTCTTCTCAAGTTTTCAAATTTCCAGAGAGCAAGATAAAGCTGACAAAGAAATCCACTGTGCAATTCACTTCTAACACCTAACATTTCAAAACATACTTTCCTTACTCTAAAGTTTGCCTCTCCCAAGTAGTAATATGCACCGAAATCACAGCTCCTGAGTCTGAATGGATTTTTGATTGAGTTGTACAAGATTGCTTGTAGGCTTTGCTCTCAAGTTCCTACATCTAACCTCAGGAAATTCCCACACCAGCTTAACAATAAATTGAGTTCTTTGTCACACTTAATGAAAGAACAGCCACAGAGTTAATTCCTGCCTGTTTGGCCCACAGCCAATACAAACCAAAGAGAAATTTGGGGGCATCAGCATTTAAGCTGATTTTCACACAGTTGCCACCACTGTATATTTAAGCAGAAGTAGCTCAGGGGTTTGTTAAAAAGGGATCACCTTGACTGAATGCAGAGAGTCTCACAGCTTCTGAATATCTCCAGAGAGCTCAAGGAAAGTCACCTGAATCCCTGCCCCACTTAGTGTTTTAGAAAAATGAAAAGGAGGGAAAAACCCTGAGGCAACCTCAACAAGGCAATATCTAGCTTGATTTTGGAATAGCACTATCAACCACTACACACAAAATGCCAGTATTCGTGCAAGGCTCAAGAATATTGAAATACTTTTCCATAAGCTGCAGGGTGTAAAAGAGCAAAAGCCCTGCCCATTGCTGCCCTGCCAATACTCAGGGCTTGGGAGATGCACATACCTGGCCGAGGGGCTTAAAATACAAAGTAATAAACATGCAGCAAAAACTACCAAGTGATTTTCAGGCAGATTTCCAGAAGTGAAAAAACTTTTTTTTTGAAAAAACCTGCAGTAGGAAGTAGCACATTAAAAAAAAAACAACCAAGAAGCAAAATACATGGAAAGCTCTAATCCATTTGCCTGTTTGAAATATTACTGACTGTACGGTTCACCTCCAAGCACAGGCTTTGCAGTTTATCCTCCTCAAATGACTCCCAGATAAAATTAGTTAGGTGATTTGCAGGATATATTGATTAGAGAGGATTTAGCTAAGGCAACATAAAAACATCCAGCTTTATCATTCAGTGGAAATGAAAGAGAAGAACGCAAGCCTGTAAGCTATTATCATGGTATATAAATTAAGCTTTATTAATGAATTAACTAACTACATAGAAAATGATAGATTCACCTGAACATTCTTGAAAAACCCCAAGATGCTCAGTTTTCTCCTCCAGTTCATGACTTCTTAGCCTTTACCTATCAAACGTCCTCAGCTTCCCTCTATTAAATCCCAGGCAACATGAAGTAGCCAGATTTTTCCCACTGGTTTTCCTCAGGATTAACTTTCAAGTGCTCATAAGACAAAATACCTTGATTGTGCTATACACAGACTGAAAAATCAGGGATTCTTCTGACACGGGGAAACAGAATTGGGCACCCTCAACTCCCCCAACTGGGTGGAGGCTCTCCTGGAGCTCCAGCTTTGCCTGAGACCTTCAGAGGAGTGTCCTGGCAGCAGCTCGACCAGATGGTCTATTTTCTCTCTAGGCTAACATGTCCTTCATGTTACAACTTTGTGAGAACATATGTATGCTTTGACATACTGTAAAAATCAAAATCCTTCAACCTGAGCATATTGGGTAAAAGCAGCTTGGGTCCCCATAAGGGGGTCAAGCTTAAGCCTACATGTGCATACAACAACAGAATCCTTAATGGAATTGTCCATAATGCTTGCACAGAAATGAAAAGAGTAACATATTGGATATGATTTAATATCCCATTCCTTACACCAACAAGTGCTTGGTACTCCCTCAAGCAGTGGCACTGATAGCGAGACACTCATCAAGATCCCTGGCAGCTCACAGCCCATGCCTAGTAGCATTTAAAAGTATAATTTCATGTGAAACGAGTTAAGTTTCCTCCAAACGTCCTTGAGCACTGTGCTTGACAAACCCCCTCACACTGGACACCCTTGTCTCAGAAAAGCTGTGGAGTGCCCCCAATTCCTGACCATGATACAGGAGGGGAAATAAGAGGAAGACACAATTCAAAAGGCCAGATAGGAAACCCATATAGTTGAGGTCCTAAGATATTTACTCAATAGGTAACAGCTCCTTCAAGATTTGCTGCATCTTAACATGCTGGGCAAGACACACCTTCTCCACGGCAGAACACACTCCATTATGGAGAAAAGGTAGGACAAAAAAGTCTTTTACCACACTGCTTGCCTAGAAATCTGCTTTGGTCAAGGCATAATTTGGATTAAATCTGCCAAGCAGCTTTAGGTGGCAAAAACAAGGAGTTCATCCAGGCTGATGAAAGAGCAGTGGTGTCAGCAGTCCTGTTCTCACCTGCTCTCAGCTGGAACACTCAACTGCACCACAAGATCCTGCCTACACTCCAGCAGGTTTGAACTCACAGCGTTTATGGCCCAGGAAGGTGTCACGACTACACTGAACCACGAGGGAAGCGAGAAGGGCAGTTTTCAATCTGTCTACTTGACATTGCTTTATTTCCTTAAATATTCAGCTGAGCCCAGACTGACTCCTCTGCTCAGCAGCCAGATACTTTCCAGGGATGCAGGAGAAAGGCATTTAAATTCCCTCAGGCTGAAAAGGGAAATGAGTTCAAATCCACAATCTGAGGTTCATCAGCTCCTCCAGGAACTACTGGGAAAAAGTGTTACGTCCCAGATGTGTTCTTGTTTTATGAATCATGATTCTCTAGCAATTAACTCATTTCAAGAAGATGCTTCAAAGGTTTTTTTATTTTTATTTCTGGTTTGAGTTAAAAATATATATTCTTGTCAGTGAGACATGCTCACAAATTTTCTTTTAGTTTCACAGCATCTCTGTTTTGTTTTTATATGCTATTTTAAATCAAGCACAGAGCAAAAAATAAATACAATTATGTATTCAGCTCTATGCTAAAGTTTCATTTAAAGTCAAAATGGAAAGTATTAACAGACAGGCAGGGCAGAGCACTGAAGTGGCAGATTAAAAGATCCAGGAATTCTGCTTAGTGGGCACATTTCTATGTTTTCTTGTTGTCTTCACAGATCTTCCTAAAATTCCCATTATTGGCAAGGAAGTTCTCATGAGAACAAACCATTTTCTGGCTGTCATGTTGCATTTCTGAGAAGACAAAGACATCAGCTTGTTTTTACCGTATGTGAGTCCAAAAAAGAAATTGGAGGCCAGCAGTAAAGCCACCACAAACACACTCTGTAGTGATCCCTGTGAGCCCCTGCTTCAGCAGCAGGCATGGGAGGGGACAACCAAACCTTGCAGAAAACATGTGAAAAACATGGATCTTCTTTCTATTTTTCACAGAAGATGAACTCTATTTTTTACACAATGCAACCCTGTTGCCTTTCCTCCAGCTGAATTTCATGATACCTCAGAGGAGGAACAAAATGTAACCCTCGGGTTCAGTTTTACCCCAAAGTAAAATTGTTTCCCAGGGAGACTAGTTAAAGTGACAAGGTTTGCTTTCAAATTCAGCTAAAAAAAGGATATTTTTACTTAAACTAACTTACAAGACTGTTTACAGCCAATGGCATTTCCTCCCATATTCTGTGACTGTATGGAAAGGCCCAAACTCTTAACACTTGTAGAGACAAAAGTTTTTCTCCGGTCAGTGGGAATATTTGTACAAGTAAAGCAAGCAGGATGCACTTCACCAAAATGACTCCGTTTCTATTGGTTTATGTTTTTTGCAGGCATTCTATTGTTTTACCAAAATAAATGTTTTAGGCTTTATAGAAAACCCAAACCTCACACATCCCTTGATTCCCACATCGAGAGCACTGAAATGAAAATCTCTCCTAATCTGTGAAATTGCTGTTTGTTACGATTTCATTAATTCAGGTCAGTCTTGTAAAAATTTAAAAGCTCATTGCAGACTTTCTGCATATTCAGCAATTAAACTTGCACATTGCACCTGGCCATTTCCCACCTTGCATTCATAGGACAGATCCAGTTTTATGGAAGCACAGCATGTGGTGTGTAATTACTTCCGAGAAGTCAACTAAAGCAGTTGGTCTCTTTTACAGTCCAATAACTTTCAATCCTGAAATCACTCTAAAGAAACGCTTTAAATGAAATTAAAGAAGCAATCTGAGCTTTCATGACTTGAATTCTTTTTAATTGCTATGGTTTCTGCAAAGCAACCTGTGCTCCTTCCATTGTGGCATCTCAGACTGAAAGCACCACCTGATTCCCTTGCAGAGCATTTCATTAACCTCATCCCCCTGAAGCCATAATCCTACATTTATTGAAGGCAACAGAAAACTTAATTGTAATTGCAACTCAGCATTGAAACCATCTTTCCACCACTGGGAAGCTGCTCACCTGGATTATGCAGAAAACCTCACATCCATAAGCCCTGGAATGAATTATTTTGCTGGACATACCAGCTACAGTTTTGGAGGCAGTATTCAGACACAAGGCATAAAAGGCCCCACATTGCCTTCATGCTTCCAAGAATTTGAATGTGGATAATCACATATATTACTATCAGTCACCATAATGAAGGGGATTTGGAAGGTTTCTTTGGATGACCTGTTAGCAGTATTGTTCTCTGAGTCAGATTTCTTTTAGTCACTAGGAGTGCTAGTAGAGCACATCATCACTGCTCGTTGTAATGGTCTGACACATCGCCCTAACTGTTTCTCTACACTTACACACTCTTCAAGATGTCTCATTTCTTTTTCTTTCTCTCCCCCTAATTCCCTTCACTCAGTCACATGAGCACACTTCAACCCTCTCACTGCTTGTCAAATCAAAAAAATAAATTACAAAGCTAAGGCACTCACTCATGGAGGTTCCACAATGTATTGCTGCAACTCAATCCATCATCCAGAGATCCATCAACTGCTCTGTATAACCATGTTATCTCACCAACTTTGTTGGTGTCTCATTCCCCTTTTCTCCATTTCCCTTCTTTCACCCACTGTAATCCTATTGTTCTTTTCTCCCTGTTAGTACGGATAGTTGTTTACTGCACACATATATAATATGCCAAAATCCATACTGGGCTCTCTCACCAGTCCAGTAAAACAAATTCCTCTTTGCCTTTGATAAATTGGAAAAATGTAGCACATAAAATATAGTCAATCACAGCAAATGGAGTTAGAACAGCGAGATTCTTATACCCCAACTCTTATCTGAATGAGTTTAATTCTACAGAGAACTCTATGAAATGGAATAAAGTTTCAGTAGATCAAAAAATGGAATTCATTATGTGGAAAGATCAGAGACACCATATGACTGAAGATTATTCAGACAAATCCTCGGGTAAAAGCTTCAGTGGAAATTACTATGGATGAACGTTATCCAGACTAACCCCAACCTCACACATGGGCGAACTCTGCAGAGCTCTCATGGACTCAGCACAAACATGAAACAAAAACAGGCAACCCAAGGGACTAAGCACCACTTTTTGCAAATACTGGCCAAGGGCTCAGCCATGTGGCTTCATGAGTTACCATGCACCAGCAGAACTGCTCTAACAGCACAAAAGCTCAGCTGCTGGTACTGTGACTTCTGTTCCACAGGACTAGAGAAGGCATAAGCTCAATCTCATTAACCTGTATTTCCTCTGGGACGAGTTCATATATTGACAGCTCTGCTGGTTTTGGCAGGAATAGAGTTAATTTTCTGCACAGTAGCTGGTGTAGGGCTGTGTTTTGGATTTGTGCTGGAGATATTTGATAACTGATAATTCAGAGATGGTTTTGTTCTTGCTGAGCAGCACCTACACAGAGCTAAGGCCTTTTCTGCTCCTCACCCCACCCCACCAGTGAGTGGGCTGGGGCTGCACAAGGAGCTGGGAGAAACCACAGCCAGGACAGCTGACCCCAAGAGACCCAAGGGATATTCCAGACCATATGGCCTCATGCTCAGCAGATACCAAGTGACCATTACCTGTGATAGCACCCTGATTTCCTGGAGATGGCTGAACACCTGCCTGAACTCAGGAAGTGGGGAATGAATACCCTGGGTTTTTTCTTTGCTTGCACACATGGCTTTTGCTTTATCTATTGACCTGTCTTTATCTCAACCCCCAAATTTTCTCACTTTTACTCTTCTGACTCTCTTCCCCACTCCCACAGGAGTGAGTGAGCAGATGTGTGAGGCTCAGTTGCTGGCTGGGGATAAAGCACAGCAAACAGCCAATGTGGATCAATTGATCTAAGATACCTCAAGAGCTCATGCAAGTCTGTTCTCAAGATAAAATATGAGCAGCACTGACATGGTGAGTTAGCTCTGGGTATTATCAGCATTCACTCACTTGAAATATATTAACAGCTCTTTTATTATTTATATATTATGAAGACTTCAATCCATATTATGAATTATGAACCTAATTCTGTTCCCAGTAACATTAAAGGCAGACAAATATGTCTCTCCACTTAATATATTCTTTTCAATGTCATTAACTTATTAGTGAATATCAAGTTCTGCTGTCACCACAAAACATTTCATGTTATTCTACAAAATGATCTAATATCTCAGACAAGAAAGAAATGTGTATGAGCAGAACAGCCATCTCTCTTCTTAAGAGCCTAAGATGGAACATAACTCTGATGTCAGTCCTTTCAACATTAATTTAATTTGCATCCACATTTTGTTCCAGTTCAAGTGGTTCAACTAACAAAAGAAGGCAGAATATTGCAGGGAATGTCTCAGGAGTGACATCACTTTCTGCAAAGTGAACTAAAACAAACAAAATTAAAAACAAGCTAACATCACAAAAAAACAAACAAACAAAACAAAAGAAAACAAACCACCAAAAAATCCACAACAAACAAAACCAAAGCCTTTGCTGTTCTCTAAAAACAAATTCTGGATGGGCCCATCTATGTGTGTTGATCAGTACATTCCCTCCTACTTACTAAGAACTTCACCAGGCACGCTCACAATTTTAGGGGGAAAATACAAAAATTTCAGACCACTTAGTATCATAGATCAAGGGAAGCAATCCTGTCACAGTAAGAAAAACCACAAAGCATCCAGGGATTTGATGAGCATGAGAAATCAATCATGCATCAAGCCGATTGATGCGGTTTATTTTAAGTCCTCCTTTTCTGATTTATTGCCATCCTTGTCACCAATTTGCATAGATAATAGAACAAGACATCCACTTAAAGTCTTAATCAGGAATTAAAAAGTAATATACTGTTACATCTCTTTCTGCTCATCAGTAAAGCACACACATTAATGTTTAATGTCGATTTTATTATGGGATGGTACTGGATTGGAAATGGGGACTTTAAACTGCTTTGTGACATCACCACCAATTTGTTACTGTAATAGCTGCAAATCAAAAAATAAATCCTTCAAGCTAAAGCAGGTTTTAAACGTGACTGTTACAAGAACAACAAGGCTGAGCTGTATTTCTGAGAGCAGTGCAATTTTCTTTTCAGCATGGCAAGTACTGCTACAACTGAAATATTCTTTCGATGCATTTCCAAACTTCACCAATATTTTGTTAAAAGAAAGATGATTTTTTCCTGCTTTCAGTGTACTGAGGATGAGTGGGTAGTTTGCTGTTGAGTAAAGTGATTTCTTTGACAGGTACTTACATCATTCACAAAACCACCATAAATATGCACAACTGTTTAAAAAACAGTGCAGAAACAACAAAAGCCGTGCCTCAAAGAGAAGAATGTTACAAGAGCAATAGTTCTGACAGAAAGCATATGTGTAAGTGGAAAGATGGAGGGGAACTTGAAGAGATTAGTATTGAACTGCTACCTCTGAGTGGTAACATTGAAGTGCTACCTCCTGAGTTCTGTAAAAAAACGTGAGCCACCTTGGGAGAAAAAGCTCTGAAAGAGAAGCTCAAATTCCATGTTGCCTTCAGGAGGGGTGTTGGGAGAAGGTGCTTAAAGAAACCTGAGAAAGCGAAGCAGGAGAAGTTATTCTCCATTCATGGAGGACAAAAATAAGCAATGAAGAAAAACACCAGCCAGGACTGGCTTTTAACCATGTCTACAGGACAGTGGTCTGGATCACACTCTAAAAATTCAGTGCCATACACCTTAAAAGAAGTAATTTCTCTTGAGAATATGAGCCAATCCATCCAATACACTGTGTATGAGATCCTCAGGTCACAGGCTGCTGGACCCCAATTCCCACAGGCGTCGGGAACATAACTATGTCTTTGTGCTTCCCTTCCTAGATGAGCATCTTTGACCTGCACTTTTCCTGCTTCCACAAACTGTTTTCTTCTACCCTCCTCCCTTTTTGGTTGCTTCTATCACACCTTTGCTCAGGGCACAGCAGCACCCAGGTTTGGCTCTGTGATAAAGCAGTAGAGCAAAGGCAGAAAACACGAGATATGACAAAGAAATGCAGGGCTGAGCTCACAGGACCAAATGCTGAAGCCTCTGAACTGTTTTCCCCCAAATTTCCCACGTATTGTAGGTTTGTTTTGAAGAGGTTGTTGTCAGAAGAACTGTGGCTCTTTGACTAACAGACCCAGTTCTTGGATTTCATCAAGCTCTCTGAGGATAAAGCATGGTGACACCGTGGCCACAAGAGACTCCCAGTCTTGCAGCAGTGACCCAGGCTCAGCTGTCAGCAGCTTAACCTGAGCTTTAAGCTGTGGGACTGGGCCATCAGGGTGCCCTGCAGCTGAAGACATAACCTTGTAACCATCCTTACCAAAAGCTACTCACAGCAGGAGGACTGTCCATATGCTTAACTAACTTCAGCCACAGCTTGTGAAACAGAATCTTCTACTTGCTAAACAAGGAAGACATGTGGGCTTGGACATTAAACAGCTTTACAGGTGTTGCTTCCTTTAACTGTGCTAAAATAATGAAGAACTAAAGTTTGCTGAGAAGCTTCTCCCTCAAAAAGAGCCTATATATAGATGAAAGATGAAATCTGCTACATGTCTCCATGTTAAAAATAACTGCAATATTAAAAATTAAAATTATCCTACAAAGAACTGTCATTATTAGCAGCTCTAATGCCAAGTTAGAAATTAAATCCAATCAGCACAGAACAACATTTGGAAACCACTTTAAAAATGAATAAGACAAAGATTAGCTACTATAAAACACAGTATCAATTGTATGAAGCGGAAATTATCTGCCTGGAAAAAAAAATTCACTTGCTTTTACTGTCATATAGCCAACACTCTGGAGCTGAAACAAGAGTGTGGAATGAATTTTTACAATCAAAACAGCTTCAAGTCAATGCCCGAAACAAATATCTTTTTGGTAGAATAATTTATGATGCAGGTTTTGTTCAGCAAGGTTATTGACAGAGGTTGTTAAAAATATAACCCTCACAACATTCCAAAAAACGCTAAATGCTAAATAGCATTAGCTTCCAACTAGTAGAAATGTTATTGCTTCTTGTGTTTCTTATAAAATGTTTAAAATCTGCTAATCAACAAAGTAGACAGTAATATCATCTGAATCACTTTGTTACAGGAATTAACCATGTTGGTATGAGGATACCAGTTGAATTTTAGGCACTCTGTTTTCATAATGGACACCCACTCATCTAACACTGCACATCTGTTGCAAGGCCCAAATTTTCCCAAAGCCTTGTAAAAAAGCTAAATTACAGGGCAGGAGAGTATATACTTAAAAAAAAAACCCAATCATATTCAAAGCTATATTATAATCACATTTAGTGAGATCCTCATAAACTGAATTAGATAACTACAAGAATACACAAGTGTGCCCAGCAGTACCGATGGATTTTATCTCCATCCTTCCCCTCCCTTTTTTCCATCTCTTTTGAGTACAGACCAGTGCAGAGGAGATGGGTAACACCAGAAGGTGATTGCCACACAAGTGCCAGTGGTCCCTTCACTCCATCAGCTTTAGAAGCAGCTGCATTAGCAGGTCAGATGTCTGGTTCTAGTTCTTTGCCACATACTACTCCTAATGTCTCACTACAGGGAATTTCTTCCACAACTTTAATAGACCGTCCCTCTTGAAACTAATTTCACAGAGTGGAATGTAAAGTGCACTCTCCTTCAAATAAAATACCTTTGGAACAATGTACTCTGGTGTAGAAAAAGAAGAAGAACTAATAAGTGAGACTTAAGATAAAAACTGTAAATTTTTCAGTGGAGAATGATAGCACTTAGTAGAGATAATTGTGCACATTCACCATAAAATGAGAACTTGAAGAGAACACTGCAAGTCACAAAATATTTGGATTTTAAGTATTAAAAATTTATAGCTTCTGAGGATCTATCAGCTGTAAAAATGGTGTTCCCTATTTCCTCCATTGTAAGTTAACCTATTTGACATGTAAAGCTTATGCAATTTGTGTAGTTAGAAAATTGACTTCTTTTTCAGGTTGCTTTGCTGCAGCAGCCCTCACAGAACAGACATATGACTGAAAATGAAACCCAGCCATAGAAACACATCCAGGACTTTAATTACTGTAAATTACACAAGTCCACAAAATTAAGGGAAACCAAATAGCTTGACATCATCCTCTGGTGAACAGCAGGCTGAGTGGGGGAGGCTGAGGGTAGCAAGACAAACATCACCTTCCATTTAATCTTTTTATCCTATAGTGGCCAAAACTGCTTCACAAAAGAGAATTATACTTGCATGATGCTTTAACCTTTTCAAGCTTTACACCTTTTCAAGCTCAAAAGCAAAGGTGGTTAAAGCAGGTTGAGGGTTTGGGCTTTTTTCAAAAATCTTTTATACAGCCAGGAAGGCTTTTTTTAATGTCTCATACACTGGAGGTATTAGTCTGTTTTGTGTGGTCCCTGCTGACACAAAGTATGAGACTTCTTCCTGTCAATGGAAAACAGAATTTAGCTTTTGGACTATCTGCTGCATCTTTTCCTTCCTCAATAATAATATGATCTTGAGATGCTTTGGGGTTTACTTTATTATGCCAGGGATATCTAAATTGTATCTCTTCAGTTACATGCTAGATAAAAATTGCCCAGTACGGTTTTCTTTGCCTGTCTTCATGGCATTTAATACATCAAGATGTCTTTATCTTCAGGATAGTATAGTTGGTAAAAAATTACTTTCCCTGTGAGACCATGTTATTACTTCATTATTGAATTATGACTTTGTGTGAAGGCTACTATGCAACTTCTCCAACAGTCTAATACGAAAAAAACCCCAAACCAAACAGAGGAAGGTATTTCCAAGAGAATAAACAGCTCATGTGTGTAATAAATCTAAGGATATTTACTTCTATTTATACTTATGATGTCAGCTACAGTCTTTCACTCTCATTCAATTGCATGAGCCAAACTCTGTACTACCGGTATTTTCAGAACAGTTTTAAGGAAAATGGCATTTCCAGGAACCCAGATCAGTTCTACCTTCCCACTACCACTAAGCATAAGTGTTCTGATTTGCCAGGTCCTAGAGCTTTGTTCATTTCTAGGGGGAAAAAAACCAACGTAGACCAGCACACCTCATTTTTCAGAAAACCAGATTAAGCACATGCACAGGAATTGACTGCCTCTGCTTGCCAACATTTGATGTCTGGCCATCCAAGGCCCGCTGCTCTCCAACAGGAATACCTCCATGTAAACCTCTTGTTGCAACGCTTATGAAGTGCTGCTGGGTAACACTACCAGACCACCATAGTCCTCTTAAATTGCCAAGGCATTTAAGATACTAAAGTAGCTCAGACAAAGGTTATTTCACTTCCAGCTTCGGGAGTACTGGGTGTTGTTTTGGTTTGGTTTTAAGCCAACAGCGCTAGAGAGAATAAATCAGCATAGCATTACCTACCAAACAGTTAACAGGATTGTTAGTGATTTAGGAGGCATTTTGTATTGCTCATACCACAGTTAGAACAAAAAAAAAAACCCACAATAAATCTGAACACCCCCCCATCTCATACTTCCCTGACCTGGCTCAAATCTTCTCAGCTGGGAGGCTTTGACAGAAATGTGGTGGGAGGAAGGAGAGCAGAGCTTCCAGGCAAAGGCATTTTTCGAGGAGTTAATGAAATTTGCAAGTATAATTATTTTTAATCTGGGTGCCAAGTTCTCTCTCCATTCTATAAAATCCTGGTGCTGTGATGCTACAAAAGGAACACATGAGCCCTCGACTCTCATTACAGCATCATTATATAATTCACAAGTATCAGTCTCAAATCTACTGAAATGGGTTTTACCTCAGTCAAAGAGGACTAAGGAACAGAGTAACTATGCAACTGTCCATGGCAGCTTAGGAACCTCCAAATCTGGCCTACAACCAGCCAGGGAGGTGAATAAATTCCAGCACAACCACAGACAGTGTAGAGAAAGCTCTTGCCAAGCCAAACTCAGCGGGAGGCTGTAAGAAGACCGACCAGTCATTGGTTGCCAAGGGCACACCAGAGCTGATCCACATTCATGCGTCACCACTACTGTCTTTGGGCAATATTAGGAGAGGAAAAATGGTTGAGGGAGTAAGTCACTCTGAAATAATCTCTCAATCCATTACTTGCTGCCTCTTCAACATCTACTCCCTGTCCAGAAACAGCAAATGCTGCTCGAATGACTCAGTTGTAGAGCAGACCCCAGTATGGGGAAAGGATTACACTCCTGGGCTTTACAAAAGCCTGCAAAATACAATCCAGAAATGAAAATGCTAAATAACCACTCACTTAACCACTGGTTTTGACAGAGAAATAAAGCAAGTAAAATCAAGAAGGAAATACACACTTGCAGATTCAGTGGTACATCCTGCCCTCACTAAGCAGCCCAGCAGCTCTGTCTGACAGGTTACTGGTCTGGATTTAGCAGATGCTTCAAGTTCTTTCTTTTGGGGCAAACCACACAGCCCAGCTGCCTTTAGGAGTCCAAAATCTGCCCAGTCTGCTCACAGCTCTTGAGCCCTGCCTTGCTGGAGTCCAAGCAAGCAGCTCCTGCCCTTCAGTGCACCGTGGCTCCCAGGCTCCTGGACTTTTTGGGCACCAGTCCAGATGAGCCTGCACACAGACAGACACTTCATGGCTGGCTAAAATCTGTTATAGGGGATTGCAGTCTGGCCAGAAGCATTTATTAAAAAAACCTGCTGTAACAGCAAATACACATGTATTTAGATCCTGTTCCAATTTTCTCCTTTTGTTTGCTGGGCACATCAGCATGTTAATGCTGTATTACCCACAGGGGATCTCCAGCAACTCAACAGCACAACTGCAAGGAATATTTCATTCCAGGTTAGAGATTTCGAAGAAGTTAAAGAAATTCCTATAAGTTTCCTTACTGTAAAACTATGTGATTGCAGACAAAAGGCAGATTTAACATAAGAATGAAAAACTCACTAACTCCACAATTTGGTCTCCTGACATTGCCAATGGTGGCAACTCAGGGCACAGTCTAAGGACAAGACAAATTTACACTGAATATCCCAGCATCTACACAGTCTGAGCCTCATCCCTTCTTAAAAGCAATTCTGAATACAGGTTTCCTCTTTCACATTCCCACAGTAGCATAAAATAAATGGATTTGTATTAAAATTAAAGCAGATCTGCTTTTGTTTTAGATCACTGTGTCAGTGGTTATCTCCAATTAACTGACACCAATGTTGAGTTTAAGATGATACTTAAATGAAATAAAGTCTGCTCTGTCAGCCTGCTATTCACTGATGTTCACATGCTTTCTATTTCCTTCCTACAGAGTGTACACTGCCTTATAATATTCCAGAGGAAAAATATCTCAGAATTCCTGACCAAGTATTACCAGTGGTCAGAAGACAGGAGGCAGCACCCTCAGGTATGGCAGGCTGACAGCAAGAATCTGCCATTCAGCTGGAGAAGTTAGAACATCTTGAAATAGATATTTAGATGTGCAGGAAAATTAATTTGAGCAATTTCCAAAAAGAAACCATCAACAAAAAGCAGCAGTTTCCAAAATCACTGGCAGCAGACGGCATGTTTATAAAATTTCCCCACAAATGAACATCTGTAATACAAAGAGGAAAAAACAACAGAAAGGTTTCTGGGGAAGGAAACTCTTAAAATACATCTTTATAGTCCCAGGTTTTTGTGATCATGTCTTGGATTAAAGGTTAGATTTTAATCTAGACATCTGGGTCTGGATTTATCCTATTGGCAGACAAACTGAAAACAACTGTTCTGCACCCCAAAATCAAAAGCTGACAGGCTCTTTCCATTGTTTTGCATGACAATACTGTGGAAATGAGCTTAAAGTAACATTTTCACTCAAGCTTTTGTTAAAGAAGAATGGCAATCATTCCCATCCTGCATCCCAATCACTCATTGCTTCTCAACTTCATTAACAACTCAAGATTCAGCAGACACAGAAGTCCTACAGAATGAAAAGACAGGCAGCAGAAATAAATATATCAAAACCATTATAAACCCTCTTCTCATTGCCAAATAAAAGCTAGAGAGATGAGCCATCACACACCAGAAGAGGCCACGTGGTGATGGCACTGGATTGTGACTCATAAACACATACTCAATTCCAAGTGACACAAGACTCCTTGGGATGACCTCAGGCAAGTCATCCCATTCAGCTCTTGAAGCAGCACGAAAATGAAAAGATGATAATGTGCCTGAAGCCTCCCCGAGATAGCGCAAGGGTAGATTTGTGCATATGAGAGACAGTGAAAGGAACCACAAAGTACTTGAATAGACACCTCTCTGTGGTGAGGGGGGAAACTACATCATAAACCTCTAACTGGCAAGTCTAACAAAGTTAAAACTGATTTGCCCTGCTTAATTTAAAACCCTTGAGTACACTCTTATGATTCACAGTTAAGGCTACGCTGGCACTGTCCCGTCATTAAAAGTAATCCCAGCTGTACCATAAAGATGATTTCAGGTATCTCATCTTGACACAGCTGAGCCAGTCTATTTTTAAACCTAGTTATCTGCAGGCAGGATATTGGTATAAAACTGATTAAACATAATTTCATATACAGAAAGGCAAACGATGAATGTGGTAGAGAAACAAGTCGGTACAATGAGCACACAAGTGTAACAGCAGAACAGAGAATATGCAGCAGAGTGTTCGTTTAAGTGCAGATTTTAAATTTGACCTTCACAATATGCACCAGAAGTAGTGTACGTACACAAGCATGGCTTTGCAGAAAGAATATTTATCCATCAAGTTCAACTGAGCTTCTATAAATAATGCAGAAGCAAAATACTAATTGGCCTGTTGCAGAAAAATTTTGCATTTCACAACTCACTGCTCTTCCTGTATATTATCTAGGGGTTTATCCTGACTAATCCAAGAATGCAGACATCTGTCCAAGGAGCCAGTACATGACTCTCAGAAAAAGTACCAACTTTTTCTTTTTTAACTGGTTTCCTGAGAAAAAGAGATTAGACATTTTCACTGTCCAGCTATCCATCCCTCTATTACTTCGTTTCTCCTATGAAGTTTTTTTGCAAATTTCAACCATATCTTAAGACAGCAACATGCCTCAAAAATATCACTTGCAAAAGTACAATCCAAACCAAAACCAAAATAGTGCCTCCATGATGCAAAGGCAGTTATAAACCACTCCTTATTCATTTAAAGAGGAGACATCCAGTAGTCCCCAGTTCTACCGCCTTGCTAACCTGTCTCTGCCAAAGAAGGGAGAAGCCAAGGTGAAGGAGAGTGCAAGGAGTTGAGAAGTCTAAGAACAGAGGCTCCAAATCTGACAAAACCCCTTCAACTACTTCTGTTCCTTACAGAACAACTGTCCTTTCAAGTACTGAAAAAATATTATCAAAACTTCAGGTTCTGACCTGACTCTTGCTAACATGTTTTTTGGTTCCCCCCCCCCGTCAACAGAATACATGCTTGAAATTAATCTCATTCCTTCAGTTTCACTTTTTTTGTAATTATAATTAACTGAAACATATTTCCAAAGGGTGGCAGAATTATTTATGCTGTTAGAAAAGGGTCTTATTTATCAAGAGATGAGACTGAGAAAATTTTTCTCAAAGGCCAGACACACAACTGAATTCCTGTGAGGTACCGCCCGTCACCCGGAGCAGCAGCTGCCTCGGAAAGTGCTCTGTCCTCCCCACAAATGTGAAGCAAAACTAACTTGCTGCAAGAGGTATGTTAATATGCTTGGTTAAATCTTCATGAATGCTTCAGAGAAGGTATTTAACCTTATATCCAGAGAATAGGCATCCAGACAGTTACCTTGACTCAGGCGACACACAGTTACCCTGTGCCCTGCAGGATCCCCACCCAAGGTCACGCCGGGCAAAGGAGGTATGGCTGCTTTTTGCACTATGACTCTTGTCTTCTTTTTGTACACAAGGAACCTGCCCACACTTGCTGAGCTTGATAAGTGGGCAAACATGCAAAATTCCTCCAAATTGATCCAAGCAGTTGACTCGCTTAAGCTCAGTTCCATGACTCAGGTGGAAGTGTTTTCCATCAGGAAGTGATTATCAGCCAAGCATTTTAAAACTCATCCACTTTTTGAAGTATAACACCCCAAACATGAGACTCCTTTACTTCTCCTCTCCTCTGGGTAGTATACGTGGAAGAGGATGGGCAGCACAGATGGGCTGCATCAAATTGCTGCAAGAACCAGATGCCCATGTAGAAAGGAGTCTGCTAACTTCAGCAGCCCACTCCTTGGCTAATTCCACTGATAACAGCTGACATGACAGTTCTGAAGCTGCCTCTGGGTCTATCACATGGTTATCCAGCTGATGAGCTACCCAGGCTGCCCTAGCCTTTCAGATATAACTTTTATTCAATTTGCCTCTCTTCCAGGGGAAATGATGCATTCTCCCTCACTTACTGCACAAGTTATTGTATAAGTCCTTCAATAAAAATCTCCCAATGGATTCTTTATGGAGAGATAAAATGAAGTGTTTCTGCTTGCTCAGTTTGGTTTCTTCTTGGATCTCACTGGATAATTTTAGGCAACATTTTTGGAAGAGGTTCTCTCTGACTGGACCGATAATATCTTCTAGATATGAAGACAAATGTTATATTTAAAGAGAAATTCACCCCAAAATCTCTAGTACAGGCCTCTGAAAAAGGAAAAGATTTTTAGGAAAGATCAGTAGCAAGGTTTTATGAGGCTGAATGAAGTTATTTTGCTGATTCCTTTTAGCAGCTTGAGCACACTAGTTCCAAAGCTTCAATTGAAAAGAATTCATATCAAAGCACTGCTGCTTTTTAAGCCTGTAAGAATCACAGAAAATAGTCCTGGAGGGAGTCCAGGGGAAAGTTTATGTTTACAAACATGATCCTGCCTCAGGGTTTTGTTACTTAAGAGTCCCTACAAAGTATGATTTTTGGGCAGTATTCATAAACCTCCAAATCCTAAGAAAAATTATGAATGCTGAACCAGACCCAACCATTCTGATTTAAACTGATTTTTTTCATAACACAGGTTATAAACAAACAAACAAATGACTGTCAACAGAGTATTTTTGGGGGACTAGAGTAGGAGAAATGCTTTTCGCTTGAGCATGACCTTGACAACCTCCTGGTTTGTGCCTTGTGAGGCAGATTCAGCTCATGAGCCTGATCTCCTTTCCCATCACTCCAAGATGAGCCTTGCTCAAAACAGACCTTCATGATCTTCTTCAGAAAGGGAAATTTGATCTTAAAAAACAGCTAAAGAAATAGCCACTGCCATTCTGAATTAAGGTCTTCCCAACCAGATAACGATAAAGATGTTCCTCTTGTCTCTTGCATAAATTGCTCTAGATACCAACACGAATTTCACCCTCTCCCAACCCTGCCTGATCAATGATGCTCTATTTCCCCTCGTGACATACTGAGAATCCACTTGATTTTTCAAAACTTCTTTGGAATAAGAGAAGTGATGAGATTTTGCCTGTCCTCTCCTATCCCAGATACAAGAAAGGCACGAATGGGACACGCACAGATACACAGACCTACTCCAGCATCTGACACAGTGACTGAGGACTCAGCAGACAAGAGTATCACTGAACAGACAGATGGCATCTAATACACTGCATTATTAACAGGGATTTAATGACCAGTGTAAGTGATTATATGCCAGGAGCTTGTTTCAGTCAGGCTAAATAGGAGCAAACCAAGCAAATCATTCTCCTACTAATGTAAAGGGGCAATGCTATTTACAACAATTTGTTAAGACTTCACCCTAGGCAAAGAAGAATTAAGCTTCATAGAATAAAACACGGGGCAGCAGGCAGGCTGGATGGAGGGGAAGCAGAAAGCTGACTGAGAAACAGAGACCATGTCCTTGAGGAAGGACAGCATGTATTGGTGAAGAGAGACCAAGTGCCAAGACTGGATGCTATTTTCTAGAGGTCTATCCAAACTTCTGGTCTTCAGAGGTTACTTCCCAGATGTTCAGACTCAGTTCTTCCTCTGAGTCACCAGATAAATCAACGTCTTGATCATGTATTTAACATTATTGAAGTGCTACACAAATATACACTAATTCCAACTACACCCAAGAACCAAGGTAAGGGTGATTACTTCCAAACAAAAATGCAGAACTACAAGACAGACAGAAGGGTCAGCAACTTCATCAGATCACATTGCCAAGCCAAGTTTACTGCTGGAAGGTTCTGGCTCTGGATTCAGTGTTTAGTTTGACTGATCATGAATACTCAGACTGTTGTGTGTGAATGAGTTCCTTTTTCAGGAAAGAAAACAGTCTATATACTCTGAATAATTAAAGCAACAACAAAAAATGTGATCTGCACCCCCCAAAATACAGTGTTTTATGCTTCTCCACAGCACGGCTCTACGGCCCAAATTCTGCTCAGCTTGAAAACCACTAAACTGGACCTGCAAGACTGTGATTACCTCTGTCTAGCCTATGTGGCACAATAAACTGCAAGAAACACTGCTCCTTAAAGAATATTGACATAATTGCTTAGGGACAAATAAAAATTAGATGTCTGAATGCATTAAGGTAGCTTTTTGGCATATATTCTCAATATGTCAGTACTTCTGCCTATATTTTCAATACAGATGAAGTTTAAGTATCTTAAAGTTGAGGTTAATATACTCCCACAATGAGAAAGAAAACATGATCACTTAAAATTATACTAAAAAAATAGTTAGAGCCCTGAACTACTTATAAAGAACAAGGGATTTCACCTTTTATCCTTTTATCAAGTGCTACATATAAATGCCATTTTTGTTCCATGCATTAACAGTATCAAATGTTTCTATATAAATGGTAATTTGGGTAGGCTCTTTTCAATATAAAAATGCAATAGATCAGTATTTCCAAATGCTCGTGCCACATGTGATAACCAATCATGTTCTCAACTTCATCTTATACAGTGCTTCCTTTTACCATATATTTTCACTCCTCCTGTCTACCAACTGCAGTATTTAGTCTATTGCAGTATCAAGTCATACAATGATGCACTGCCCATTCTACATATAAAGCCCACACAGGCACTCCTGGCACTCTCCAAACTGCCAGAAACTTCTGTGCCTTTCTAATGCAAGTGGAAACAGGATATGACAAAGAAACAGGTGAGAGACAAGGAAAAATGAGTATCATGTTTGTCAGGAAAGGATATTGTTTTCACTCCTGCACGTCTATTTTCTGCAGTGCTCAAGCACAAAATGCTCCCTGAAAGGTTACTTATGAAGTATGCAAAGACTCTACGTCATATCAGATGGCTCAAGCTCTTGGGTGATTTACTATGATTGTGCTAATTATCTCTTAACAGTTATTGCAGACTCAGGTTCAAAGTCCTAAACAATACACAGAACTCACATTCAGCCCAACTGCATGAGATCAATTAAAAAAAAAAAAAAAATCAAAGAGAACCCCCCATAAAAACACACCAAAAAAGTTACCCTTATTTCAATACTTCCATCAGTCCATCACCTGACACGGCTCTGCATCACAGAAAAGCTCAGGGGAACAGGACCTTCTCCATTGAAAACAGGGGCTCAGCAAATCAGTATTTCAAGGGCACAACCTGAAGCATACTTTACCCATCAGCTTAATTCAGCTCACAGTGAGAAGTACTTTGGGAGGTCACAAGTGGCTCAAGGCCAGCTCGGTGGGACCCCAGGGCTGGGCAGGTCAGAGGCAGAACAGGCGACTGACATCGTTCAGCACTGCGGGGACAGACACTGACTGGGCTGAAACGGGGTCCTGCTCCAAGGGTGTGGGGAGAGGAGGATGGAGGCTGCAGCAGGGCTCCTCTGAAACCCACTCTGCAAGGCTCAGAAAGGGAGGGGAGGGCAGGCATACAACAGCAGTGTCTGCTAAAACCAGCCTCACCCTCACAGCCCTGCAGTGCTGCAACGTGCTTTTGGTAAATATTTATTTGGATTATTTTTCCTTGCTCAGGGCATGTGCCATCATCATGAGGACAGATTGAGAATAAAAACCTACCATATTCTTCTCTTCCCTTTCAAAATCAGATGATCAGCTGTGGCTTTAGTCCTGCCAAATTTTGTCAAATATAGCACAAAATTATACAGAACCATAGTAACTGCACTCCCACTATTGTTCTGATTTAAAGAGGAGTTTGATTACATTAGGTAAATATTTGTCCTTATGTAATAGCTCCCTCCGACATTCTAAAAATTTTCTGTCTCCTAGAATTTAACTGAAGAGGGTGCTTTTCTGTGTCACTGCTCTGCCCCAAAATCAAGTATACTCTATTATACCATGAGTATTAAACTGTGAGTAATGTCATTACAAGCAATAATAGTTATCCAGACAATTATGCAGTTGCAACTGCAGTTTTCCTATTAAATCTAGAAGCTTTAGGCAAGATCAGAGGCAATAAGAATTGCAACACCATCTCTGATGAGCTAAATAGCAGTTATTTATTCACAGATTGTTAAATTTTTATGGCCCCGAGATTTCCAGGAAGAAAGCAACAAAGAGTTGACTCCCCATCTAAATACTGGCTCATTCTTCATGTTGATATAATTATGAAGTTTCAGTCATTGCAAAGCTGTTCACACTGCTTTATCAACTACATGCATTGCAAAATATATGCTAACTGCAGTTTTTCCATTATAAAACTCTCTAGTGAAGTCACTGTTCTATTTCCAGCTCAGCTCTGGCAGTGTGCTGATGCTCACTGCTTGGTAAATAGAAATATTTTTTGTAGGGAAAAAAGAACATTCTGAATAAAAAAGCTACAGGCTTTTGATACCCTTTCTTTCAAGCAATTTTAAATAAGGTAATGCAATAAATGAATAATGAAGAGGAAATAGAAGCTTGTGTGATGACTCAACACACCAGGAGTCATGAGGAAAATGCCAAATTCTTGAATACATGTTTTATTATAATATACAGGAATGTACACACTGAAAAAAACTTTCGCCTTTTAAAAGAGGTGCTATCAACAGCCTAGGAAGCATTAATCAGTATTATTATCACTTTGGTAATTACATTCCTCCTAGCACACATATGCAAAGGGAAGGAATTTAAGACCTTAACTTTAGGTTTGGAAAAGAAAGAACAAAGTAAGCAAGCTCATTTTCCCTATGTCTTCCTCATTCCAGGTGGGGTCTTAACTTCTTTGGTCAACCTCCAAGATCTTTAGCACTGTGCAAATATATCAGCTCTTTTTCCTCTGAATATTTGCTCAAATAAATAATTTAATTTGCTTTGGCTCTATCCTTAAGTATGTTCTGTGAATCTTGGAGGTAAGGTGTTTATCACAAACATTCACTCAAACAAAGGATTTAAAACAAGCCTGTTGACAGTTTTCTTCTGGAACACTGAATATTTCTATCTGAAACATGGTTATTAAAAGAGTCCAGATCAAACAATCACAAAACTTGCCAGCACTTACTGTATCACAGACAAACCTCACCATTCAAAGGGCTCACTCTCCATAGAAGAGTGTTCTAGAGAAATAGATGCACACAACTTTCTAAATCCTATTTCAAAAAAGCACAAAGCTCTGCACATTCAGGAGCCAAGTTGTCTGTCCAGATCTCAATCAGCACTCTCAGTGCAACACCAGTTTCAAGCGCATGATGTTTCCCACTTCCCAAGAGCTGATGTAAAAGCACAGCAACACAACCTCACGCAGGAACACAGCCCCCACGTGATGTTTCTACCTTACCTAAGCTATACCTATACTTTACCTATAGCACATGCAGCTTCCAAGTAAAATCTGGAGTTGCTTTGCTCAGCAACTCGACTGCCCAATTATTACTCCAGCAAAACCCCCTCTGCCCTCAGCCAGGATTTCGTCCAAGAATGAAAATATTGGAAGTCACATGGCAGATGCAAGCACAGACTTCATGGAGAGAAAAAAATTCATTACGAGGTACATCTGGAAGATAAGAATAGACGACTGCAATGCCAAATACTTTTTAAAATAGAGCACGCTTGTTCTATCCCTTTCTGCTGCCAAGAGAAATCCACAGCACAGGACCGGAGGTAACAGGAACAGGTGTTTTCTCTAAAAGTAGAATTCATTCTTTTGGCCACCTATTCAGCACATTTGGCCAATGTGTTCAAATCCAAGTGTGGGATCCTTCCAACAGCAACATTCAGTCACTGGCAAGCTTTGCTGGAAGCTCTGTGGTTGCCTTTCGTATGATCAGATGCTTTCTGAGCTCCTGTTTGTCATTCCATTTTTCTTCTAAAAATGTATTATTTAAAATTATCTGGAAGAGTTACAAATTATTCTAACCAACTCTTTCAGCATGCAAGAATATGTGACTGTAAGGAGATTATAAATATATTTTCATACAGCTGAGCAGTTCAAGCCCAACATTTAAATGTTGGTATAAAAATATGTGAAACCAAATTGTGTGACAGAGTTTGCTTTGTCAAAACACAAATGTCTCATAAAATATGCTGTCTAGCATCATAAGTAGTAGGTGATATTTTTCAGACAAACTTTTGCAAAGAAAAATTAACATAAGATATTAAAAACTTAGATTTGATATTTTGTCTTTTTATTTCAAATGGCAACAGTTCGGGGGTTTATCTATATTTGTTTAAAGACCAGCCCCAAAATAAAATTAAAAACTTAGCTATGCAAAAAATTTTGTTCAACCCTTCATAATTTCTTAAAGTTACTGTTTCTTAGCTGAAAACAACTCCAAAACATCTTGAATTTATGCAGTTCTCCTATCTGCCTTTTTTTCTCTCCTATCATTTTCAACAGTCCACAAACTAAAATACACCATTTGTTTTGCTCTAATCCAAACAGCCTACACTAATATATCAGCAGCTTTTTTTGATTTTACGTCTCCCCAGTAGTTGTCATCTTTTGGCAGCTCATGTGAGAAGGGAAGTTGAATTTACTGTAAAAGAAACTGTTCTCAACCATTTGTACATGGCCATACCAACACTCAAGCAGCACTGCTGCCTTGTAGGAGAACCAAGGCAAGATGCAGAGGCAAAATGGCTTAACAGTGCCTGAAAAGATGGGACAGGAGGAAGGAAGGGACAAAGGAAAACCTGCCAGACTGTATTGAAGACACAAGATGTCTCTTAGCCTGTATTAGGTAGAAACCCGAAGGACTAGGAAATGGTTACCACCCACTCCCTGCCAGCATGGAGACCCAGGTTTCCAGAAGAGGAGCTGCCAGCAGGCATTCTGCTTGAGGAAGACAAAAAAGCACCTTCCTATGTGAATATTTTCCACTTGGACTCTTGGGCACCAAGGCTGAAGCATACGGGGACACAGAGCCACAGGGAGCAAAGGCTGCTCTGACACATCATGCTCAGAGGCAGGAACCCGATCTGCAGGAGCTCATGCTTGTTTCTGCACATCTATCTCCCTGCCTTTCTCTAATTACAGTTCCTCTGTTCAGAGCTATTAGATCTCAGTCCTTGAGAGGCAGTTTTGATGATTTCAGAGAAATGCAGGCAACTGATAACAAAGTCTGGACATTCACTCCAAGTAAAGAAAAAGTATTAGGTTGCAATTGTGTCAAATTATGATCAGTTTTACCCCTCTAGGAAAGGCTTCACAAATAACCAAAAGACCTGTGAGTACAAATTCTTAAATTCAAGTAGGCTATGAAGTACTTAATTTGTTTGAAAGTGTGGAGGCTTTGATCTTCCCTTGCTTTGTCAAAGCAACATACAAAGCCCTGGATCTATTCAGTTACATCCTGGTCATCGACAATAACATGTTTTTGTCAACAGAGCAGACAATACTCTTGTCCTGCATCAGCCTTAAAAGGCTCCTGTGTTACACATGATCCTGAAAGCAAAAAGATAAAAAAGAGGAAAAAAGGGGAAAAAAAAAAAAAAAAAGAGCTTAAGTGGAGATACAGCCAAGCTTCCTAATAACCCTTACTGTAATCTATTTACACAGTTCCTGCAGAGGTTCCTTGGATGGACAACTGTTTTATTTCCACGGTGCTTTACACTTCAAGTTCTAGCCATTTACCTCAGCAACTAAATGTTTGTACACAGATAAAATCAGAAGAGATCAGACATCCTCAGGTGGACAATTCCAGATGAAAAGCATGTAGTGACAGATTTTGTGCTGTATTAGTCAACAGTGAGAAGCAGTTAAACACTTAAACCTTGCTGTTATTAATTATTTCACTGAAATAAGTCATATTCAAATCCATCTATGACATGACCAGGGCCAAAACACGAAAAGGATGACATCTGATTTCAATGATACTCATCCTGCAAATAAACAGAAATATTATTTCTTAATAGAGATGGCAAATTTCTATTTTTACAAGACAAATAACTATTAAAATCAGGTGATCTATGACTCACATACTATATGAGTGAGAAATCAGCAGCCTGAAAAGGTGCTGAGCATCCTTAATGCTTTTTGCATTGCAAAAGTATTCAGCACTTCACTGAATCAGGCCCCATGGTCAATTAAGAATTGCTGATTGCAAGAAGATGATCTAAAACACAGTGGCCACCACATACAGAACAATTCCCCCCTTTTTACACTAAGCATTTCACCATTTCCAGTAACACCTATCAGGCTCAGCTGCACCCAATGTCCAGTGCAAAACAGCAGCTTTGTCCCTAAGTGAGAACTTCCCAAGTTTTCTCACAAGCAGGCACAGGAAGCAGATGACCACGTTGCTGGTCCCTCCACCCTCCTTTCAAAAATAAGATAGAAACTGTACAACGTTTTTTTTCCTGTCCAAATTCAGTGAAGTCCCAAATTGCCCCTGCTGATGGAAAGTCATCCTATGATATCCCAGGAATGCCAAAGGGGACAACAGCACAGGCCCAACTGCTGAGATCCATCTTTGAAGGATTCATGGAGGCCGTGTCTGGCACTGGGGCACTGCACTGACTGTGGTGGTGATGCAATTGTTTGATTTTCTGCCCCCGGCCCAAGACTTTAAAAAAAAAAAATCCTGACTACAGGTAAAATAGCAGCAAACAAGATGACTCTCCAAAGGAACACTTCATATTTCATTAAAACACTATTCCTTTTGGCAAGTCAGTATTTTCTGGAAGACATAAACTTGCCTTGTGACAAAGCTTCTGTCCAGTTCAAGCCTTTAGCACATGTTGCCTCTGAAGCAAACAGGTCTGATATTTCTTATTAGCTGCCAACCTGAACACATGTGCAGCTCATCTCTGCTGACTATTCAAGACTTCTTTTCAGTCACCTGATTTGCCCATGCAAGAACTACAACAGCAAGTTGCACTCTAACCATGAGTTCATTCTGATGTTCAAATCCAGTTAAAATGAATTATTAAACTGCTGAAATAAAATTAAACAAAAGTTATACAGCAATATTTCTTGCTGGCCCTATAGGCTGCACTCTGCCTTACATTATACAAGTCCATAAAATATTTAAAGTGGCCATGTCTACAAAATTACACATAATTCAGTTGAGAGGAATATATTGCTAAATGAAATAAATCATGCTGGCATTTGTGTCTGTTCAGGACTAATATAAAATATATTTAAAATACTTCCTTTTCTTCCTATGAGAAATCACCAGGCTGCCTGCACTTGAACAACAATAGTTCAACATACTTGTTTCACAGCCCCCCCTAAACAGACTAAAAATATGAGGGCAAGATCTCAAGCAAGCACTCGAGCATTTAGAAGTGCATCTTGCCTGAAATTCAAAACACTTAAGCTGTGCTACAGCCCCAACATGCTGCTGGGCAGAGTGAGCACACTGGTGTGCACCTTCAAAACTAAAACAGTTTGAAGCCTCTGCACTGACGTTCTTTGAGGAGCTCAATCCAGACAACGTATTCAGAGACATGGAGAGCTTTGATTTCACTATAAGCCACATCAAACAGGCATATTGACTTGAAAACACACGAAGGCGACAGCAACTTTTCAAAGATTTTTGATGTGACAGCAAAGAGAGGGTGATCAGGTTTCTCTTCCCCGACATCTCCCATTTTCTAGGGCAGTGCCTTCTTCATCAAACTAAGGATGAGATCAAAATGTGGCCAATATATGACAGTTCTTCATGATGAGAGCAGGACTGGCACAATTATCATGGATCAACTGATGACCACAACATTTGTCAATAAAAGGAACTGAAATTCTTTGTGTGATCTTAGTTTTACTCTCAAGTCCACAGTCTTTACAAGATCAAGCCTAGGGGCTGTATTTTGAGCACAACGAGTTAAGGAATACAAGTCGTACAATATGCTGTTTGATAAGCAAAAGAAAGCAATACCAGTTATTTCAAATCCCACTATGACAGTGTGAACATACAACGAAGACAATTGTTCTATGAGATCATCTGAGAGACTGATTCAAATTACTATTGAAATGCTAAGGCCAAGATTTTTTTCACATCCTCCTACAATTATTTTCCCAGCTATTACTCCTTTGGTGTGTACTGCGAGTATAAAATTTTTATTCCAAAAAGTTTCCATTTTTTTTACCTTTAGTAGAAAGGCTGTGCTCTCTCAAGAGACTCATAAAGCCTCCTATACTATACCAAAACACAAGGCTAATTTTCTATTACTACAGAAGTTGAAGCATTATTTTGTTATTTACGCCACACTGTATTATGTGTTCTAAATCCTGCAGCCTTCTACTGCCCTTCTTCTTTGGTCCATCCAAAAGCCCACCACTCATGCTATACACATGGAAGCATGAAACCAGCTAAGAAAGGAAACCAGAAACACTCACCCACATGTGCACATACTCCACCACACTCACATGCAGCCTCAGCAATCCTTTGCCTGCTTAAAACCTCAGTGTCACCCTTACATTACAAATTGAGTGAATAAGGTGGGTTCTCATCTCTCCCTACAGAACAAGATCTCTGCTCTCCATCAAACTCTGCTAGATTTGGAATTAATTTTCTTTGGGGCAATTTGTTAGGAGCTCCAACTGCCAGGTCTCTTCCTAAAGAGTCCAAGGTGCCAAGACCAGGGGATGTGGAAGTCAGCATATGCTGTTGTGCAACCTGGAAAGACAAGCTCCTGGGGCAGGTATGACACAAACTGTTTAGCCCATCACAGGCGAACATCAACGCTCCAAGCACCACCTGCAAAACACTCCATGGTTTGCACAGGGAAGGGCTCGCAGGTGTTACCGGGTCTCTGCAGGAAATACACAGCTTGGCAAGCAGGCTCCTGCAAGCTGACAACTCCAGATGGCTGCAGAGCAGCCAAAAGCACAGAAGACAAAGCTTCACTCACAGAGAAAGAGCGGCCTGACTTTCTGTTTGTGCAGGAAAGCAATCCTAAGGCTCCTGAACTCCAATGTGACACAAACTTGACAACTAAAAAAACCAGCACAGCAGACTACGGGAAACAGTCATTTTGGTTGTCCCCTCACCTTATTACATTTTACTCATAGCTCAGATGCATTTTAGGGATCTCCAGACCCCTCAAGCAGTGAGTAGAAGCCTCTCCTAGAGCTACTCCAAGAGCTAGCTGACTCCAGGCTCCCTATAAGCCAACTAGCCAGTTTGCTCAATGACTCAGTAACACTCTGTGCCCTTCCACCATGGGGAAAAGAGTGAAAAGCAATTTACCAAATAGGAAAAAACTTACTAATTTCTCTCAGAACAGGTTAAATAAAGAGCAACTGAAATCCATTCCCTGTAGGGAAGAGCTGTGTGCTCTGGATTCTTCTGCATCTTTGCCGTGCCTTTTAGCTGCCCAGCTATTTCATATAACCTCAGGGGTTTCTGTTTTATTATGTCAAAGAACATATTTTCCTTTCACTTCAGATTCTTTCCCATTTAAGACTGTCATCAGTCATATTGATTTTTCATGGATTAACTAGACTGAGGAAACGAATAATGTGTTATTCCTTACACACAATTTTTCCAGATGGCTTCTTTGCCCATGGGCATGACATGGTAGACCCTGTGCTGCACTTGTTGCTGACTGATACTGGTGCATGCTGCAATCTCATATACCATTCTTTGCTTGCCCTGCACACAGGGTCTGCTGGAAATGCAACTGGCTGCAGTGATCCAGTGTCTATTGTATTAGAGGAAACCACAGCAGCAAGAGAAGTTGACCAGATAGGTTATATACAGTGGGACCCATGCTGCAGGTAGAATAGCACCATTAACACTATTTCATACACAACTTCCTTGTGCCCTAAGCAAGAGTTGTTTTGGTTTTCTGTGAGAATTTGAGATTTATTCCAAGTAAAACTCCAGACAGAAACACAATACTAGAAATTCCCTGATCTAGAGCATGAAATTGTCTCAAAGACATGACACAGTACATACAGACTGTGTCTGTAAGGAGAAATCATTTCACAGTTCAGCATGACTCCAGCTGTTTAGCAAACAAGCAATAAATAACACGAAGTGGCAATGGCTTCAGAAAGGTAAGGGACCAGCTGAAAGTCGATGTGCTGAATAGTGAGGAAAAGCATGTTTCAGATTCAGGAAGGAAAGGAGACTCAAACTGCAGGGAGCAAAGAGGGCAGCAGATAGTCTGATAGTAGGAAACAACTGGGATTGACGAGACAAAGAACACAGCAAGGACAAAACCCAAAGCTATGGCCCTGCTGGTTCGCCACTGCCCTGCCAGCTGTGCAAGCCCAGGGTGGAAACAGCACATCACAACAGCAACTGTACCCTTGATAAAGACCTCGGGGGCTACATCCAAATGTAGGTAAATACAAAACGAGGTCTACTGAGAACATATGAACAAATATTTACTCCTGGTGGGAGACACAGTAAATTTCCACAGGCTGAGCTCATAGTACACATGTTCAAGGACCCTTGCATTTTCCTCTTCTCCAAACACAGCTACGTTGTATGTCTTGGGGATAGGAAATAAAAGGCAAATGAAGACTCAGTTTTACAGATCTCCACACCCGTGAACAATTCTCCCTCTCAACGGAAGCTCCCTTACTCTTGAGGTAAATGCAACAGCAGACTTGTAGGACTGGAGCCTAAATGATTCACAAGGACAGGAAATACACAGCCTGCAGTGGAAGTGAAGTTTTTCACACAATTTATTTTCATCTCCTGAAGCTTCCATGAAATCAGTTTTGCAGAGCAAGGAGGGTTCAGCCATATATTGGGTTAATTGAAGCATTGGGGGGACAAGGCAAAACTTTTCAGTGCAGTCGCCTGTGGAGTTTGTCCTTCACTTTATTAAAACTGGAAGGATATTTATAGAATAAAGTTTCACTTCAAGCCCTGTCACATACTGTATTACTCAGAAAGTGTCAAAAGTGCAGCAGCAAAACTGAACTGAATTAAAATCATCTTTTGAATCATTTGATGCCTGGTGAAATAGAAGAGGATATGATGAGCAATGACACCCTCTGGAACAAAACAAGGTGAAAAGAATTTTAATCCATTTCTTTAGAGCTTATCTTCCATTTTGAGTATTTTGTGAAAAAGTTGATATAACTGACTGTAAGGCACAGACAACTCAGCCAGTGATGGAATCTGCAGCTTACAAAACAAAAATGGTGTTTTGCTTACCACTAGTTTACATCATCAAACAAGTCAGACCTGTGACTCATATACTAGTACACTGTTAAAAGTGTATTTTCAAATATACTCCCACCCTCACTCTGTCCAAGGAGTTTTTTCCATTACACTTAAACACTGGAATTGATTTCTCAGTCACAAAAGAAGATGCAAGAAATGTAAGAGTATGAAGAAGGAATAGTTAAGGAATTTGAAAGAAGGTCTTTAAAAAATAAATTCACACATGACTACAATTCTTTCTGTGCACGTCTGTCCAGCAGACACAAGACAGTGAATAACCAGGAAGCATTTAGCAGCCTGATTAGTAATCTTCCTAGGAGCAAAACACATACAATATAGTGTGATGCCTGGCAGCAGTAAATTTTGAGTATTTCACTCAGAGAGCTACATAAATAAAAATTCAAGCACAGTCTTCAAGTTGAGCTAATCCTGATACAAGTAGAAGAAGGAAACAAAAATGTTTCTTTTACATCTGTTCTTAGGGCTGCTCCAAGCTATACCACATGCCAATTACTCAAAAGTAACAAGTCCTTTAGGAATCAGAGCAGAAGGCACGGCCAGAAGACATTTTCTAGAAATGAAAGAAACTTTAAATATCTCCACACTGGAATCTGCAGCCTAATAAAAGACTGGGGGAGGAATAAACATGATTTTCCTGAAAGGAAACAATTTTAACTTTTCAGCTAGGAAAATTTCCTCGAATTTTACTGTTCAGGGGAAGGAATTAAGTGAATTATTACCTGCTGCACTGGAATACTTTTTCACGACCTTATGTTATTTTGGGTTGAAATAATTTATACTGTATCACTTTGCTTTCTTACTGCTGTGAGTGTGTTACTGAATGAAAACAAGTAGAAGCCACCACTGTTTCAGCTGCTCCAGGAACTCCAGCTGTCATCGTGCACGTACCTTTTCCTCTCACGAAACCATACGGATTTACCTGGTCTCAGGGCATTACAGAAATCACAAAGTGGCCTTACAACTCCCTAAGCCTTCCTTTGGGCATGGCTTAATTTTCTGAACTGCAGCAAAGAAACAAATATGCCACAGTAGGAAACAGTTTAATATCAAAATGACTTTAAGACCAGTTCCGTTTGCCCCACGTACAGAAACAAAACACTTCCATTTCAGAACTGTTGAGATTTTTGGTTGTTTGTTGGGGTTTGTTTTATTTGTTGTTGTTTTTTAAGAAGCATAGCTAAACTAGACATTATAAATTTCAAAATAACCTCAGAACCTTTGTTTTCTGCATAAAGGAATTTCATCCTTTTTATATTTGTGTCCTTAGCTTGCCTGTGGGTGTTGGGAAGGCTTGGGTACATTACCAACCCACAGAGCAAGAGAAACAGATGCTGCAGACCTGCCTGAAGCAGTCATTGCTCGTCAAATGCATCAGCCTAGACCTCAAGGTCTAGTCTTCTCCTTCCAAACCTTAGTCCTTAATTTCAAATAATAATAAAAAAAAAAACCCAACAAAAACAAAACCAAAAAACCCACGCCAAAAACCAGCTGAAATGATGGCATCTTCGCCCTGATGGAAATTCTAAATTCATTCAGCTGGACTATCCTCCCTGGCTTGTCAGTGCTCCCAGCTCCCTGCAGACAATTGCTTTCCCTGGACTGTGGTAGAAAAGTTTCCCAATCAGCCTGCAGCCTTAGCATCAGACACTGCAGACTTGTACCTGACAATCAGCTGTTGTGGAGAACATGAGAAAGGAAATTCCAGGTTAGAGGTTAATCACAGACTTACTCTTATTTGTAGACTCACTGGAGCCCCTAGAAGCAGTTCCACAGAAAAGGCTTTTGACTGATGGACCCAAAAAATATCTCAGTTCATTGCAAGCCTGACCAGTGCACAGTACTTTTTTGAAGACTTCTACAGAAATTACTTGAACACATTTTCCTTCATTATGTGTCATCAGAAACAGTAATTTCTACTTAAATTCATAAATCTTCCAAGCAAAAGAGGTGGGAAAATCCTCTATTTTGTTATTTTCTTAGTTTTATTTTGTGATCTGTTATGCAGAGTTTAGAAAGGAACATAATTAAAAATTTACTCTCCAGAACCAAGTTTTCATCTTTTTTTCCCCACAGATCCAGTGGAGGGAGGAGGAGAACGAGAGAGGGAAGAGAAAAAAAAAAAAAAAAAAGGACAAAAAATAGACTTCCTGTCACATAAATAATGAAAAAGATGCTCAAAGACTGAAAATTTCACTCACAGCTTTTGAAGTTATTTTTTACTTCTTTATATTTTGTTGCATGCTCTACCTGCTGGGTTTTTTCCCTTGGTAGCTTGACAAGTTCTTTTTTAGAAAGATTTTTAAAAGGCAATTCAAGAAGTTTTCACTGATCTTGTCCAAATAGAAGAAAGATCCTTTTCGTTGACTATGCAAACTGCAATCCTTTGAACAAAAGGCACTTGCCTTGCTTGATGCCAAATCTTTTCTCAGCTGAGAGCTTACACAGTGCAGTCTCCATCGACAGTAAAGCAAGTGTAGTAGGGGAAGGAAAGTTAAATTTAAACCAATCTCCTCCTTTGGCCAGGTATACCATACAGAAATCCTCTTTTTGTCATTTATGCATGAAGAAGTTTGCTGTATTATTTTTCTGTGAGAGTCAATGCCTGGATGCAGGCAGGCAAAGTGACAGAGTGGTGCCTGTGTGTGACATGGGCAAGTAGCTCTGCCAGCCAAGGAGGCAAACAAACCTCCCAGAGTTCAAGCTCATTTCCTCAGAGCTTGCTGTGTTATCCTCAAAATGGTTACAAAACAAAAGCAAATCTCCGGAAAACCATTCAACTGTAATCTCTATAGACATTTCCAGCATCAGCCAGCCAAAAGGCAAGACGCTCACCTTTCTCCTCAGCTTACCTTTTCTCAGCTGTCCTTTCTACTTGCACTGTTCCCCAAACTGTTAACCCCTTACAAACTGCTGTGCTTTCCACAACCTAACACAAAACACATATTTGTAGCTCTTCAGACAGGTACATCACAAAACCGCTGTCTCCCTTCACCACACACTACTGGGATGCTGATCACTGCTCTGTGTCAGGAAGGTGCCAAGCAGACCACAGGTCTAAATGGACTCTGAATCTCTTGGTGTGTGCTTCAGTTCTTACACAGTTTGTAGGAGGCGTGCCTAGCACAAAGTAAAGAAGCCTGATCTATATGAAATTAAGGAGTGAGCCTTGCAGAAAAGGGCTCAGTGAAAATACTCCATGCTTCCTGTAGCCTGCAAATCTGGAAGAAGTCACATTGCAAAGCACTGCTGCTCTCGGCATTCAAGCCTCCATCCTGTTAGTTTTATCTTGCCTCTATCTCCTGGGAAGAACTTGGAGAACCTGTTGCACTGACCTCCAAATCCCTTGCTACTTTCTCTGTTAGATTAAACCCAAATTAATCACTTTACAATAGCCATAGGGGTGCTGAGAAGACCTTCATCAGCCAGCACTCCATAGGCCATAGTGCACAGAGGTCCACAGCATTAACTGCACTCTGAGCACACCCACACTCTCAAAAACAGAAAAGTGGTTTGAATCAGCAGTTCTCACCTCCAGATTTGTGAAGTAGATGAAATACACACTGATACATAAAAATGCTTTCCTTTTCCTCTGCTTTCTTCAGTCAAAAAGAACACAAGTCAAAAAGTCCACAAGCGTAAATGTGTACTCAGTGTATTAGCAGTCTGCCTCAGAGGTCTCCCAGTGCAAAGAAAATGGAAATTAAACGTTTGAAAACCATATCTTTTCTAAGCCAAATGGGTTCCTTTAAGTCACTAATAGCTTTGCAGAAAATTCCCCTGTGAAGATGAAGGGGGTGATATGTTAGAAATACTGTTCTGAGCTAATTTATGAGTCCTGCATGTGGCCAGGCTGTAGAAATGTTTTCCTCATGATTAAATAGACTTACTGTATGTATGTACCACTTCCTAGTACAAAACTCCGTCTTTCTCATACAGCAGTAACACAATGTCATCCCCAAGAAACAAAACGACAATTAGACAACTCAACTAAGAGACTCCATGAAACAGCAGTTTTAGGGGTGCCTTCAGAACCAGAACAGAGGTAACACTGGGTTTGATGGTGTGCTACATGCCTACAACTTTCCAGATTATTGAGACAAAGCTGCTATTCACACCAAAGCCTCCCTCAAGCACTCCAGCCTCATGGTTTTCCAGACACACTGCATAAATCCCAAGTAACGGTTTCCTGTAGCAGTCACAACTGTGAGCACAGCATCTTTTTTCAGTCTCTCATTTACAGTACAGCATCACTTTAAAAAGCCTTCCACACTTTTGGGACACATGAGAACAGCTTTGCCTTTTTTTTTTTCTCCTTTAAATACCAGATATAGCAGCATCAAATGTTACATACACATAAACACACAGTCCACTCCCTCACCCAAGAGGCCATAAGACCTAAAATATAAGGATTTAAAGAATGTATTCTATTACCAGTTAGTGATTCTTGATCACTATCTACATTTTAAGTAAATCCCACAAGTAATAAGCAATAATATAACAGAAACCAACAATCTCTCTGGCATCACCGTTGTTCATTCTTTCCTTTATACGTCAGCATCGCAATCACCATCATCATGAAAGCTTTGAGCTCAGTTTATCATTTGGGTGGGTGAATGGCTGCACAGGGAAGGATTAACATACATTTGAAATGCAATAGTAAGTGCAATTTCAACTTGAAGGCCTACATCTGCTGCTTTTCTTTCTTTCAACAAGATTATTGAACAGGATTCAGCAGTGCATTTTGGTTTCAACTTGTTCCCATTGCTACATCTCTATCCTTTGTAGCACATGTACCCTCAGAGGGCAAAAGATCAACTCCTACCATAAAAACTTAATCCTATTTGCACCTAACATATGTCCTAACCTTTGATGAGAACACACAGAAGAACGTCAGGACCTGCTGATTTGCTCTGGCACGCATCATTGCAAACCAGTGAGTATTTAACTGGACCCTTTTCAGCTTTTCAAATTGGTTCTTCACCCGAGCAAGTTCAGTCTCAGAGAACACCAGACACCACCTCTGCAGCGTTCACCTTGCAGACACATGTCCCCCAGGAGCATAATCAACCAAGCCCATGCTACAGCAGTGCTCCGTGTTTCTAAGCAGCTGCAAAGGAAACGAAGTGCCCTTTCCTGGAGAGCACATGACATGTCACAGAGGCACCAAGTTATCACAAGTATCTGCTGACTAAATTAGCTGAGCTCCACATGCTATTAACAGGACCCCCAGTATTGTTTTAAGGACTTTGAAGTAAACACCTACCTAAAGATAAATAGAAAAGCAAAACGGCAAAATGCAAGACGTTCGTAATTCACCAACTGCTTTCAATGTCACAGAGGCACTAATTTATCACAGTGTTGGAACTGTCCTGTTTCTAAGCAGAAGCAACAGCATTCAGATTCTTGTAGAAAATGATGGAAAATTTCTAGGCTATATGGGAGGAAAAGAGCTACTTTGTCTTTTCTGACTCTGAGAGATGGGGAAATGCATCAGACTCCCTCTGAGAATTCTGCTGGAGCTCAGGTGGGCTGGGAGGAGGAGAAGGAGGAGGAGAAAGACAGCTACAACCTGTGTTGTTTTCCCCACAGTTTTGCCAGGTACAAAGCAAAGCAGCTTGAATTAAAATTTATTCTTTCAGTCAAATGATGTTCTGAGATAAGTATTCATAAACCTCCCACTTCTGTGATGCCTGAATGACCCACAGAGAATTCACATTTGTAAATTCAAAATTTTATCTGCCTCTGACTGCATCCTGGAGTGTGTGAGCTCCACAAGCTTTTCCTGAGTGCCAGAGGCAGAGCTCATTGCCAGCAGCTTTGTCTTACCACAGCCCTCAGACTTCTACAGAGCTACCAATGAACCTCCATACTGGCAAAATCCTACAGTCCTCTGCAAAGTGAAAACATCCATCAGGTTCTCTTTTCAGATAGAAATGAGTAAAGAAATATTTTCATAACCTGGATGAGCAACTCTAATCTCAAACTCAGTCCAAGTACTCTGATTATCATGACAGCCTTCACACAGTTCAAATGCTTTTCATATGCAGTTCAGGCACTGGATCCACTGCTCCTTTCAACTGCAGGTTCTACGCCATTTTAATCCAGAAAACTCAACAGTTAATTCATAGGACTAGACATTTAAGCATGTTGATCCAGCTTGATGCTTTGGCAAGAAGTGCATTTAAAATTCTAACAGCAAAACTTTCAAATAAAGATGCAATGCATTCAATCCTTGGATTTTTACCAAATCATCCTAATGAATTCAATCTCAATTAATTTAATCTCAACTCATAAGATTAAAATGGCACAATCAATTTAATTTATCTTCCTCAATTTCCACACCTGAAGTCACAACTCAGTAATAATTACAGTAGCAGGCACCATTCACTATTGCATCCCAATTGTTCCTGAGAGCAGGAGGATCCAACAGCAGAAATCCTACTTGGTTACTTTGAAAGGCCACATTCCTCAGCTCAGTTCTGTCTGACAGGTACTTCCATCAACACCTCCTGCTTTCCCGTGCCAAACACCACTGCCCTTGGCAGCCACCTGCACCAAAATCCCTTCTGGTGGTGGCAGTATGAACCTGGCACAGCAGTATGTGGGCAGTGGCAAGGGATAGGCAGCTTGAGAGCTCTTTGGCAGAGCTGGAGAGCAGCCTTCCCTGCAGGAAGGACAAGGGATGATGGCAAATATGCTGCAATAGGGGTAAAGAGAGGATTGAAGGCACTCAGGGAGAGGCAGAGTTGAAGGTACAGGTACCTGAGCATTGTGACAGAAACTGCTGCTGGAAATACCTGCCCACTGACCAATTTCTTGGGAAGCACAGCAGCAGAAGAGGAAGGAAAAGCAGGAATTAGCAGACTGCTCTGAAGGCAGATGTTTATTCAAGGCTGCTTCTGCGTACATAAACCAGACACAACAGAAAAAGCTTTTATTTGGTTAATGCACTAAAAAGTGGATGCTTTAATTATTTGTGATTTTATGATGTTAATCCTGCAAGAATAGCAGAACTGGAGCTATTTATCATCTGGCACACTTAACTTTGTTTCCAAAGAAGGAAATGAAAAAGGCCAGGAAGGTTCAGCCAATTTGTCTTTTAATACTCTTTATTGGTTCATTAATGATTAATTCTTTTTAACATTCTGCCCTAGATCCTAAATTCACAATGGCTCAATCTAAACGAAAGATTTCAAATCCCCATCTCTCCTCCCTCTTCTCTTCTGCTTCCTGAGCCTATGTAAAAAAATATTTTGCCATTGTTCAGCACGCTGCTGTCAATGGAAATCATCCAGGACAGAAACAATCTTCGGGTGATTAAGTGGTGCAAAAGATGAAACAGGCAAAGATCACAACCAAACCTAGTCCTGAAGAGCCACAAAGAGTAAAGGACCCACTCAATAATGATAATATCTGCCACCACTTAGCCACTGAGTCTACAACTTATTTATGCCTGGCACTGCACTACTGCAGTACTGCAGCATTCAACTGTGCTTAGTTACTGAATTCTTCTTTTTGAGGGAACACAGATTTATTTCTTCAGCAAATTATTGAGAACAGAAAGTATAACTGTTCCACAACAAGTAATCAAAAAAAAATCCCAGAAATCAAAGAAAACTCTTAGAAGAGAGCATTCTTCATTTGAACATTTCCTTTGTATTAAAGAAAGCTCCAGCCCTGCTCACAGTGGTCTTTATGAGTTTCACAGCAATTTAATAACAATGCATTGCCAATCCACTGTCCTAGATGCTATAATATGCATAAGAATATTCTGCCATTACCAATTTTCCTCCAGGATTTCAGTTAATCTCTTCACAGTCTTTCCTGAAGCTGTAAAAGAATCAGGTGAACGGGACAGGAGTCTCAGTTCCTATTCCTACCACAGCTATCAATACAATACAATTTTGTATCTCACTTCTGTTTACAGACAGGGAAGCAATTAAAAAACCACCTTCACAGTGGCATCTTGAGGAATGATGCCATTTCTGTTCAGTATTTTTACTAATCTGCTTACATGCTCTTACTAGCTGTTGCAGTTCAAATACATATTTACGTCTAAGTACACTTTAAAAGACTGTAGCTTTCCCATTCATCTCAAACAAAGAGAAACATATGCAAATGTGCATTTCCACACAATGCAATTAACCCAGGTGATGTATTCAGCTGAATCATAGCAGCTTTTTTTTTAATCTAAAAGGAAGAAAAACCACATACAAAACAAAAACCCAAAACAAAGGAAAAAAATCCCACAACCAAACAGAAAACCAAAACAACAACAACAAAACCCACAAACAAAGCCAACAACAACAACTGAAAAAAAACACAAAGTACTTTAGCACCCTAGATATAATAGGATTTTTGGCCTAAGGACACTGACACCACCACTCTACAGTTTACTCAGAAAGCTAAAAGCTTGGGTACCACAGCCATCACAGCTACTCTGAACTTCAAAGTTAATGGGGAGATCTTTGAGAGGATTTAACACTTTAGAAACTGGTTGGTCTCTAGCCAGGTGTCTGAATGTCAACAGTTGGAACATTACCTAGTCAGTATTGCTAAAAATACTGTTGCCGTGATGACATGCTGAGTATTTTGCACTCAGCCACATTAGACAGTTTCCCACTGTCATTAACCATAAGCAAACCTGTGCAAGAAAAACACAACATTGACCAAATATTTTTGTATCTCTGTCATCACACAGACAATCATCACTGCTGAAAAAATGTCTCTAAAGCTTCATAGCCCTCAACAATTCATCACTAATTCTGCTTTTTCATTCACTTCCTCCTACCATGTTGTGATTCTCATCACTATCAAACTGGAAAGGTTGGAAACTATGACCAAAATTACTGTGTTTAAGCAATACAGTGCTGGTGCTGGCCACCAGAAGGGTGCCAGCAAGCATTGCAGGCTCTCTGTCCAGTTTCGACCTATGAAGCAGCAGCCAGGCTGCCCCATGCCATCCCTTGTGCAGCAAGGGATCTTTAAAGTCTTAGGTCACACTTTTCTTTCTGTTCTCACCACCACAGACACAGACTTTAGAGGCAATACCACAGCACACTGCAATAAAAACTTTATCAGCATTCAGAGATATATCAAATACTAGGCTTTAGTACCTCTCAAACATTTAGCAGACATTCATTTCTTTAACATTATGGATTATAACGAGTTTTTTGGGAAATCTCTTTTGTCTGATAAAGTATGTAATTCCCTACAGAAGCAGAAGGAACATTACACTGCAGTTTTTTTGAATCTTAAACTTCTCACTCAGTTGGGGGTAGTGGTGTTGTGCCTTTCTCTTGTTTGAAGGTTTTCCATTTTGTGGCTGCACAAGAAATGTACTTAAAGGCTTCTGACAAGGACATGATGTGCTTTTATTGCTTCCTGTACCTTACTTTTCCCAACATCTTCATGCATTAATAGAGATGCCAATAGAGATGTATTATTATACATTGTTGTAGCTACAAGGCCACTTCTGAAGGCATTTCTGTAAGTTTTGGTGTTTGGTTGGTTTTTTTGAGTTGGTTGGTTGTTGTGGGTTTTTTTAATAATAGAATTATGTCATTTTTTCCTGCATAAAAAGGATTTCTAAGACCATCCATTTCTGTTTGACTAAGCATTCCAAGGGCATGAAAGTTCAGCTCCACTTTCTACTTAACAGTTCATAGGCTGCCTTGGCGATACAGAGGGTATGAGAATCCTGAAGAAGAGATCCCCTGAGAACATCACCATGTCAGCTTTACTGATGTGTGTTGATCACTGTGGGTGCTGAGAAATCCTGAAGTTCCCCAGGGACCTCACAGCCATTGTAATCCACTCCACACACCATGTAAAGCACATACAAACGACCTGCAGTTCCTGTTCATCTTTTCACTAAAAGTTCCCCAAACTTTTTGCACCATCAGCCCCTGGGAATGACCAACCTCAGGAGCTGCCAAAACTGCCAGACTTGTTTTGGCCATTATTGGCACAATGCTAAAAGCAGCTCCTGATTACAGGCAAAGCTTCAAATCACTCTGAAGTGGTTTGAGTGCCACAACCATAGTCCTGCCTGCTCTGCTCCTGATTACACACACACAAGTCCCAAAGCTTCCAGTTCCACATGAGAAAAAAAAAAAACAAAAAACAAGGAAGGGGGGAGAAGAGAAAAAAAATCTGCTTTCTATGTTATTTTAAGCAACTGCACAGTCCAAATGACTTCAGAGGACCTACTCACATGCCAAGCTGGACATACGCTTAAATACGTCCCTGAAATAATGCCAGATACTACCTCACCAGCATCAAACTCTCTGCTCTCCTCCCATGCCCTCACAAACTCTGTCTCCTCCTGAAGTGCTCAGAACCTGCTCTGATAGGATGCTCCTGCAACACGAGGACAATGGTGTCCACAAGGATTATGCTCAGCAATGTTGTAAGATCCTTGTCCAAGTGCACACACAACCCAAAGCCTGATCTCATAACTACAGGCTCTTTTCTTTGCATTTCCATGGTAGAAACAAAGATCAGAATCTCTTCTGTGTTTGCCAAACGTGACATTTCACCCCATAGCATCCTTTCCTCTGACAGCAAACACCTGAATTTTAGTCTGGCACAAACACACCTGCTAAAACCATTTCATGTAGGTCAGCTTAAGGAACACTCTTTCAGTTAACTCTCACTTGGCTGGAGCAGCATGAACATGTGTAACATGCTGGATCAGCCCCTGCTCTCACTCCACAGGAATTCAGGAGTAACAGCACTGTAAAAATCTGGTCTAGAGAAGGCGGCAGATTTCATAACTATGCTTCTGTATTTATGCCAGCTGCATATACACTCCCCCAACTCCCCAGTACTTTAAAAATGTCAGTAAAACCGTAAGCTTTATAGACCCTCTGAAGTGCAACGTGAAGCGTATGCCTGCTTTTGTTTGGATTCATTATGTTCTTTCTTTATATATTCTAAAGAGCTGAGAAGGCACCCAAGAGAAACAGCTTGTAATCATCTGATAGCTCCATGTGACCTCCCCTCTGTAATTTGCATTGGCTTTGAGTTTCCAGATGAAGACGTCGGACGAAATAGTGCTAGGATTAATTTTAGCCTCCTCCTCGAGATGACTCGCTGATACCAAAATAAGGTTATAATACTTGACAGAGCAGAATATTTTCCTTGCCAACATAATCTGTTTCAGGCTTCTCAGGACTGAAATAAAGTGTGCAAAAACAATTCCAAGCAAAGAGGTGCTGTGAGCTTTGAGAGCAGAGAAAGAATTAAAGCAGCTTCATTATTCCCAGTTTGCAAATCAGGCTGCAGAGTGTGCACCTGCAGGGCAGCCTGCACAGCACAAATCTGAACACGACAGCATCTCCTTCAAATGAGACATTCACTAGAGCTCATCAAAATATGTTACAAACATAGTTTTGTTATGTTGATAGATAAAATTTCTTTAGTTTTTAAGTTCCAAGTACCTGCAGTAATAGACTGTGAAAGCTTTAGTATCACAAGGAGGAAAAGCATTTTTACAGTGACAGCCTTGCACCTTCCAGCCCAAAGCACTAAAGCAGCCCTTACAGAACTGCACACAGTCCATTCATCTTAGAATATACTCCGGAGTTAATACAGCTGCAAGACTACATTACCTTGATTTTTCAGAGATGTTTGTTGAGAACAGCTCTAGAGAAAGCAGTCAAGCCTTTCTGAATCCCTACCATAAGGAAAAAAGGGCCCAATTCTGCCCTCTCGTATACACTCCCAGCCTCCCTGCAGCCCCTGAACAGGCTCACTTTGAGCTCCAGTCATGCAACTTCCAAAAATTAGCTCAGGCTTCAATAAGGTTCAGTGTCCTTGTCAGCCAAACTACTACCAAATGTGTTTGTAAAGATATTTTTTTTTCCCTGACAATTGTCAGAGTAAAGCAAAATTAACTGGTAACATGGTCATGATATTCTGGCAGTGCAATGAAAAACTGAAGGAGTGAAACGTGCTGAATGCCACAGCTACCAAGACAAGAGGTGAGCCAAGGGTGAGGGTGTTTTTGAGAGCATCCAAAGTGCACCAAGGAGTCTAAAAGATGAATTTTGTAACTGCCACAAAGCTGAGACTGAAGGGTTTGGCATGTGCCAAAGTCATTGCCTCAGCTCACAGGGCAGCAAGTGCACGCTGTGGTGGCAGAAGTGAGACTGCTCACTCCTCACTGATGTGGCCTGACCTTTCCCTCTCTGCTACAAATTGACTCACCAGGAAAACTTCTGCAACGTGTCCTCTCCGCCACAGAGAGAGCAATTAACTTACTTGGGTCAGGTCTACACACAAAAAAACAGCAGCACTATCTCCATTTCCACAGGCACATTCCCCTGACATTTCTGTGTGGGAAGAACTGTATTTTATACACTTTTGGGAGATTTCTAAATATTTGAGGCATAGATACTGTGCATATCACAAGACATATTTACAAGTAAGTAAACTAAAGGGTGTGTACACATTTCTGTCCAGACACTCCCAGGAAAAAATACAGCAAGACTAAGTAGTGCTTTAAAATATACTTAATCATGCTCTAATACTTAGATTATTTATAAACACCACTGATATATTTTGCATAACTATACCATAAATTAATTACGGTAGAAGCTAATACAGACCATGACTATATTTATTACATTAACTTTCTCTTGCTGTGAATAACTGTTTGACTCTACCAGGACATGACTGCTGGCTTGTAAGTGGACTTGAAGGGATTACTTTTTGAAATATTATGCTCAAATGAGACTTTCCAATAGTCTACATTTTTAGCACTTGACAGTGAATAGGGGTGAAACGTGGGGCAAAAAGATACAGGAGCAGAAAAATATCCCAGCTAAAGCCAAGTGGCACAAAATACTGTCTTACCAACAACAATGTGAGCAAAGAGGGAAAAGTAGCTGATGAAATCAGCAGATGAATTTAACAGAAAAATACAGCAATAGCCTGAGAAGTCTTGCCACAGTGACACCTGTCGTGGAAAGCTGTGGAAGGGATGTGGAAAATGAAGCAACAAAGGGCATAGAAAATGCAAGTCAGCCTAACGGGCAGGGATGAACAAGCCTGCAAGGGGAGCAGGAAATGATCCGGGCAAGGAGACGAAAACAAAACCAAACCCAGCAGAAATCAGTGACTCTAGCACATGCTAATAGAAGAAACAGGCAAATAGCATTGCCCTAAAAATGGGCTGGCAAGGACCTCGAGGAGGGAGGGCGCTTTCTTGGGGGCAGTCTTGCTCACAAGCTCACAGCAGCTGGGGCTGCGGTTCCCCAAGCAGCCCCAAAAGTGCCACGATGGTATGTCACACCTGCTGCTGCCAAAACCATGACATTCAACATCACCTCTGCTCCATCAGGTCAGGCACCCCTTGCTGGGTGTCCAGCCTTGGAGGGGATGAGGGGCAGCTGCTCTGGGGGGGTTACAGAGGCACAGCTGTAATCACAGCCCATCTCACCAGCAGCCTCTCCCCTTCCCACAGCGCCTGGGAGACTCCACACAGTAAGGGACAGCAGTGACCTTTTGGGGCAGACAGAATAAAAGACCTTGAGTGTAATCCTAGACTTTTACAGTCAACACACTTGCCTTCAGAAGCACTGGGATTTCATCTATGACATTCAGATAGTCCTGATGCCCACAGCTCACTTCCCAGGAACAGCCACCTCTGTTGCAGAAGCAGCACTGGGGCTTCCAGAGAGGAAAGACTCAAAATTCCAAACACTTCTGACCAAAATAAGCACAGATCTACTTAAAAACTGCTACAAATGAGGTTTGGTTCATGTTTTGTTTCATCTGTGTTTGGTTTTTTTTTTAAACCATGCATATTTAATACCTGAAGTTCTTTTAAAAGTATTTTAAGCATTAAAAATCAAGTCAGCAGCAGGTTGATCTTTGGAAACCTCAAAGGAAATACAGCATTCACTAGTTTGTCTTTCCTGTGAAGTTAAAAGATTTGGTGTTTCTATAGACTGAGAATTAAAATGGCATTTGAGCAACTACAATCTGTCCAAATACAGAGAATTTGTGGAATTGTAAAAAGCAATAAAGGGAAAGGTTGGAATTTCACAATTTTATAAATACAGTAAACAAAGATAAATGTAAATGAGGAGTTCTTGAGCCAGGGAAATAGTGGTCCAGTTATAACATGAAAGCACTTGTGCTGCAGCAGATTAAAAACATTACACAGACACGTGCTTTGCTTTGTGTGTGGGACACAGCTTGTCTCTAAAATCTCGAAAAAAAAAGAACCTCAGGATTATGAGAAGCCATTAAGAATTTAAGTTACAATGCATTAAGAGATGAATACTGGCAAAACAATAGCAATTGCATCATTTGTTTCAGTACATTGAAGAATACAAATTAACTTAGCTAATAACACCCAAACTAATACACCCTCTTATTTTTATGCCTCATAGTTGAAAAGAGATGTTATGAAGGTTGAAGAATTTACCAAATAAAATTACGAAAATATGCTGTAGCTCTCCTACAAAAGAGAAACTGTCAAGCCATTATTTCTCCAACCAGTTAATCACATCAGGAGGACACCACATGAGCTTTTAAGAATTTTCATCACTATACACTGAATACCAAATTCAATTAACTCTCCTGAGTTTCTGATAGCCAGGTAGGAGGTATGATTTTGCACAGCATGGTGTAATTCTGTCCTACTATTATATACATGCCTTTTTCTTTTTTTTTTTTTGAAAAAAAAAAATGAACAACCAAGTAAACTATCCATTTTCATGGCATCCACTTCCTATTACTCCTTCCAAACTATTTAATCTCTCCTCAAGTTAGTTCTGCATGGAAGAACTAAAATTAAAAGAAACTGTCAGACCAATAAATCTTGCCTTGCTTTACATACCCCCTCGTCAGAAATTACAAGTCTACTACTTAATTTCTGATCAGTTAATTATTACTTAAATCCATTACAACAAAGTGTGCACACATAAATGGAAAAAGTAAAATCTGAGTAAAATCTTATTTGAGTAAGAGCTGTCACCAAAGTAGGATTTGTCTGAATTTTCTTTTAAATTTGTACAAATACTGTAATTTAAGCTTTCTTAAAAACAAAGTGTTTTTTTCCAAAATGAAGTTACAAAATGGAAATGGTCAGCTGACTTTTCTTATTATTATTCTTAGCAATTCCACAATTTTGAAAAAAAAAAAAATTCTAAAGTCATAAAACGAAGTAATGCAAAGCAGATAATTCACCTATGAAAAAATTTAAAATGTCCTGTCTTTTAAAATAATGTGCAGAATTTCACTGTAAAGAAATATCATAGAAGAAAAAAAATAAATATATTGTAATACTGACAGAATATATAAACAGATCTCACTAACAGAATTAGACTGATTCAGTTACAGAATAAAAACTTACTGAAAATGGCCAATTCACTTACATTTTTACTTACTGAATGCTTGAAAACATCTTGTCATGAGCAATACCCAGACCAAGAATTCATCATGCAAATTCAATTAAATTAATGACTTTAAATGTTGTACACTTTTTCCTGCAAGCAGTTTATTTTCTCAGTGGAAAAATAAAACCTACTTTTATCAAGCATGCAATTATTTGATCATTTTTTATCTCATCTCCGAATAAAGACCCACAAAGAATGGAGAGAAGTTTCATTATAAGAACAAACTGTTCCTGCTCCCAACCCAGAAACATCTTTTCAAAATCTCAAAGACTTTTCAACATCACTTAAACAGACCTACAAATAAATTCTCAATTTTAATTGGATCACTTCTAGCATCTCTCTGAAACTATTTCTTCATCTTTGTTTACCTGCTACCAGACAAGTGAAAAAAGGATGTGTTTATTATTGGGTAATTAAATTAAACTATCTGTGATCAAGCATTCTATAATTAACATATGTTTACAGATATGGTGTCATCCAAATTAACTACACTCTAATCTCTGCAAATGTGAATTTCAATCTTTTTATTAACTAATCTATTGAGCACATTTTCCAGGCTCTTAACAAAAGGTCATTTTATTAGCAGTGAACTCTGGCTGTAAGAACACTTGACACTGTGCTGAAGTGCTCCAGTTACTTGCCAAATACAAGCTCTGAGCCTTAGAAGAGAGGAAAATAAAAAGGAAAAAAGCCACTTTCCATTTAAATAGTTTTACAGTAGACAGACTCTTTGTCCTTGAAAAGCTTTAATACATTTTTCTGTCCTGTGCAAACTACCTGCCACGAGCACACCAAGGTTCAGGACAAAATGCCGACTGTATTGTAACTTTACACACAGCAGGACGAGCACGAATCCTGTGGAGCGAGTAGCTGAACTGTGCCACTTCATTTAACCTTACACATGACAAGAAGCCCTATACAATGACAATACAGTCTCTAAATGCAGGTTCAGAGTGTCACAAGACACAACTGCATCCCAGTTTCTCCCAGGTCAACAAACCCACCAACATACCTACGCACACGCAGCAAAGCAACCGCGTTGGCTGTTGCAGAAACTCAGGCAAGGCACCCGTGGGGACTCAGCCTGGACCTGAGGGCTCCCTTCTCCTCATATTCACTAGTCTCTCCTTGATGATATATGCTTGGAATCTTGGCTGCACTACCAATGGTGTTTCAAGATGTGCTTCAAGGCATACTTTTCCCCCTTGTTTAATTTGCATAGGCAGTACTTTTATTTACTAACCTGTGAATCTACAGTGCAGAGCTTCCCAACCACAGGACTAATCTGTGACATCTCCTCCTTGACTGGAACATCTCCCTTGATGAGAAGGCAGCCATACCTTTCAGATGAGCAACTGGGCTCATACCATATCCATTCCTGTACTTTTCCTGCCACCTGGGCACAGAGAGGTGGCAGTTCCTTAAGTGCCTCTGCTGCTTCTTCAAGGCACAAGCTTCGAAACGACTCTGCCAGGCAGTACAGTCATCCTCATTTACTCGCACTTTTTTAATGACACTTGGCACAAACAGTACTAAAGGGAGCCCCATTGACAAATGATAGGGCTGAATCCACAGGTCTCCAAGATACACCTTTTAAAAAAGCAAATCATTATACCACCAGATTAGGAGATAAATAAATGATTTTCTGCCATTTGCCTCAGGATATGGAGATTAGGAGCACAGACCCACATCCAAAAATGTGTCTGGATCACTAGTCAAACCAGAAAGGAAGAAAGATGATGATGTGATCTCTGCTGAACTCAATCCAATAAAGAAAGCTTCTGTACAAGAATGGTGTTTTCAGTTGAACACACTCTGAGATCCCCTGTTCTGCATAAGTTTGGCCATGAATCTATGAAGAGCAGCAATGTTTTCCAAAAATACACACACCGAGGAATGCAGCAACCCATTGCAAGTGAGATCAGATACCAAGGTGTCTTCAGGAAAATAAAGGTAGTAAAGACTTTGAAAATCAAACAACTATATCTAGTGAACAGGCAGGAGTAATTCAAGAGGGCTGAAGAGAATGAAGAAAATAAATCCCTTCTAAGGGTATTTGAAAAGTAGAAGAGGCAAAAAAGACAGGAAAAAGTAATTTTCACATTAAATCCCACCAGCCACAACCACTAAGGAAAAAGCTTGCCAAGCACTTCTCCCTGTTTTCCCAGCCAAAGCTGGTATAAGAAAAACACCCAGATCTCTCCTTGTGAGATACTTCTGTTGCTTTACTGCAGTCTCTAGACTTCGTAAAAAGCAGACATTTTAATTTAGTTTTCAATGTCAAATAACTGATTTCAAGTGCATTTCCCACAGCAATCCATACATTCTCTGCCTTTCTATTTTTAAACGTGTGATAGCTTTCCGCTCTTTGAGGCTGCAGTATATATTATACTGCAAAATTACCATGTCAACAAATAACTTTTCTTTACTTGTAAACAGAGCCTTTTTGTGAGCTGGCAGATGTCTGCCAAATTACATTTTTACTCATCGAGATGTTCATTGGGAAAAATATCAGTAAGATACAACCGTCTTGTGCAGTGAGCAGCAACAAAAGACTTGATGGAAGATGACTACACCAAAATACTCATATCTCAGCAGTAAAAGGCAGTTCTGAGAACTGGTGTGCTAGCAAGGGATCTCAGGCCCTTGAAGAGAGCAGTTGTCTGATAAATTCCTTACACAGGGGACACGTAATTCAAACCCAATCAATAAGTAGGTGCCAAATTTCCAGAAAATGAGACCTGGAGTACACATAGGGTGGTTAGATACGTGCTGTTCTGCTAACATATATACTGAGGGTGCAAACACAAAGAGCAGTTGAATTCACACCTTTGTAGGTAGGCAGAGATCAAATGATGCCAAAAGGCCAGGTTCCTTGTCCCTCATTCAACCTCGTTCAAGATCAGCTCCTGCTCGTCAACTGACTCCAGAGGGAATGTGACACTCAGCTGACTTTCCAGACAGGCTGGGAGCAAACTCTCTGCACTTCTATACCCTTCTGCCATGTATCTTATCCATCCCAAAGCATTCCCAGAGCTCGGCCTTCCCAAACAAGCTGGGGCATTTTAAGGGGCCACACCAAGAGACTGCATTTGGGGATGCTCCAGGATCACCCCTGTATCTGCCCTGGTGTATCTTTCCCTTAACATGGACACGGCTTTGCAGCACAAAAAATGGGAAGGACTCATTGCTTCCCCCAGCTAAAATTAACCAGACAATAACTTATTCATTACTGGAGCAATTCAAGCCACTACCTGAAGAGCCACTGCTTAAAGTGGTCACCAGTGTGTCAGCTTTCATTTTCTGTTTTAAAAGCTGTGCTCTACAAAACACACAGTTTTAAAAAAGAATAGGTAGGTGCACATACCCAACTTTAATCCTCAGCACCTGAGGAAAGGATCAAACCCACAAACTTCCCCAGTAAGAAGGCATCATATCACTCCTAAAATGGAAACCAATGTGCCCATTAGTAGTTTACACCATCGACAATTTAATCCTCTGGAGAGAAGCCTGTTTTAGGCAGAGGTAAGATGCTGGTGCTCATGGGCATAATTCCTGTTTCTGCAGCTAAAGCCGGAGGAGGCAGCACAGATATGTAACTGTTGTGCTGGAAGCACCTGGGCTCCTGGGGACAACATATTCAGAGCCCTGCAGGGCTCCCCACAGCTCTCCTACCCTTCCAAAGCAAGAATTAATAAAATCCATGCAGGATGTCATGAAAGAGCCTTGTAATGGACAGTTCTTCCCACAGAGAGATGAAGAGCTGGGAGGAAAAGGGTGAGTTTTCCCATGGCCCCAGCTTGACAGCTCTGATAGCTGTGCTACACCCTGATGGTCCTCCAAACCCACTGCAACGTGCTCCTCATTTCTGATGCTTTTTATCCAAAAGGATTGCAGGGCTGTACAAAGTAAACAAGAAACTGTTTCATCCCCACAAACACTTGATCATGGTGTGTCCCTTGAAGGGAGGACATTCAATAAAGCAGGTTTCACTGATTGGCAGCAGCAGCAGCAAGACAGAGGTAAAAGTACACAGAATTTCTGCTGGTACAGACAAGACTGGGAAAAAACACCCAAACCTTTGAAAATATGAACTGTCACAAACAGGTGCCAACACAAGAGCAAGGATGGGCATATGAGGGGCAGGCCAGAACACATCTACGCCCTGGTCTCAACACCACAAACCAAGAGGATAGGACATTGATGCTTGCTATAAAATGACAAGAGGGCAACAAGGCCATGTGGATGGGGGAGAAGCTGTAGTTGCTGCTGGCAGAGCCAAAATCAGAACAAGTAACTAAAATTGTACAGCCTTTTTATTTTTAAATGTACGCATTGCAATGCCAGATTAATTAAAAGGATCCATTTTCATCATATGCAGGATCTGTTTACTGCTGTGTTATCATGGCTATATACAGCACATGTCTTCAGCATATTGAAAAGAGATTAACTGCATATGAAAACCAGCCACAGAAGACTGAAAAAAGTATATGTGAATCAAATATGTAAGTTGTATAGCTTTGACAGCACAACTAAAAAGCTATATCAGACAGTTGGCCACAGAGACCAGCCTAGAAAAGAAGCTAGTCTATGGTAAAAAAGAAGTCAAGTCTCTCTGTGGACACTTAATTTCTTTATGTACTCAACAGCAGCTGTGCAAATGTAGCACTAATACAATAGAGAAGAGGAGCTCGGACACCATTCCATCAGAAATTCTCATAAAACTGGAAAATATGAAATGGAAGCTGAAGAAGTTTGTTTATTCACAGCAATCCAAACTTTGCAACAGACAGTAAAATTTAATATCCTTCTCCTAATAGCCTTCTGTGAAACCCAGGTCTTGCAACAAACAGCCCAATCCAATAACTGTCTACTGAAGCACCAAATGAAATCCTCGTGTACCAGGGAGGACAAAGCAGCTTTCTGAACTGAACAATAGCTACCCTCAATTTGCATTTAAAATTCTCTAATCTAAGTATGAGCTGAGTTTAACTCCTGAAGCAATCAAACCTCATGTATTTTGATATTATTTTCTAAGTGAACATGGAAAAAGCACACAGACAGGAGAGGGATGCTACCTTCAACCAACAAATTATTGAGCTGACTTTAAAACAAGGACAATGATGAGGTCCCACCAATGGGACTGAAGTGCCTGATTGAATCACACAGCTATCCAATAATGCTTCTGAAGGGGAAAATACATACCTGAAGGTAAATGGTAAATCATATTACAGTTAACAGAAATGGGGCCAGTCTATTTAAAACTCCAGTAACTTATAGAGTTTCCTGTATTTAGCCATCTTAAATGTAAATCAGCAGTCTATCTTCCACAGATCAACCTGACAAAGTACATAATTAGTAATTCTCTAATGCATTTCTCTCTGTAAGTCAAACACTAACAAGAAGCACAGTATTTTCATAACTTCATCTTTAGTGGTCACTGTCTTCATGTTCACCACAATTATTTCTTCAGTGCAGATGTGAAGGTAATAAGAGACCTTATAGGCAATTCACTGCCAAAATTATATTGGCTTGTTCTGAATCAGCCCTATGTCATCTTCTGCACAAACGCTGGACTAGATTATCCCACACCACTGGAGTCTGCCTTAATCTCCCAGTGCAGTTCCCTGACACAAAGATAATGACGACATCAAGGAGAAGTGACAGAATCTGGTTTATAACTATAAATACTTTTCCCCAGAATGTGTTTAAAGCACTTGGAGAGTAACTGAAAATCCCGCTTTAATATTAGAATTTTGTCCCCGGTAGCGAAGCACTGCACAAGGAAAATGCCTTTTATTAAAAACCACGTGCTCATTCAGTTGTTTTTTTACTAGTCACACCTTCTTGTTCTTTTTAAAAACAAGATTTCTCAAAGTTGCCAATAGCTGTTCCAAATATCCTCCTTTGCTGAATAAGCCTCCCCAGTTTCTATATTCAGAGCACAACTGATGCAGAAGTCTCAACACCCACTAAACTTGAATAATTTATACTCTTACAATCTTGTATGGCAAGATACAAAGTGACTTAATCATGAGGTATTCATAGCATTCTCCTCCACAGAAGTATGAAACTTGGTGAAAAATATCATTCCAATGCAAGTCCTCAGGCAGTGTGTTCCACACAGGAGACTGCCTTCAGTTTTCATCAAAAATTCAGAGCCACAGACAAATAAAATACTTTTGGTTCTGTATGACTGCTTGCCTGGGCAGTTGGACAGTTCATTTTTAAGCACACTCCTTTTCCAGATTAAGCTGAGAAAACAATAGATTGATTTAGTATTAATTCATGTGTCTGCACAGTGCCTATTGCATCTCATGAAACTTTTTAAGTCCAATTAAATCTTAAAATGGCCTTTCACTGCTTCAGTATTTACAGTGAACATACCTATATCATGGTTAAGCATCACTGCATGGATACTACATTCTAAAAAAGAAAACATGGCATGACAGCAGGACTCATATGTTTATCTTTATCCAGCTTGTATTTTTTTCAAATATATAATCAAAAGAGGCAAATATGTCTGTTGTGTCCTCAGATAAAAGCCACTATAACAGTTTCATATAAAAGCCACAGAATTAATCCTGTTTTTGGGCTCTGTTTTGGTTTTGGATAGAGACAAGGACATGCTAGTATTCAAACACCACTAACTTTCATAGAATCACACAATTGTTTAGGTTGGAAAAGACCTTTGAGATCATCAAGTCCAACTGTTTACCCAACATGGCCAAGTCCAGTACTAAACCATGTCCCCAAGTACCACAACTACATGTTTTTCAAATACCTCCAGGGATGCTGACCCCACCACTTCCCAAGCAGCCTGTTCCCATGCTTAACAACACTTTCCATGAAGAATTTTTTATTAATATTCAATTTAAACCTCCTCTGGCACAACTTGAGGCTGTTTCCTCTTGTTCTATTGCTTGTTGCTTGGGAGACCAACCCCCACCTCCTTTCAGGTAGTTGTAGGAAGTGATAAGGTCCCCCCGAGTCTCCTTTTCACCAGGCCAAACAACCCCAACTCTTTATCAGACTTGTTCTCCAGACCCTTCCAATCAATCACAGGATGAATTTCTTTAGTATACCCTTAGTGTCAATACTGGGAAAGTGAATTTACAATCTAAGGTCCCTATCCATCCTTCTCCTTTGCCCTTCTCTGCCTTTCTCTGGCTCCTTTCCACCCCTCTCTGCCCACCTGTTTCTGGCTGTCTCTGACTATCTCTGCCCTTCTTCTACCTTCTTTAACCCTTTTGCCCTGCTCCTTTGCCCTTCTTTCTTGTCTACCTCCACCCATCTTCTCCATTATTCTCTGCCTCCTGTCCACTGAGCTCTGTCTGCCTGTCTTTGCCCTTCACTGACTTTCTTTTGACCTTCCCTGACCTTCCTCAGAATTGTGTGTCTGCAGCATAATTCACACAGACACAGATTCCTTTCTATGGAAGTTGGGTGCTGAGTTGCCTTTGAGAAAAACTGTCTACAAGAGATGTTTTGATCCTTTAAACATTTTAAAGGTTTATGAAAATGAAAAGAGATTAAAAACATATATGTGATTGCCCATTACATAAGTAGTTTTTGAAAGCATGCTGAGGTTAATGATATCTCAGTGGAACAAAATGAAGCAAATCACTAATGATAGCTACCAAAGAAAATCTTTATAGCAAAATATTTTCTCATTAGTTTCTTTTTTAAAGTGGTTTCACCTGCCTTATGAACACGTATATCAACCCATTTGGATATTGATATCAAAACAAACAAAAAAACCCTCAACACATCACAAGCCTGACTAACCACCCAACAAATACATCTGAGACAATGCAGTTACATGGATAAGATACTGGACTGAGAGCCAGGGGGCATGAACATAAAAACCTATGCCCTATGTCAGGGCACAGGTTCATTTTAGTCCATCCTGCAGCAGCAGCAAGCGACAGGGGAGAAGTACGAGCATGAGGATGCACAAACTGATACCCTCGTGGTGCCCAGCCACCAGCAGCTCGTCACCCACATTTAACAGCCTCTGACTGATCTGTATAGCCTATCACTAAGTGCTGAGATCAACTACAGCACCCTTCTCCTTCCCTGCCCTCACCCTGTCCTTTTTCCTGTCCTATTTACATTTACCTTTTCAAGGCAAGAACCATCTCTTACATTACTGCATTCATATAATACTTAGTTCCGTGCTGCCTTGATCTCAGCAAAGGCCTCTAGTCACAATCTCCAGTGAGGCACATGTGCTAAGTGAGCACAATAAGGGGCTGGATGCACTCACCACCATGAGCCAGTACTTTCTTGAGAATGAGTAAGTACCCAAGGTTTGACATAAAAGTCAGCAGCTGGTCTACACAGGGAATTTAAGCTCTCTTTCTTATGGACTGCATGCAAGGCTATTTATATTTCAATTCTCAGTTAATATCACGGCTTTGCTGTTTCCCAAAGCATGTTTTAGCATTTCTCTTTTGCTGTGACATCTGGCAGCACATCTTCAATATTCCCTGAGAGCAAATACAGTATTCAGTTCAATATCTGTATTACAATCACATTGACTGGGTCTTTGGTCTGCAAGTGGTTATACCAGTTACCCTGAAACTATTTTCACAAAAGAAGGTAAGAAAAACAGAATTTGGCTTCAAACACAGGAGTGCTTACTGGGTAAGTAAGAAATTTTAAGGATTGACACCTAAAGCAATAAAATCACTCAGTTGACAATATCCCACCAAGAGCAGTGTCATCAAGGCTTTTATAAATGAAAAAGCTTTTGAGAAATCAGCTCTAATTAGCTGAACTCAGTTATGCTACCCACTATTAAGCAATAAAGTAAAACTCAGTGTCTTATTTTTAGCATCTGCTGCACAAAAAAAGCTACTCTGCTCATCATCCAAAAGGCCCTTCTCCTTCCCTATAGTAACAGCCAGTTACCAGTGGCTTTAATCCCACACTAAGTCAATTCTATACCACACAAGTAATAGCACAGATTCAACACCAAAAGGCTAATGGAGTCCCACTCTTTCAAAGTTAATAACAGAAGCATGCAATGTGGCACCTCCAGGCTTGCAGATCAGGAGGCTACACAGGGAATGGACCAGCTGAGCTTTTATACTGGCTGAAAAGAGCACAAAGTCAATGCTGGAAACCCCCCAGGATTACTAACCACCTGTCCCCAGCACTTCTGTGGGATCTAGTTGCAGACATGCCAGCAATAGATTTGCTAATTAAGTGGCAATAGGTACACAATAATTATAGCCATCACATCATCACACATTCTCCCCTAATTATTTCTAGTCATAATTTTTGCACCTTCGAATGTAACAAAAATGGCAAAGCACTTTCTTACAGTTCTTGCCAATTTTGCACATGTGAATTTTCACAGTTCACTGGAGAACTACAGTCAGGGTGATCTGAGCCAGGGTTGAACCCTGTTACATAAACGTGCCCTTGAAGGCACCTAGCCAAAAAGGTGTGAGAAGATTCTTACCGCTCAATCATTTGAATGAATGCAGTCCTAAGCAGATACACCAGTCCTACAACATCCCTTGACATAAACATCAGCGTGTCCAGAGCCTGCCACACAGTTCTGTCCATACCAGCATCAAATCCCAAAGCCCTGAACCCAATTTATAGGCACGACCTGCGAGTCTCCGATAATGCATCACCAGCCTCAGTCATCCCAGACTACAAGAAACACAAAACGAAGAAATTAAGCAAATCCATCTCAGCTGCTGTGGGCTCCCTTAGTGTTTCCTTAGCAGATCTCCCTCGCTGAAGATCCCTCCAAGCACTGCTGGCTTAGGCACACACTGAAATGCAGCTCACTCCTCTCTGAATACAAAGCTTTATGAGTCCTTTTGGATGAGGGATCAAAAAGAGTAAGGGGAAAAGTAACAGGAAAGAAAAGCTAAACCAAGATGAGATCCAAACACTGCCAAAATCAATAGCAGCCTCTCTATTAACTTCAGTAGGTTTTTGATGTAGCATAGAGAAGTCAAACAGACTGAATGGCAAGCAAATCGATTTGTTAGATGCTCAGATACCATGGTGAATGACGCCTTGGGCAGAACTAGAGATTACTGATCTCTGCTCATTATGGTTTTCATATATTATACATCACACACACACAGACACACACACATGCAGTTTTCCTAAATAGTATTGAAAAGAGAAAACACCAAAATAAAGGCATTCTGTATGACCTCATTAAGCATGTCAAAAATACTCAAGAGAAAATATCACCCTTCATCTCCATTTTTGCCTCCAATATTAGATGTTCCCATTATTTCTTAAATAGCAATACACTGGCAAAAATACAGAACAATTGAAACTTTTGCATTGAAGACATTCACTAGCAACAATTTCTTCTTCTGAAACTGCAAAAGCATCATGAAATTGAGTCTAATTTTTAAGGCACACAAAATCAGAATCAAAATATATCTGACCATTTTTCAATTTCTCATTCACTGATCTTAACAAACACATATTCCCATTGAGTATTTTAAAAGATTTCTTTTTTGATGTTAAGGAAAAACAGGACTACAATAAAAGAATAATTTCTGCAGTCCTGAAAAGGACATTTTCAAGTATGGCATGGTAATAATAGAAGAAAGAAATAAGGCAGTCATTAAAAATCTTGATCACGAACTCCAAGCAGGAATGGCTGTAAATCATTATTATTGCTAACTGTACTTCATCCTTATGGTTTGTTGTTATTATATGTTGTTATTAATTTCACTAAACTCATGGTAACTCTCCCCTAAATTTCTCTTGCTCAGAATAAACAGAAAATTGAAAAACTTCTAAGCTGATAAACTTTGGTTTCAACTGGAAGGATTACTGCCATGGTTATGATTTTCCCACCATCGTTGGCATGCTTTCAAGGATTGGGCTTTTTGTGTCAAGGACAAGACACAGGTACAGTGCTGGTGATACACTACGGAGGAACAGCACTCCTGTTTACATAATGTTGCCAAGTCAAGCCGATAAACTACTCTATCACATCATGGCCTCTTGCTTTTTAAAGCTCATTTACTAAGACAGATGGTCCTGCTACCACTTTTGCTACTCCAAATGCTAATTCTTTTGCCTTTCCCGACATGAGGATGCGAGCCTCAACTACCTAAATTGTCTTACAGAGTCTGACTCTTATCCACCTCAAAGACTGATTCACAACTTAAGAAAAACAATGCCTGCCCCATTAAAACTTCATTTTTCTGAATCATTTCTATGTCCCATTCATTGATTTTCATGTCCTTCTAACACCCACAGCACTGTGGCCTGCAAAGTGTCTGATTCACTGGCTTTTATTTGCTCATGAATTACTCCCGTCTTCGGGGGCCAAGCACCAGAGCACTCCCAACACATATTTTCACTTTGCACTTGTAAGTGACCCTGCAGCTGCTTGCAGTCTCCCACAGCATGAAAGGAAATTGTCCCTCTGTCAGCAATCTCTTCCCTGCCAGCTCCACAGCTTCTCCCACCGGCTTCACTCTCCACAGTTACCCTCAGTCACTCCACAATCAGAAGATTCCTGCACTTTCCCCTTATCACTATTATTCCAAGTGTGCATGCACACACAGATCTAGATCAAACAGGAATATAATTGCCTACATTACACCACGTGTAAATCCTACAGTCGTGGAAATGAAGAGTGAGGCAACATTCTGGTTCTAAATCCACCAGCATGTCCTCCTTGAACCGAACAGATTTAGCACCATCCATCCACTCCTAACACAGAGCACTGCAGGCTCAGCCAGTACAGCCAGAGCAGAAGAGACAACATGCACGTGATATTAAATGAAGTCTGTGCAGGAATGGCAGGTTTTGTAGGTTTTGTACTGCCTGAGAGTGTTTATGTGAATCCTACAGCCTCCGAGATGAAGCATTTAAATGCAAGCATCTAATTCAGCTCCAAGTGTTTGGTATCAGGTTGATTTTTTGGGGTTTGGAGGGGTGGGGAGTGGGGGTGGTGTTTGGGGGATCATTTGCTTGGTGTTTGGCTTGAGGGTTTTTTGTAGTTTGGTTTTTTTAATATAAATTCTCTTCAAGGTAGGTTCCAAGTTTGTGAAAAACCTCACAGAAATTTGGGAAGTCTAATAAGCGTAAACTATTCTAAAGTGCAAAAGCTGCATTCCTGTGCCCCAGGTGCTCCTTGAGATAGAATCGATCCAGTAAATTAACATTGTGGTTTCTTGCCATCTTTAAGTCATACCAGCACTTCTCACTGAGGCACAACCTCTCCTATAAAACAGTCCACATTGCTCAGTTGCACTTGTCCTATAATTGCCCCAGCCCTTCTGAAAAGCAAATGACCCCACTTGTTTAGCTCATCAGCCCATGGCTGCAGGCTTTCCCCCCCCCCCCCCCATCTTTTCCTTTTTAATTGACATACTTTGGACACAAGTAGCTTTTCCTGCAGAGGAAATCAATTATGAAATAAATCTATTATTCAGGTCAGACTATATTAGAAGGGACTACTCATCATATATGTGATATTTCCAGATTACATCTTAGCATGGCTCACTGAGTCATCACTTCAACATTCTCACTAAATCAAAAATTAAACAAAGCGAATCAGTCAATTAACAGAGCTGCTTCTTGCTCTGTGCACATATAATCCTTTCAAGTCCAATCCTTAACTTAATTTGGAGCAGGGAGTACTCAGTATCTAGGAAGAAGCATTCACCCTGCATAGCCAGCTCCCCTGTTACAGTACAAGATGTCCAGCCATGTGTCTGAAGTCTCTGCTACCCCAATATAACCTCAGCTAGCCAAAGGTCAAGCCTGAAAGCCATTCATTTCCATCACGGAGACAACCCAACAGTGCTCAATATAAGAATCACTACCAACAACCAAAATGCAATATTCTGTTTTACTCCTCCCAGATACTGAAGACATTTATCCCTGAACCTCTGACAAACACGGAAGCCACACTGGGAAATGACTCATTTCACCATCTATTTGATGAATTTGCTCCACCCACAGCCATAACAGAAGGAAGATGCAAAATGCTTTGATCCTCAACAGACAAAACTGAGTAACTTGCTGATTATACACAGAGCATATAGTTTTCCACAGGTGTACTTTCAGGTAAAGGAAGGGAAATACTTTCTATGTCTCCACTTTGCCCATAGAAATATTTTCTATGTCTCCAGTACAGAGATGGACCCAAGTCCAGAAAATGTGATGATTTATGCAGCCTTTCTCCAGTTACAGAGGGGTTAGATGTTTATTTTTTTAAAGCAAAAAGACTTCTAGAAACTCCTTTTAGCACAAAATCTAACCCTTCTAAGTCACTATCCACTTGTGCTTTTGGGGGCCTATGCCAGTGCTCGTAAAAGAGAGAGAGAAGCCCTGGCACATTCAACACAGAGGTGACTCTCCTTTCAAAGTAATGGCCACACTGGGTCAGAACAAAGTTGCGTTCAATATCCAGCTCCTGAAGAACCTGGGCAACAGCCAAAATCCAATTTTTTCCTCAGCTGAGATACAGGCAAAGAAGTGGATAAACATTCCTGTTCCTCAATAGCAAAGATAAGATTGTTTCTGCCTCTTACACATAAGTGTTTGTGCATTTGCTTTCCAACTCAAAACATGCTCTGCTTTAATTCCCCATTCCCTTCTCACATGCACATGCTCCAAGAAAAAAAGTTCTGAACTAGTGGTGAAAAGAGCTCTAGTCTCAATAAAGTCTGCATAGGAGCTTTGCAATGGACTTACATGGGATTAGAACATTTATCTAGATTAACAATACTTAATAGCACAGCTATCAAACAAATAGCTCTGCACACAGTAGAAATGATGACTGTATTTTTCCTGACTGGACACTTCTGCCCCCAACACCTCTCCATTACTGGTGTCTGCAGTGCCCATGCACAGTCTACCCTGCAGTATCTTCCCACTTTTCCCCAGTTTCTGGCCTGGCTGGCTGGACACAGGTGGTGCTGAGTTCGGGATGCAATTGCATCAGGCATCTCACCAGCTCTCTGAATGTAAGAGATGAGGTGCAACCCCCCTCTCTCACCGAAGGCCCTGTTTTGGGTCCTTTTCCTTTACACACCACCACTTTCCATAAAACTGCAGAAACTCAATGTTTTCAAGTCCCACTGACTTTGCTCAGTTGCAGCTTTACATGGATGAGAACATTTGACAGACCATGTAATCACACATTGCACTGTCCCTAAGAAACCAAACAAGGATGTCATATTTTCAACAAATGTAGAGGTTGAGTATAATTTGTTATAACTACAAAACTAAAAGCCTAAGGACTTATACTTCACCTTGCATTTGCTAAGAATTGCTGCTATGGGGAATGTTCAGTAGTGCAAGCTAACAAGGGAGACAAACTTAACTGTGAAGGCAGACTGTTACTCAGATACATTTGCATCATTTTCTTGTACCAGTTATTGTTTAGATAAATCGAAATAATTTAACTTCAAACATTTTTACACCTTGGAAAACGAATGCAGATATCCATCACCAACCACAGACTCCTGTGTTTTGGCCCAAGTGTTACAAAAGGCAGCATTTTCCTAACAAAAGCTATTGCTCAAGCATTTCCACTGATAAACATCTGCCAATAGGTTTGTCCCTGCTTATTCTTTTATTGTGCCCACCTCCCTGGATGTACTTTTTATATCCATATCCATCAACTTCAAAGACACTACCACTGCAAAGTCAGGAGTGCACAGCATCCTGTGCTTGAATGNTGTCCCTGCTTATTCTTTTATTGTTCCCACCTCCCTGGATGTAGTTTTTATGTCCATATCCACCAACTTTGCAACAAAGCGCTGATCATATCAAAACTATTTTTCCTTTTAATGCATGTGTTTCAGCACCTCATCTTGAAGTCCCCTATCTACAGCTTTGTCAAAACAGCTTCAGAAGAACTGCCTGCTAAGCTTCATAATTATGCTAAGTACCAGAATCTAATAATCCATGGGCATATATGAACATTATCTGAATTATTAAGCTTACACAGGTCTCAATGCAAAGTAGAACAGATGTCTGTATATAGAAGTTGCATTACTTTTACATAATGATGTTAGAGCAACAAAGTCACTTGGTCACTCACTGAAGCATATGATCAGTTTTTTAATAATATGGACCCAGCCAAAAGAACTTTCTCCCTTTCAATTTTAAATCATCTAAAACCCAAACAGGTGTAAGACACATTTTGTGGCTAAACACTGTTTTCTTCAGATATTTTACTTACATTGTAGAGGTGGTTCCTGTGCCAAACTGAGCTTTTGCACAATAGAAGGGCAGTGCAGAGGGGCAGTGAGGTCTTCAGATACCACTCCACTGTTTCTCATGTCCTGGTGGTTCTTCATCCCTATGTGACATCACCAGCCATGCTGGGCACCACTCTCAGTTCATCCTACCACCATGAGCTTTCACCTCTCCAGCTGCACTACTGCAGTGGTGACATGAGGATGAATTTAATACCTCAGCTGATCCCAATCATGCTCATCAGAGAGGCTCCAAACCAGGCTGCTGTAAAGAGGCAAAGCAGCTACACCTGTGCCACTCTGCACACAGCCTGTGCTGTCCAGTAGAACCTGCCTGTGCAGGTACCACACCACAGGGATGCACATCAGACTGGGAACCTGTGGACCAGAGCCCATTGCAGTGGATGCTGCCCAAATCTGTGCCCATTCAAATACCAGATGGAAGGAACCCTCCAGCAAACTGCTGGATTGAGGAGCAGCAGCAACATAACTCAAGTAATAGCACTAGTTCTGTGTAACAGATTTACAAATATCCTCATATTTTTATACAAATAGGTATTTTAATTTTCTGATATGAATTACTTTGATTATATATTACTAGCTATTATACTATCATCCCAGTTGGTTTTCCTTCCACCCTCCTCTCCATCTCTTTGCAAGTCATCTTTTCTCTGGCAAATATTTTTGAGAGTCTTCACCAGGTTTTGAACACAAATATATTAATGTAATGAATTGATATTTTTTTTTATTACCTTTAAGACATCTTCTACACTTGATTAGTTCTCTGTACTAATGTACAAAGAGCATTCCAATATAATCTAGACATGCAGGGCATACACACTAATAATTACATAGTAAAGAGCTCCCATTTAAATGTATGCCATTTACATTTAAAATTCTGCTCATTTTTCTTAACATTCTATATTAAAGCTGATTTAAATTATATACTAATACTGCCTTGTAATTACAAGAGGAAAATTTAGTATTTATACCAAAGTTAATGAGTATCCATAACTTACATTAACATGGAAGCAATAAATTACAGCAAAATATTTTTTCCTGCACTAAAAAACCTAGCAAAAATTCTATTCTAGCAAGACAGGTAGTTAAAATTCTTGAATCCAAAAGTTAGTGCCACACACAAGTGACAAACAGAGCCAGCAACAATCAGCTCAGGCAGAGAAATGGCTCTAGCTGATCTGCTCCCTCTGATGCAGAGAAGTACCATCTGAACATCACTTCCATACTTTCTTTGAGATCTTCAAAATCCGTAAGCATGGCATAAGAAATGCAGAGTTGGTTTTAAATCAAGGCATGAAATGCAAACCCCACAATGAAACATACTGCCTTCTTCCTAAGGGCAAGTACCTCCTCCTGCCAGAAACACACTCTGGGTGGAGGTCTCAGCAGCAAGGTTTGGCTCAACTTCTGAACAGAACAAGATAGAATGAGGCAAACTTTGAGGGCTACGGCTCCATAGAACAGGTCAGTTCTCCTAAAGTGAGATGACTTACATAGAGCACACAGACCCGCCCATTTGGGGCTTTATTTTCACTATGGAATATCAATCACTAACATTATGAAAGATCCACTATGAAGGAAGTACCATTTTAATACCTCCATGAAGGAAAAACAAAACAAGAGCACATTTGACTCCAGTTTTCCCCAGCTTGGACAGTTGCCTTACAGCCGCTGGCCACAGTCACATCTGTGCACAGATTAACACAAGGCTCAGATGCCAAATAAGTCTGCTCAAGCAAACCACAAATGGTAACAGAACAGCAGAGAACAGAAAATGTGTCTGATGACAGCCCAAAGACAGCATGGCAGTTAGAGAAGGTACTCTGAAACACCAGCCCCACTTGGAATACATATTTAATAACGATGTGGCATCATCACCAGAAGGAGAACGAGTGTTCTTAACGTTTTCAGAAGGCACACATCTGTATTTCTAAATAAGTATGATTTGTTTATTCTGCACAGATGTAATTAACATCTACAGAGTGGATAATATACGTCACATCTGCTATTGGTTACTAATTTAGCCCCTCTCTGAAAATGAAGGATGCAAACCAGAAAAATAGACTCGTTACCTTTACAACAAAGACCACCAGTTGATTCCCACCAGGACCTGGCCTTATTAACCTTAGTTTTAAATTACAAAGTCACAGATGTACTCATCAGATGCTTGATGAAGATTCATTTGCCAATCCCATCTCACAAAAGGAGTAATTAACATGCAGACATTACAGGCTGATGATTGGAATTGTTATAATGCAGGACTACGGACAAATAGCAAGGCACCTGCATGTCTCTAACAACTAAAGGCTCTCTCAAAAGTTCCAATTAACCAGCACAATTGTAAGAAATTAAGTAAAAGGCAATGAATTGCATCAGTCATGGGCCTGTTCTGCACAGTCAGACAAATAAATTAGTACCTCCAAGTGCAGCACTGTTATAGTCATGGTGGTTTGAGAACAGAAAGAAATATGTCATTTATTTGGCTATTTTATTAGGAAAGATTGGACAAATCTTTGGCATATAATCCCTTCACCAGATCTGACAAAAGGAGAAGCAAAGAAGCAAACTCCAGGCTAAATACTGGTTAGAGACAACTGCTCTTAATTAACCTAATTATGCTATTCAGTTAGACAAATTTAGGCAGAGGAGGGTTAGCACCTGTGGAGGAAAGAAGGGCATTGAGGGGGAGAGATTGAAAGGTTCTCAGCTGTGGAGCAAGGAGATAGGATATGAGGAAAACAGTCTGCAGGGAGTGATCTTAGAAAATAACAGATCACAAAAGCACATAGACACCAAAGGCATGGGCATTTCCAGCCACGCTGGCTCCAGAAGCCAAGGCTCCCTGGTAAGTCCAGTGAAAGAGCCTGGATTTGGTCAGTCTGCACTAGCTCTAGAGCACTCCTGGCTACCAGGGACACTCATACCCATGACAGCTCTCAAAGGGAGGTCTGAAGGCAGGCAGTGTGAAAATCCCTGAGAAATTCCAGAGGAACACCCTGGGATCAGCTGGGGTGTGCAAATCCACCTGTAAACTGTCACCGATGCCCAGCGTGGCAGCCTGCCTGCAAAGCCAGCTCCAAATTAACTTCAGGGCACTGCTGCTGTGGGACCCAGGAAGCAGTGAATGGCTGGAGATATTGTTCCCCAAGGCACCACTTATCTCTCCTTTTTTGTGCCAGGTGCCTGTCCTGGTCTACTAAGAGCTACTTGCTCAGAAGTCTCTTTTTATTACATTTTCTGGACTGTTAGATGGACCAGAGACAACACAGGATATACAAGACAAGAAACCCACTGGTGCCTGTATCAAGTGGTGTCACAGACACCCAGAGACCCTGTTGAGCAGCAGGTTTGATGCACTGCTGAAAACTTTGGTATTTAGATGTAGGAGGGTTTGCTTGAATAGAAATTTTAAACTGCATCTCTCTGCTGTAATAAGATCAGCAGTACCTGTGTAGCTTTGTTTTCCTGGCACCTTTAGGGGTACATCTGCACTGCACCACACATCACACTGCAGAATGCTGCAGGCAAGTGCCAGCTCCTCTCCTCTCAGAATCAGAGCTGTGTATTTAAGTTGGAGGAAGGGCTAAGCCAAGCCACAGAGCAGTGAGGTGACAGACACTCAGCCTCCAGGCCCTGAGGCAGTGACTGCACAGAGCTGTGTTTTGCCATGCAGATGTGCCAGCCCATCCACAGCTGGAGTCACAAATGCAGAACATCCTGGTGTGCCTTGCAGATGCTTCCTCTCCCTTCTAACAGAGGGCACTTCAGCCTCCCATGGTCTGGGTCCATGTTGTACGTTTGCAGGCCTTTCCCAACATGATCACTCCTCAAAATCCAAATTCCTTGGTATAAAGCAACAAAACCCACAGAAATATTGACTTTGTAGTCAGAAAAAAGTTACACAGAAAAAAAAGTTACATGAAACCTGAGTATGGGGAGGAGGAGGGGGGGGGTCTTCTGTCAAAGGCAACAGTTAATACTTCTCCAGAGTCTTTGGTATTTCTCAATTTTCTGTCTTACCATTATCACATAGGAACTCACAGGCATTTGCTGAGGGCAAGTTCATTTCCAGACACCCTCCTCCCCCTGTTTTCCTTGCAACCACCTAATAGTCCAAAGCACTACATGCATGCAGGGAATATTCAATAACCAGGTAAACCCAGTTTACTTACAGAGTGACTCCATCACAACACTACTGACGACGCGTGGATTTTGTCTGAGCACATTTACCATGGACAGAAAATAAGAAACTTGGACAAGTAAAATTCACTAGATCACTAAAGTTGAAGGGAAAAAAAAAACCCCAGAACTATTGCAGAAACTTCACAGGGAGACTGGTTTCCCAGAAAAGGACATAATGAATATGTGATAGTACTGGAAAAGAAAATAAGTCCCTTGTAAGGTATACGAAACTAATCTCTTCCCTTCAATGAAAAGCACTAAGATTTCATGCTAAGATTCTTCAGAAGCTAAGCTTTTCTAAACATCTTCAGGGATAGAGAGGATGCTGTTTTGAAAGATGCCTAGAAGGGTTTTCAGGAGACAAAGACAAAGAAAAAAAAAGTCAATGATGAGCAGCAACTGTATAATCCTGAGTCTGTATTGCCTGTCTGAATGTCAGCTGATAAATGTACTATTCTCCTCTGACGTTTTGCTTTCGAGATTGCCTGCATGCTCAGTGCTTGAGCCACACATTTTGTTCAGCTAATCCTGATCTCTGGAGAAGTTTTACCAGTATCTATTTAATAGCAATACTGCTATGTAAAAACACAACGAAAAGTGAACAGTTGGAGTGTTACATAGATAGATTTCCTTGCATAAAGGAATAAACTAAGTCTGAGATAGATTTCCTTGCATAAAGGAATAAAGTAAGTCTGAGAATGCATATGGTCATTGACAAGTTTTTCCACTGAAATGAGAAGCACCAGGTTGTGCAGACCTTATTATTAATGAGAAGAATTTACTTAGCTAAGCAGCCTGGAAAATCTAGCCTTTTGGGGATCTGCTTTCAGTGTGAAAGCACTGCGGTGGAGCCTGTACACATGAAGCAAAGAAGAAAGCCCTGAAATATTAAATATTAATTATTAAATAGCTACTATTCAATTAAGGACAGCTTTTCACGCAATACATGAATTACACTGAAAAAGACTTAACTGTTTTGAAGACAACTCTCAGTATCCAGTGGCTCTGCAAGTGTAGGAATACACCATTTCTTCTGCTCCAAACCAGAGCACAGAAATATTTATTTAACATACGCATGTAATGACTTACAGAGTGCCATGATATAGAAACATATGTCCCCAATTTAATTAAAAACAAAACAACAACAAAAAAAAAACAACAAAAAACCAACCAAACAAAAAAGCCCACAACAACAACCACCACAAAAAAAAGCCCAAAACAAAACAAAAACCAAAACCACAAAACCAAAAAACAAAAGCATTGAAACCTTCAGAAGTACAAGTATTACATTTTGGTAACAATTTAAAAGCTAGGAACTTAGAAGGTAGATTACAGTCAACTGCAATAGCCAGCTCTTCACCTTTGTGAAGATAAAAAGGTTGAAAGATAAATCAGATAAAAATGGTTTTATTTACAACATACCTGTTTTCCTCAGGCAGAGAATTCAATGTGCCATAATCTTTTGGGCTTTGGATAGGTACTCTTTAAAATGTCATTTCTGATAGGTTATGTACAGTTTCATAGGGGGGTTTTATTATTACTGGTTCAGATCAGAGAGGACTTTTAAATCATCTCACCATATCCCCTGTATACTACTGCCTATTTAGCCAGTAACTCCTTCAAGAAGCCCATTAACTTGCATTAAGGATGAATCACAGAAGATTAGAGTGGTGGAGCCCTTGGCCAGACATACTCGCCACACCACCTTAGATGGAGGATGACAGGGCCAGCTCAAACCTGTGGCCACAGAGGACCATTCACTATCACCCATCAACCTTCCTGTGACAGTTACCAAATCCCTGGTGATTAAGAAGGTGAATAAAACTACTCAATATACTCCATACCCGCAGTGGAACCACAACACAACATTTCATGCACCACAGTGACAGATTTGTGAACTGCCCTGAACATCACATTCATACTCCAATTTTGTTCTCAACCACGTCTGCCATAAATATCCAGTACCCTAAAGGTGGGTCACTGCTGCCTGGAGTGTGGCAGGGAAAAATTTATAAATATTGATGCAGGAAAAAGAAATACAATTTTATTGGGGGAGTGAGTCCTACCTGTGATGCCTCAGGAGCCTCAGTGCTATCAGCATTTTATGGTGTCAAACCATAATTTAAAGGCTGAATTTTATGGCAGCTCACCAGCCCTGTCAAGACCTCCCATCTTCCATTTCAGCCTATTAATAGCACAAAAAGTCAAGAGCCTTCTTTGGCCTTATCACCACTTCTGGAAAGGACTTGTACTCCCTCCATAAGCAGCTTCTCCTGATGAAATTGTGAGAGAAGATGCTCTTTACATGCCAGGAAAACACAAACTCCCCCACCTCTAAATCCAAAGTCCAGGACCAGCCAGCAGGATTTGTGTTTTGAAGTGATGTCTTTTCAGAAGAGACATGGCTTTCTGATTCAGAAGAGCCTTCTAATAATGAACTGCACGGTTTATAGCTATTTCCATTTAGTCTTTTTTAAATAGCACAAAAATTTTCATGGTAAATTATGGTTTTAAATAACTTACGGCGGGGGGGAGGGAGGGGAGAAATCACAACCAATTCACCTATTTGCCTCCCAGTAAGCACCTACTTCATAAAGGAGAGAATATAAAGAAAAGTTCTGCTCTACCTACTAAAATGCAAGTTTTGCCACGGAGGCAAACAGCAGACAGCACGACCTGAGCTAAGTACATCACTAACTGATTATTTCTTCTATGCAGCTTTTGTATCAAGAACACACAGTTATAGGTCTCTGCAAGAAATTGGTCAGAAATACAATTAGAAGATAATGTAATTGAACAAATATGTCTCATGCAAAGGAGGACATAAACTTCAAATTAACCAGTGCCTGAATTTACTTTGTTCTTAATCACATTTCATAAAAGCTTAAACCACCTCTGTTCAACAAATCCAGCCCAGAACTGCAGGGACATTCAAGCCATCAGTCATAGGGGAGCCAAAGTTTGCAACCAACAGGAGCTTATGGACAGAAAGACAAAGCTGCTTCCATATTTTTAATTCAACAAGTTCTATTCAAGATGCTCAAACAATTCCCACTGGTATTCAAGTTATCCATAATTTGTTACATCAGCCCAACCAAGAGAGCAGTGAACTGCAGCTGGGGTGGCAGGAAATGGACCCTCAGAGAAGGTTATCTGTCCTTTCACTGCGTAGATGTGTATGCAGAAGGAGTGCAGGCTCTTTAGGCTGCGTGCCTGGAGATACACCCCATGGAAATGCCTTCAGGCACCAAACCTGTGTGCATGCATAATTTATTTTCTGCATGAGTGAGTAGTTTCAACACCTCTGGTGTTTGCCAAAGAATCCAAGCATTAAAAATTAAAGCAAACCAACTACTCTCATCCCACAGCAAAACAGCACAAACACGTGTCATCACTCATCTCTGTGGTTGTGGGCACTGAATAATCCTGCACTGGTTCTAAAAGCAGTCCAAGGAGGAAAATATCACAGGTAGTACGATTGGATCCAAAGTAAAAAATGGTATTTAAATGCCTCCCCTCTTACATGAAAAACTACTTCTTACAGTAATCAACATCCCCTCAAATTGGCAATTTTCTGCATATCTGAAACAGAATATTGTTGCTGGTAGAGACCAAATGCCACCAGTGTATCAGCACTGCAGGGGGAGCTTCACTCTGAAACATTTACCTCTCTATGATGAAAGTCTGAGACTTTTAAAACCATGGACAGATTAATAAAATTGACCAAGTACGAAAAAGAACTAAAATAACTCTTTTTTTCTAAACCCAGTGGCAAAAATCAAACCAATTAAAATCATGATCTGAGTCAGTTTTAGTTGATTGTTAGGACCTCAGGAAAAATGCTGCTAGAGCAGAGTTGCAGCTGGTTTCCAATTTAGTTGTCAGTATGACGAGGGAAGGGGCTGGAGGACATGGAGGAAGGCATTAATAGTAACAGAAGCAAAGACAGGAGACCTTGGTCCATACCATGGGCACAGGGTTTGCATCAACTTCCCAAGCCTATCTGAGAGCAAGCCTTGCTCAGGGCAAGAATAAAACCAGGAGGATGAGAGAAAACTTATAGGGAAGCCAAAAAAATAAAGGTTCATAGACACTTATTCAATAAAGAATATTTTTCATAGCAGTTTAAACCAAATGTTCTCAGAAAAAATGTTTTCAATGAGCATGTAGCAAAAGCACCTTTCACAGACCACTGTGGATGTTTCATGGACAGCAAGTCCTCTCACTACCCAGGCAGAGCAGGAAGGCTGCGATTATTAACACCAAACCAAACAGAAATATTCCACCAGATTGGTAACTGGCACATCAAGCCATGGGATGAGACTACCAAGGACACCCTAGGTATCTATATATCATCTGCATTACAGAATCACCTCAGCTGGCCCTGTCCAGGACAATAAGATGTAGTCAATGTGACAACAGCAATATCTGCAAGGGGCTGGAGGAGGCAATGCAATAACTACATCAATACCAAGAAATTAATTTTGCCCAAGGCAATGTGCTTGTTTTTCAAGGCACCTTGCAACAACAGCAACATGCCAATTACATCAACAGCATGGATACATCAGCCACAGGGCACTTGTCTGTCCAGGCTGGGCCACCAAGTAATACCAAGATAAAAAAAAAACACAGCACGATGCTGTTCTGACAGAATATGACCCCTGACAGAAGCAGTTCAAATTAAAAAAAAAACAAAACACAAAAAACAAATGATCAAACAGCAACAAAAACACCACCATAGGACAGAAGCTAAAAATAAGATTTGGCAACACTGCTTTTCATCAGCTCTTCCTCTGGGCCTGAAAGGGAAGAGCTTGCAGCAAGCAAAACCTGCCCTCACTTTGGATTCAGGATCACAAACAACTCATCAATTCCCGATAGTTCACATGCAGCTTGAGCGAAGATATCATTTTCCTGGGGAGGAAGAGCAAGGGCAATGAACTATTACAACTCTAAAAATATCATGGAGTGATGAACTGGAAGGCTGGGTCCTTAACAGATGCTGATTTTCCTGCCACTTCTCACGCACATGTGCTTGCTTGGGCAGCTCAAGCAGCCGTTCCCCTGCCCAGCAGCAGACACTCTGTGTGAGCCATGTGTCAAGACACCAACTGCCCATTTTGGGGATAAAGAAGGACCTTTTCTTTGCAGGAAAGCCTGGCAAGGTGCTCATTCCCTTTTTGCTGAATTCTCCTGTGCTTCAGGCAAATCTGAAGTAGGTCCTTATGATTTATGCTCCTTACAGGAGCACAGGAAGGATTTACATGTTTGTCATCTCAACAACATCTCAACATCTCTGCATCCCACAGAGGCAGAGAAACTGAAAAATGGAGCAGTTTTCAGAGGTAGCCAAGGTGTAGGAAATAATTAGTGAACCATATTAGCCTACTGAAAGACATTGACTACTGAGAGTCTTGGCATTTTGAGACTGCCTTCACACATGCTCTTCCTTAACCTCTTTTCTGGATGAAGGTGAAAGGATCAAGACATGATCTGTTTCCTGTAGGACAGGATGAAAAAAAATTAACCTGCATACATGCAAAGATGAGTGTTTAACACCACAGCACTCAGAGAAAAGCCTTTTACTACAGAAGATGGGAATTTAGCTACCACCACACCACATCAAAAGAAAGCTCATGAAGTTTTGGCCTTCTGCTTTAAGATCTGCCCCACACCTTTCTCATATGCCTGCCTGTTCTGATCCATTAGCTTACGTCAAAGCCTTGTTACACACACACACAGAGAATTTTAATTGATTTACTCAAGTCATTGAGCAAGGAATAAATTACATCTTGGAAAATAAAGCTGGGCAGACTAGGGCAGCCTGCTTCATTGCTATGAGATTTTAAAGTTCAAAAACAAAGGCAGATCTGGTTTCATCCCCCAGTTCAATTGTAAGCTTCAAACTACCTGGTGCTCTGAGACACCGTGTTAGCTGGGCCTAATCATCAGCCAACCCACTGATTTTTCATATCAGTGCAGCCAGGGTATTAAGCCTACAAATACAGTCATGCTCCACAGAAAGATCTTGTTTATCTGGCAATAAACTTAAACTAATCACAGTAGTATTAGCTTGAATTTATAAAGCACCAGCTATTCTCTCTCCATGGTAAAACACAGAGACGTTCTATAGCACACTGCAGATCTGAGTACTGAATATAAAAACACACACAAAACTAACATTTCTGTAGTTTGTGGTAGTAATTGATGCCACCACCTTTTAAAAAGCCTATGCACACATATTTATCAAGATATTAATCATCAAGACCTTTGAGTCAATAATCCTTATGCTTGTGAATAAAGGTAAAACATAAGTAAGAAAGGGATAAAGATGAGGATAACGCAGGAGACTGAATTATATAGCATAATTCTCAAAGCCAAATTTTGAAGCACCAACTACCATAATACAGAGGAATTGACAAGTGGCAGCTGCCTCCAAGGCCATCCAGCACAGTACATGGTAAAACTTCATACCACACTGTTTCAGTTGCAGCATCTTCCAGGCAATCTTTGGGGAGGCAAACTAAACACAGGATTCTACTCCCTTTTTATTCACCAATACAGTTTTCTACCGTTGCAAGATCAGATTTCAGGAGCCAAATTTGTTCCTCTTACATACTGCTTCAGTCTCTATTAAACCTGCTGAAACTATCATAGCAGTTCATTCTACACACAAAATCCCATTCAGCAGAATCAAGCCTCAATAAAAAAGTTACAGTTTATTCTAGCAATCTTCAGGATTATTTTAAAACAAAACTTTGATTCAACACCAAAAAAACCCTAACACTTTTTTCTAAAGAAAAAAAATGAAAAGGAGACCAAACATTTAAAATATTCATCACAACAGCGGTCAGCACTATGAAATGCAAAGCATATCATGCTCCCACTGAGGATATTATTCAGCAAGGCTGATACTGAGCAGCACAAATCATGTTTCAATCTAACCTGACAAGACAGTACTGGTTCAGGTTCTGTCCTTTATAAGGTGTCACCCAAATAAACACAGATGAGCTATCAAAGTCTCTTACCAGTAGTTATTCAAACACATATCCCATGCACAGTGATAGTTTAAAATGTGTAAAGCAGTAATAAAAAGAGTAGAGATCTGACAGGGAAGGCCAAAGCGCTTTAAGAAAAGACATATAAAAGAACTGGGTGTTTCACATTGAGTGTAAGAAATTTGCTGATGAATTAACAGCAACGATATTCACAACTTTATGAAAGAAGAGTGATGCATTATCTTCTCTTAGTGACAGAGGTACTGCCTTGACAAACAGCTCATTCACAGACGTTTGAATGAGAGGGATGAAAGTGTGCTGTGTTTTCTTGATTTCTTTTATAAGCCTTTTGTCACTCACTCAGACTTCCTCATCCACACTCAATTGCTCCTTCTGAAATACATTTAATGTAAGAATTTGTGATAGTGGGAACATGGCATGACAAGAATATATGACATGCACTGATAGGAGGCCCAAACCAGAGTGCTAACATTTTTTTGGTAAATTAAAAAATGCTTGGCACCTTGCAGGACAGATTGTCAAGTCTTTTTGCAGTGCTTTAGTCTGTCAAACCTGTGTGCTTTCACACTACAGCCCGATATTACTGCTAAGAGTTCCAAAGACGGGGATTTTTTGCTATTCATACTAATATAGAAGTTAACCCCGTTCACACCATTAGAAAACTCAAGTGCCTGAATTTTTTTTAAGCTGCTTTATCAGTGAAAAATTTTGCCTTTAAATCCCAGATAATTAATAAATTTAGTCATTCCAGACTCCACTTTTGGGGGTCACGAAGCTCACTGACACTGGTGCCACATGTGGGCTTTCACGGGACTAGCCTCAAACATAACGTGTCTCAACTAGGATAGATTTTTTTTCCTATGGTAAAAGAAAACCAAAAACCTTAAGCACAGGCAGAGCACTATTTGAAGACTTCATTTAAACAAAAGGTTTCATTTTTGTGTGTTTGAACAAACATATATAGATTTTAATAAGCATCATGAAGATATTCCCAGTTTAGCAAATTGAAAAGGTGAAAAATCAGACCAGATGACTGAAGTTTTTTTAGATCCTTAAACTCTGACTGACTAGACCATTACACATCAAACAAAGTTCGGTCTCCCCTCTTCTATTTCCAGTGTAGATATTTAACTATTTATTTTTCACTTGTAAGCCCAGTTCTGTCTCTCTTGATTAGATTTTTAGCCTCTCCTGCCACTTTACAATTTGTGTGCTTTTCAGACAATCTGAAAAACACCCAACTGGTAGAAAACATCCTTAGGCAATGAACTCAGCCAGTTAGCCTGGTATGCAGAAGTATTTCTCTTTGTATGCTCAGTATTTGCAACAGTTTCAGCATCTCAAATGCTAATGATTTTGCCAGCTCCTGACAACAATGAGGATAAACACATATCTTTGGTCCCCTTATGGAAAGCCCTGGAGATGCAGCAAATCCATGAGCTCCTTTTCCTCCTTGTGCCTATCTATCTCCACCTCTATATCACTGCTAACTTCATCTCTCCCTTGGACCCCAGTTCCACTGACAGTCTTCCCACTGATCACTTCCTGCCTCAGATACTTCCATCTCTTCTTCTCTGCTCTTCACAAATCCACACTCCACAGTCAGAAAATACACAGCCAGGCTATTATTACACTCCCGGAAACAGTGATAAATTACGCCCATAATATCTCCTCTTCCATTACATTTTTCAGCTTCCTTGTGCTCTCCAGAGCCTTTTCAAAGCTAATTTTCTACCGTTCAAAGTTTCACGGAATTTGCTTTCCCCTGTCACTCCATCATACTTTCTCCCCCTTCCATTCTCATCCTGACATCTCTTATTCATTCCACAAATTGCAAAGCAATTGGAAGTTCATCCTTCACTACCAAATGTGCAGTGAAATAAAACCAGACACTTCCACTCCAAAAAGGCACATATACAAACCCTCCCTACCTCGCTACAGAGCTTCCTACCATCCTCCATGCCATTGACTTCAAATTGTGGGGGGGTTTTTTTGGTGGTTGGTTTTTTTTTTTTTTTTACTGTTGTGTCTTTCAAAATCTATTCCTAACACTGTTCAGAAGTGCCTGAGTAATTTTTCTGATCATACTCAAAAGTCTTGCAAAAACATCCCAGTTTTGACAGGAGGCCTTTTCAGACCAAGGGTGGAACAAGGGCACAGATGGAAGACCTGACAGGTCTTTTTCATTGAAATAGTTCCAGTGTGCCTATTTTTCTAGAGTAACCTCAAAAAAGTTTTGCATATGTCCAGTGGGGGAACAAATTCAAATGTTTAAACATTGAAAGTTGCCATGAAAATAATTGACAATTTTCACAGCTTTGCACAATCCTGCTCTCCTCTACATTCATTCATTGCTGCCACTTAAATCAGCCATCCTTAGCAAGAACGTCAACTATTTTTAAATGAACTACTAGGAAGAAGTACAAATTTACCTTCCTCCTATCTTCCATGTTGTTCCCTCCTTGTATGAGTTACTGCATTACTATCTACAAAGCTTTCCCTCCCTTTGCCTACCAACTGGGCACCCTACATGAAAAGACTATAGTTTATACGTTTGTTACTCACAATACCCTACAAGTCATGTCACAGAAATTCCTCCCAAAGATACAATTATACAAACAGAACTTGAAAACTGTTTTTTCCACTGATATTCTGAAAAGAAAAAAACCCAAACCCAAACAACATAAACCCCAACCCCAAAACAAACACCCAAACCTCTCTTCCAGCTAAAGAAACCAAATATGCTGCTTCCCAGTGGCCAAGTAACACAGGCCTATATGCTTAACAGGCCAGGTACCAACCAGACTCCAACATTAAAACAGATACATTCCTTTATCACCCTCCCTGGCCAGGAAATATCCTGACACTGGAGTGAATCTGAAACAGGCCACACTTCCTCCCGGAAATCTTTTCTCAGCTCCTGGGACTGCCTGGAGTCAGACTGCTGACTTCCTCCTGCTGTAGCTTTCCCATTAGGTGATCAAGAACAGACTTGCTGTTTGATCCCTTTTGACTTATTTCACTTTTACCACCTTCTATTTACGTCCACCAAAATAAATAAAATAATGACATCCTTTCCTCAGAAAGCAAACACGGGGTAGGGGGGAAGAGAGGAGCAGCAAATGAAAGTCATTCCAGTTCTCCTCACCCAATCACTTGAAAACAGTTAGCTATTTTTGGCAGGCTCTGAACGTTCAGTCACTGGTTTGCAAGATGAGAAGAAAAAGTAAAGCAGAGCACATGACAGACCTGCAATGATTGTACATCAGTATGGCTGCAGAGACCTTTCTCCCCTTTACCATGAGAAGAAACACTACTTCAACATCTCCAGCATTGGGGTAGGAAGGAGTACCTGTATCACATGAGGGTCTCAAACAATTACAAATCACGATTCCCCCAGGAAATGCATAGGCCTGTGATTCCCACCAATATTACAACTCCCAAAAATACCACCACTTTCACGGTTCAGGTATTCCAGCTCTGCACCCCACAAGAAGTGACAATGGTTTGCAGTGTCAATTGAGTCCATCACAGTTTCTTATTCTCTTGCAGCACTCGGAGGAACAAAGTATAAGTGACAGCAGTTCAGAGCACTGTGTATAATTACAATTAAAAAATTTATCATTTCGAGGCAGCACTGTAGCACAACTTGGGCAAACTCAGAAATAAGAGCAACATAAGAAATTCCTATGTCCACTGAACATAAAAGATAGCTGCATAGACTTCACAGCAGAAGTAAAATCCAAAGCAAAAATGTTTCTGTGTAAGCACTTTGACAGCACATTGAAACTGTGTGGAAGTAAATCCAGCCTAAGCTACTTGAACATTACGGCCAGTACCAGTGAACTACTTAGAGATGCAAAGGGGAAAAAACCCCAAAGCAGTTATCTTCTTGATAACTCCTGAAAAAATGGGTGAAAACCCCAAATCAGAAGAAATCTCTCTCCATCTGTGTGTCTGCTGGCCAGGTAAAAGTGCTGGGTGCGAACAGATGAGGTACTGTGGATTACCCAGAGCTCATTCTACATCACTCCCTTCTCTGACTGGCTCTCTTCCCTGTCCCTCTCCTGTTAGCTTTACTTTCTGGTTCTTTCAAACTGTCTTTACATCGTATCTTTCTTATTTTATTCAAGAAAAAAGAATGTCCTGCACTTTTCCCCTTCATTTAAGGAAAATCAGAAATTTCTAAAATTTGAGGAAAAAGTCATCTACAACAGAAGAGTAAAATCTCTGGGGATTCCTGATTCCCCTTCCATGGAGATACTCAAAAGGCATTTGGACACAGTCCTGAGCAATGTTCTCATGGGATTCTGCTTGAGCAGTACAGTTGGACTACATGAGCTCCAATGCTCCCTTCCAACCTGGACGATTCTGCAATTCCACACCCAAAATGAACAGAAGAGTCAAACAAAACCAGATGAGTGCTAATTACCACTGGATTTGAATAAACAGGCTGTGAGGGGCAGGAAAAAGTGGTTCAGAACCCCTAAACTTCTGTATTTGACTAAATGAATAAAACCTGTGTGAACCTGCTGGAATGGCAGAGCTGACGGTCATCACCCCCTCCTCTGTTCAAGGAGCTGCAGTCCCTGGGGAAACCACTGACACTCAGGAACAGCTACCCGCTTCCAGGAGAAAGAGAGAACTTTCCTTTCCCTTGGCCCATTCTAATGAGAAGGGCAATTAGCCCATTACCTTGGTCACCAGATGCTGAGGCTGAGCCACAAGTCCTGGCTTCACCACATCCCTGTGCAGCTGAGTTGTGTGTTGGTGCCCAGGCGTCATCATCAGTGGCCTTTGTGAGGTGGGAACAGGGGCTGTCCCAAGAGTTCCAGCACATTCCAAACAGTTCCAGAAGGTTCCACAAAGGCCTCAACAATGGTGGCGCCTCTGGGAAAACACGTTGGAAACAAGGAAAAATACTGGGGCCTGTAGTTTCCCTACAGGGGGAAAAGGTGAAAGACACCAGAGCAGAGCAGGTAAATATGCCTTAGGGAACCACAGACCGTGGAGAGCCTGTGCTCTGCAGGTCATGGACTGGAGCAGGGGAAGAGTTGGAGGGGGAAGGAGTGGCAGAGGAGAGCTCCCATAGACCAACCACCACCCCTCTTCCCCACGGTGCTCGGGTAGAGGAGCAGGAGTTTGGAACAGAGAAGTAAAGATGACCCTGCGAAAAAGCAGGGGGAGTGGGAAAGATGTTCAAGTGTTTTGTCTTTATTTCTCATCATCCAACTCTATTTTAATCATCGGTTTTTCCCATATCAATGTCGTTTTGCCCATGATGGCAATTAGTAAGTGATCTCCCCATCTTTATCATCTCAATCTATGAGCTTTTCTGCCTCATTTTCTCCCCCTGTTCTGTTGAGCAGTGTGAGCAGGAGAGTGCTGGGTGACCAAGGTCAACCCATGACATCAGCACTTTCCCTCTTGGTGAAGTATGTTTTAAGGGGATGGAGGAGGGAGAAGATTAGCAGAACAATCAGAGGGGTAATGGTACTACTGCTGATGAAATCCCACCTCTGGGATGCCAGTCTCCGTTGTTAAAGCCTACACAAACAGGTAGAGAGAAGTCCACCAGAGAAGTACAGCACTGACTGGAACCCCTGTGCTGGCATTTAAGAGTGATGAACTGGCACAAAGCTGTTACTTTACAAAAGCCAGCAAATGACTGTGGACCACTCAGGTCAGATGAAGATTAAATGATGCATATCTTTGACCTGATCCCACTAACACAAAAGAAATGAATCCTAAATTGGGTGGTAACTAAAAGCACAGGTATCAAAAATATCAAGCACTTGTTAAACAATTTATTCTTAAAGCAACAAGCAGGGCTTATATCAATTATGTTAACCTCAGATGAAAAGCATCTAGAGATTTACCTGGGCCACACAACAGAGTGATCTCTATAAATACATCTTTATTTCACTTACAATCACAACTACAGTGTCAAAGGTAACGAACCACCACCAGTTCAGATTTAGTCAATCTTGAGCAGTGTACGTGTAATGCAACCCAGACCAGTGGCAATTCGATTGCTATTTCTGGAATATCTCTTCTTCCTGCTTCATTTCTGTCCTTCTGCTCCCTCCCACCTCAGAGTGATGCTCTAATTATTCAAACAACGTAAGCAGCGTTCAATCCATGCCAGCCCTTTCTTCCTTTAGCACTGACCTTGCCTTATACATCACTCTCACAAAACTAATTAAGTGGTGAACGGTCCCACTTTACACTCTCTTCATGAAAAGAACTGAATTGTTACCTGCCTGAGGGTGCAATTCAAATTATTTTCACCTTCATTTCTCTCAGCAAAACAATACAAATATTGAGCAAGAAAACAGACCAGGCAATTCAAGGAAATCCTTTATCCAAGACACCACACAAAAATAAAAGGATTATTGTAAATAACATATGCCTTTAGGTGTTTCATTTTGGTTTTTAACATATCTTTCCATGTAAGCTTGGTCAAGACAGGTTTTGGGAAAAAGAGGGAATTTTTTTAGGCCAAAACACAAAGTTGAGGAAAGAAAAAACACAGTTTGGGGTACAGAGACCCTACAGACAGGCTCAACTAAGCGAAATCCAAGTGGTTAAGAAAGTTTCAGTCCCACAAAACAGATCTGAAATCACTGAATCTGTGAAAGCATCCAGTAATCAACAGGGAAATTCCTCTCCAATATACAGAAACACAAAAAATCCTGGTCTGAAAATGCTCAGCTGTAGGTTGTCTATGATGCCAAGCCCGTCCTCTCAGATTTACAGAGATTTTGTTTGTACACAGGACTAACCACACATCTAGATTCAGAGAGGATTTTAAAAAAGCATGGATTCCCTGCTTGCAGTGAGGAGACTGAAGAACAGGATTTGCCAAGTCTTTGCTCCTGAGGAAGTGGTTCATATACCTCCGGATCCACCTCTTTTCCTCAGCACACTATACCAGTAACACAATGAAGAACAGAAGAAGAAAATTAACATTCATTTGACCTGAGGCTACACTGCAGCACAAAATTCCCAAAGCGTTTGGATAAGACCAGTGCCTTGCAGGAAATCACAGTAAATGACACAAATACATTTCTCCATGACAAGTCTCCAGCATACTGTGGGTGGCCACACACAAGAGATGCATAAGATTTTGCATGGCTCAGGCTTCTGGCATCTGCTGTGGATGCTGCTATTCACCCCTTTGCAGTCCCTTGCAATGCTCCATGGGGCTACCCATCCTCCAAGCTTCATCTGCCTGGGAGTTCCTCCTTTGAAGATGAGATTTGGCATCTGCCAAAAAGCAACTATTATTAAGTTTTCCTCCAGAAGCAAAAAAGGATGATTGCCTTTTACTACCGTCTGTGCAACACGAGTTCTTTGGCACGGGCAGTAGCCATGTGAGAACCAACACCACCACAAACCCAGGTTTGGAGCTTGTCCCTGAAAATCCTGCCTTACTGTGGATTTCTTCAGCTAACACTGAAAACCATTACAAAGCATTGGCACAAATGTGCTGGCATCTTGATCTCAGGGCCACTTTCATTTTTTAATTGCTGGTGTTTTACTGTCATATATGAGGGGCCACAGTCTTTGGATTTAGAGGGAGGGATATTTCTTTTGAAAATTCATCTTTCATGAAGAGTTACTGTAGTTTGTGGTACCAAAACCAGTCACAGATAATGAGTCATAACAGGAGGTAGTTACTGTAAATATTCCAAGCATGGGCACATTAACAACCACCCACTAATCAGAGGCAATGCCACAGGCAGACACAGAGAACTCCCACTGGTGTCAGTGGGAATTTTGAATGGTTCAGGACCTCAGCCAAAAGCTGAGTATCTATTGTAACCTGAAACATTACCATCCAGGATGGGGTGGGTCGTGCCTCAGATTTTGGCTGTCACTTTCCAGTAGGCAATGAAGGCATCCATTCAAAGTGACTCTGCAATCTCAAATTTCAGACAGGAGGAACAGAGATTTCTAGTGTGAAGTGAACAAACAAAAGCATTGAGTTTAATTACTCGTTCTTTGGTGTCATTAAATGTTTATAATACAAACACAAGTTCTGATGCCTAAGTCAATAGCACCAACTGACCACAAGAAGACCCAGTCTACTGCTGGCAAACATCTGCCTGAAAGGATACTCAAGTTCATACTCTAAACTGCAGCCACTGCTGAAGTTTGGTGGGGCTTTTTATCTAACATGCAAAAGAATTGGCATCCAAATTTCTGACAAAAAGACAAAGCAATGCCCTGCCTCCCACCTGAGCTGCCCAAGCAGCAGATGAGGCTCTCAGCACTGTGCTCCCTCCCCCCTTCTCACACGGGTCTGCACTTGCTGCTAATTTTGATTCTGTGGACTCAGACCAAGACGTGGTCAGCTTACATGCTGCTCTTCTTCAGTCCCTGAAGTAAGTTACTTTCTCATGATTCAGTACTATAGAAATATAACTGTTGAGATCAGCTTCTTTATTTTTGTCGGCTTTTCTCCAGACCTTTCAATCATGAGCTGCATTATACTATATTCCCATAATGCCAGGAAAAGCAGTAATAGATACCTCAAAATTCTGACTTCTATTTTTCCTGCCAAGTGATTTCTCTAAGTGCTTTGTTTTCTGCTGTCACTGAAATAGAATAGTACCTGTATTTCCAAAGTCTTCACTGTTACTGTCACTATTTCAATACACTCCTCTCAGATTAGAAGCTTTCACCTTCAAAAATACTCCTATTTGGCTTTCTGAAGAAGAAAATATACTCTGCATTTTTTCACTGCTTATGGCTGAGGTTATCAGACAAGGCAAAATTTCTTGTGGTGACAACATGGTGACATGAAAAGATATTGCCCCCCATGCCCAGATGGGGAAGCCAATTGTATATGTTCCCATAGGTAAAAAGAAAAACAAATGCAGATGAATCCATTCCTCAGATTTAGTTTCAGACTCTCTGCTCCGTCTCTTGACTTTCCTCAGAAGAGCCACACAAATTGCACAGCAGCCTCTGGAAAGGGTCTGGCTGTAATACCAAACAGCACAAGCTCTTTAAAGGCCCAAATCCAAAGGACAGGGATTTCAGCATGTCTCGGCTCCCTTTCTAATGCCCCATATTCTTCTACTGCCCCACACCTCTCCCCCCAAAGAAAAGATTAGCAAATATTTAATTCAAATAAGTTGTGTTGACACAGCCCCAGGGATCGCTGGGGACACTCCAGACAGTGTTCTCAATGTGCAAAGCAAAAACATTTTGAGTGAGAGCTTGGGAAAGTCACCTGTCCTGCCACACACACAGCTACTCTGCACACCAGCTATGTGGCAGGAAAAGAACCTGGCTGGTGGAAACTGTTGTGCTGCCTGGGGGAATTTCCTCAGCACATTACTACAATCGAAGAGCTGTTCCCAACCATCAGAGGACCACTGCAGAAGGCTGAGCTGTTGTTACACAGGTCCTTGTACTCCTGCCTAACCCCAGAGCAAATGCAATGTGAGGAAAGACACGGAAGCCTGCCCCATGCTTGAAACCACCAATATAGAGGGGCAAGGCTGCTCTCTGGAACAAGTTGTTTGACACCACTCTGGAGCAGCAACACTGCTGCCAATCTACCTGTTTAAAACAGGCTGCAAACTGTATGGGCTTATGGCATCCTGCATCTCCCTAACACTCAGGCAGTTAAAAAAAAAAAAAAAAAAGCCATAATCTTACAGGCATGCATTCACAGTTAATGCAGCATCTTGCAGAAAGTAAAGGTGCACATCCCTGACTTCACTAGGTTAATCCAGGAGCTTTATTTAGATTGGGATAATTAACTCTCAAACATCCACAGCCAGTTTTAAAAGCAGTCAAATTCTGAGTGAAAGAGTCATCACTGGGTTTTCTAGGCAGGACTTGTGAGTGGAACCATAATAGACTTTGAAGCAAGCAGTTACTTTCCTCTTTGGCTTTGGAAAAGAAGTGAAAAATCACAACTATTTAATTAAAAATAGATTTTGGTACTTACACCTGTGCAACTCCACTGACACCACCACAGGCTTTATGAGACAGGGTGATTTAACTGAAAATACCCACTGCAAGACATTAAGTACTTGCTCTGGATTGCACTGACTCCAAAAATCCACAGCCTTTCAATGTTCTGTATAAGTCAAGTTTTTCTACAAAATCCCACCACAAAAGGCGATTGCAGAAAGTGCCATTTAACAACTTACACAGAGCAGCTCTTTACATTTGTGCTAAATATGGCCCTCCCCAAGTTCTGTAGAGAACTACAGCAAAGTCTCATCTCATGCACGACCTGTAACGCATAAGAAAGCTTCAGGAGTAAGAAAAGCTGACACTGCTCTGACTGATGAAGTACTCCACATTTATTATGCAAATATAACCCTGGGACCCCTGCATTTACAGGAGGTATTAAAATTACATCGTATATCTGACAGAATGTAGGATACATCAACATATCACCACAATAAGCTACTCTTACATGAAATAAGATTATATTGTTCTTTGAAAGAGGGACTAACTAACTCAAAAACATTGATATTTCTCTCAGGACTGAAGTATTTCCAGTGCCACTGTGTAGCTACAGAAAAATGCAGGACATGGTATACCATCCTTTCCAAATTACTGTTTTGTTGCATAAAACAAACAAACAAACAATATCAAACAAAAACCCACCCATCACAGTCTGATTTTACTACGCTAAATGCAAATCAAACATTCCCATTGAGAGCAATAACACTCAAAAACACCAACAGAAAATTCAGGTGGTTCAGAGGAAAAAACATTTCCTATTTTTGTCTACAACACAGGAGGCTAAAGAAGGCCATGCAGCCTATATATTAACTGGTAAATGCTACCTCCTTATCATCGTACCTGGAGCCTTTTAAAAAGCATGTTTCACAGATGTTAACCATTACTCACTTTCCTACAGCAGTACCAAACCACCTTACAGGAGTACTGGCTCCTCCTGCTGCATCTAAAACTGCCTCTTCGCTTGGTGATAACGGAGAAAGTTTTTATATGAGCTCAAGAAGTGTACCAGCGTCTCCTGGAAGCAGAGTATCAGCATCAACTGCTTTGCTTGGGAGTCTCAGAATATACACCTGGTACACTGTCACCACAGAAATCAAAGCCTCACATGTCTAAGTCATTACTGACTCAGTAACAGCAGATACAAATGCCTTTGTCCTGATGTTTTGAAACACACTTGTGCCAAAACCTGTACACAGGCAATTTCAAACATAAAGTCTATATGTCATTAGAACTTGTAATCATAGCACAAAAAGGAATGTGTACGTTTGATTTAAAGAAACAAGCTTTCAAGCCAACATAGCACAAGTATGGCAAATTGTTTTTGTTTAGGATTACAAGACAGTTCTAAATCACACTAACTAATTCCTCAGAAAGGCGGGAATCTTTTGTTTTGCACTGCTTAATAAATTATTTAAAACATAATTTAGGGAATAAGGCCACCATAAAAGAAAAGAAAAAAACCACTCAACTTCAAAGAAGATAATGTAAAGGCAAAGAAATATTTATATAGAAAAATATAAGGTTTTGCAATGCAACTGAGTGGTGAACTTGTGTTGCTGTGAAAAATAATAAGAAAAAGATCTAATGCAAACGCTAAGGTTTTGGTCAAAGGACAACATAGAAGTAGAAAGAGAGTTGGGGGAAAAAAACTACATTTAAAAAGAAAATCTCAAAAGTGTTAAACTTTCTCAAAATACAGAAACAAAGAAGTTTTTTAGAAAGAATACAAAATATGAATTGATTTGGCCTCTCAAGCTGCTAAAAAAGTAAATGCCAGGGAAGCACCCATCCCGTTTTATAAAACTAGTAAATACAAAGCAGGTTTTCCCTCTTTAGGGAAGGCCTGGCCCAGACCCTTCACCGGGTGCCCCACCAGCCCCAGCCTGCCACCCAGATGGATGTTTGAGACGACACACGGATTTATGCAGGAACACACAGGAGCACCGCTCTGGAGGGACACGGACCGCTCCCGCACCAGCCCCTTCCCGCACGTCCCCTACAGCCCGGCGCTGGGGATGGGAGCTCGACACAGGGGGAGCACCGCCACCTGTGCGCGCCCCCCGAGCGGGCACTGCGCCCCCGGCCATGCACCGCGACAGGGACACCCTGCGTGCAGCACAGCCCCCAGCCCATGCACCCCGCCCCCGCATGCCCCCAGCGCGTCCCGGGGGGGAAACCGGGGTGGGGGAAGCCCCCCGAGCCCGGCCCCAGCACGGGGGGTCACCCCCCGGCACCGGCGGTGCCCCGGCCGCGCGTCTCCATGGCGATGTCTCCCCGCTCGCCTCGGCCGGAGCCGGGGCCGATGCAGCGCCGAGCACCCCCGGCCCGCGGCAGGGGAGCCGCGCCCCCCTCGGCGGGGAAAGGGGGGGCACTTACTTTCGGCGGTGCCGCATTGAGCCGGGCCCCCACGCCCCGCCGTGCCGGGGTGCCGGTGCAGCGCCCCGCACGCCGGGCACCGATCCCCTCCCCGGGATCTCCCGAGCTGCGGGGCTGTCGGCGGAGCGGTGCCTCCCTCCCAGCCCGGTAAGGTCGGGCTGCCCGCGGTCGGGCCGGGGAACACGCCGGTTTATCGGGGCGGCTGCGCCTGCCTTACCCTTGGAAGCATCTTTCTCTTCTTTGGGCTTGATCACCTTCCCGCTCATAGACCCCAGCTTGGGTGGGAAAATCCCCGGGAGTGTCGCGGATTCCGGCTGGACCCAAAGAAACCTCGGGCGGGGGGCAGCGTGCGTGCGTGTGGGGGATCCTCTACGCCGAAAAGGCAGAAATAACACCAACAGAAGGGGAGGCGGGGGGGGGAAATCAGGAGCCGGCGAGCTGCCCGCTCCCCGGCGCGGTGCCTCGGAGCCCGGCGGCGCCGCCGCGGTGCCTGCGGGAGCGGAGCGGGGAGCGGGGGGCTCCGGCAGCCGCAGCACCGAGCCCCTACGCCGCTCGTCGTGCCGGAGACAAAAGCGATTTTCCCTGTGTCTGCCTGGCCCCGGTCCCCTCCTTCCCCCGCCTCCCCGGCACTGCCTCCCCTCCCCAGGGCCAGGGAAGCGCAGCCAGTCCTGGAAGTCCCACCAACCGGGGGAAGGGGGGTACTGTGAGTTGGGGAGGGTTGTTTGGTTGGCTGTGTTGGGGTTTGGTTTTTCTGTTTTCGCATCCTCCCTTATTAATAACGGGATGGAGCAGCAGCGCTGCAGCCGCGGATAGGAGGAGGAGGAGGACGACGCGAGTCCCCGGCACTGCAGAAGAGGCGGCAGGTTTACGCTCGCGGCAACAAGGAGAGCTGGAGCTGCCCCTTCAGCACCCACCGCGGTTCCGCGCATCCCCTTCCCCATCAAATAGTACTGGTGGGGGGGCAACACGCCCCCGCTGCCCTCCAGCCACGGGACGGTGCCCGATCGCCAGGCTGGGGGTGGCGCAGACCCGGACTGTCCCCCCATCTGCGGAGCCGCTCCCACCCCTCTATCTCACAAGGGGAGGCTCCAGCCAAGGGGCTGTGGCCCCCGGCAGCGCCCGGTCCCTAGCTCGGCAGCCTGTTGCTGCCATCGCGGGAGTGCAAAGAGCCGGTCGGGGGACACGGAGGGAAAAGGGGGGCACCGGATTCCCTGTAACCGGGGACACTCAGAGTCTGCGCCGTCCCCCACCCAGCTCTACTGCTTTGCCCCGGGGCGTGGGACGGCGCTCAGCGCGCTCCCAGGCTCCCCTCCATCCGCCCTCGGGGAGCAGGAGGGGACCCCCAAGAGCAGCCAAATGTCCCCTCACCTGTGCTACAAAACGGCGTGTCCCCCCCTCCCCCCGCCCTCCTTGGCGGGGGCAAAACTTCCTACGAGCGGGGCTGCCGTCAGGGAAGGGAGGGAAGAAAGGAAGGAGAAACCCAATGCAGCCGGTGCCCCTTGGAGCCTGGCCCTACTCGGTAGCGCCCAAAATAAAATGCTGGGAAGGGCGAGCCGTGAAGCGCCTGGAGGAGCCCGTCGGTGCGGCAGCCGGACTCCTCCAATCTCTTCTCCCCCCGCACCAAAATGGCCTGTTTGGAGCGGGAAACACAAGGGATTTCTCAAGACCAACAGGGAACAAGGTAGAGCTGGGCACCCCCGAGGGAAGGCAATATGCTCAGGGAACGGCCCTCCCCGTGACCTCTGGGCACTCCTCTGCATATCCCGTCTCTATGGCAGGAGAGGCAACTCGTCCAGAAGCGCAGCCCCCGCATCGGGGGTCTCTGGGAGAGGCAGCAGCCACCGGAGTTGCGCGGCCTCTATTTTTAGCGGACCGAATTCCTGCCCCTTCTTCACCCTCCAGCCCAGCGCTGGGGACAGCTGGAGGCAGATCGGCTTACGGCGGCCAGTGGAACCGGCCTCCTCCTGCTTCTGCCTCAAGAGAGGGCACCAGACTGCCAGGAAGCAGGACATCCCCTGATTTAAGTGGGTGATGAGCCACAGCGTGGGATAAAGTCTCATTCCCACTGCACACTGGTGACTGGAGATCACGTGTGATTAGGAAAATGAGGGCTGTTTTAGCTACAAATAAAAAACCAGGATCACAGGTGCCACCTGGAAGACCTTAATGCTTGCTCTTATTAAAGACTTTCCTCTAAAAAATAAACAAAACTGAACCCCAAGTTCTCAAGCAGAGCTCCTCCAGGCCTTGATGCATCTGTCTGTATGAACCTCAACCTCTGCTCTGTTTTTGGAACCGAGGAATTGTCCTGGCAGGATCAACTTTGCTTTGTAGAGATTCAGGATGCCCAGGGAAGTGATGGATTCACCATCCCTGGAGATGTTTAAAAACCACATAAATGTGGCACTTAGGGAAATGCTTTAGTCATGAACTTGGCAGTGCTGGGTAAACAGTTAGACTTGGTGACCTCAGTGGTCTTTTCCAAAGGAAATGGTTCTAGGGTTCAGTAAGCCCTGGATGATGGTCGATTTAGGGTGCTCTCAATGTAAGAATGTTTTACTTGAGCCTTTTCTCTGATGTCTTTTTTAAACTTCAGAGACATGCTAGGACATGCATGTCAGAAGGAGGCAGTGAACCCCAACAAGATTTCAGCTGTCCAATACAACTTAGACCCTGATTTTCGAAGGCACGTGCAATGTCTTTGCTGAGAGTCGCTGGCAATTCACACCTCTGGTTTCAGATCTTTCCAGCACTGGAGGCCACTAATAAGTGCTGTGCTTAGTGCTGACAGTGAACGTGCATTAAGTGAGTCATTCTCACCTTTGCCAGGAGACCTGTTAAATTTTACAGGAATAGTTATTACATTGGCCAAATATGGCCCATACACTCAAATGAAACGTATGAAGGAAGCAGAAGCTCAGCAGGTTGCAGAGGAACGGTAGATTCTGGTGGGCAGAGAGAGCTTAGCCTGCTGTTTTAAAATGAGTTAGTTTTTCTCCTTACTAGTTTTCAAGGCTTAGAAGTGTCAGTTAAAACAGTAATAAACCATGGTGTTAGGCATGCAAAATATAAGGGGATTTGCATGAAGGCTTATTGCAATCCAGGTACAGTTTGCACAGTCTTTAATTTTAAAGCTACCTTGATGGCTCAAGTATTTTAGTGGAAATGGTATTTGTGGTCAGGACACTGACTTACGTCTTCAGTTTTCCTCATCAGTTCCTTCCTTTGAAGTGAGCATCTCTGGATTTTAGGTAAATCACTTCAGGTCGGGCTTGGCAATAAGATTTCTTTCACTAACTCACAAATATTTAAACATCTGTGTCTTAACATCTTGTTACCTCACTTCCCAACTATAGTAGTGAAAATTGTTACCTCATTGCTTTACAGTTATAATACAGGAAGTTGAGAAGCACTGGAATGCTGTAGTGACAGAAGTGACACACAACAAGCTATATACCACAGCCAGGCTTACACAGAAACTTACCTATACTTGGTCCTCACATGGATCCTCTACCTCTCACTGACAAGATTCTCCAAGTTTCTGAATTAGAAGCAATTTCTGCATCTCCAGATGAATTGGATACCCAAAGGAAAATTTAGTGAGGTTTAATACAAAGAAATCTGATGCGTCCTATGCAAATGCTGTTTAGGTGTTCCCTATCCACCTGTGTGCCTTGGGAGGCCTTAAATTCAAGACTGTCTCTTTGGGGGGAGCACAATTTAAAGTCAAATATAGTAAATTGCTCTAATTACACACCTTTTGTGTGCCTCCCAAGACTGTGATGAAGTCATCTAAACTGAGTGGCAACAAGCCAGGCAGCACAAGTGGCTGGAGCATCATCTGTACCCTTTTATGGTTCCTGAGCTCTCCTTCCCAGAGGGACAAATGCAACTGCCCCAGGCACAGCAAGATCTCACACGCTCCAAGTGTGAAGTGAAACATGAGGCTTTTGCAGCAGAGAGACGCACACAGTAGATCATATTTGGGCTCTCCAAATACTCACAGCTCACAGTGGCTCTTTAGAAACAGGCACAGCAGAGCTGACATGCTGCACGGAACTGTGCCTCCGCTGAGGGTATTTATTCCCCCAGGAACATCTCCCAGAAGGTTCTGACTTGGCACAGGCTTGGCTAAGTCGAGTATCACTTGCAATATGAAACTGTAAACTGTAAGTGCTTTTATACAACACAAACTATTGCTGCTTAATGTGTAAGAGCTGTACGGTCTGTCTATAAAACACACACTCAAGTCATGCACATGTTTTTCCTACCCTTGTAAAATATCTACAGAGACACATATCCCCTGAGGAATTCTGGAACTCACGCATATATGGTAGTGACATTGCTGTTCAGTGTACTTTTTTCTTGGTTCTTTGGCTGATTCTCAAGTTGAAATTTTTCTGCAGGAAAGGGTTTGTAAAAGGTCCAGGTTCAACTCTTTTATATAGCAGGAATCTTACACTGTGCCTTTAAAGCAGTCCAGCAAGTTTCAATTAGCATTGTCATGATGGTTTCTGGTATGTTCCCAGTTAAACCTGAAGTAAAACTCCCCCTACATTAAGATGGAGCAGGATTAGGCCTTAAACTTAAGATTCCAGACATGATGAAGTCTCACTAATACAAGTACTTGCTCCTCATTTCAATTTATATTTCAATATTCATACTGGCATCTAGAGGTATCTATTCCATTTTGATAAAGTAACTAAATGAAGTGGGCATGTGTCTAGTTTTGTTGCCACTGTGTTGAAATTGTGCCTATAAAATCAGTCCAAATAGATCCATTGCACTTCTCCTTATTGCCTGGCCTGCCACTGTTTCAATTGGAATGCCAGGGCAAATTTCTTTACTAACAGTTGTGTGTTATAATAAAACCCACGAAGATTTACAGATGAGATAAATACTAAGCACAGGGCCAAATCACAGCCTATCATCTAGCAGGTACATCCCTGTTCTAACGGATGTTTAATTTGATCCCCATGTTATTTTTGCCATTCCTATTCCTACGCAGTCTTAAGCGCTACACAGAAGATCTTTTTTTGGGCAGACAGCTTGCTTTGCACAATTTTCCTCCTTTTGATTGCCAAAACCCAACTGCTATACGCAAATAGAGTTCCAGCTAATGGAGAGTGTGGAGATTGCAGTTTAATTTCTCCAAGTAATTCAGTCTGATAACAGAGACACCCTCAGAAGACACCACTGGGAAGGGATAATGATCATAATATCGTGTGGCGCATTGCCCCTGGCTGGATGCCAGGTGCCCTCCAAAGCTGCTCCATCACTTCCCTCAGCAGGACAGGGAAGAGAAAATACAATATTGGGACAAGAACAGGGAGAGTTCACTCACCAATTACCATCATGGGCAAAACTGACTCGACTTGGGGAAAACAACTAATTTAATGTCTTACCAATCAAGTCAGAGTAGGATAATGAGAAGTAAAAAAACATACAAAAGAAGTTTTCTGTCTCAAAATCCTACCCAGATTGCCTCTAATAGATGACTGCTTTTGAGGTTACCCCTCTCCTCAAGTTTGATGAATTGCAACTGGTTAAGAATTCTCATCTCCTTTGCGTCAACAGCATCATCCTGACACCAGTGTCTGTAGACATGCAATAACCATTTATCAGCAGGACACTAAAACTGAGTAACACTGGAAACATGAAGGATATAGTTTTGCAAGTGTATGACGTGGAACTGTTGCACTGGGAGAATGCAATGAAGGTGCACCCTTTTCCTTCTCCTCATCCAGCCCTGTTCATGTTTGCATGAATGTGCAGACAGGCACAAAGCAGACAAAGCCAGGTCCTTGCAAAAATGACAGGTAGTTTGTTCCTTCTCCAGGGGAGACAGTGGGGACCATAATCAACTTAAATAAAGTTATTACTCAGTAGCTTTTGTTTAGAACTTTAGAAGATGGAGTGAAAGAAAGTGAAGGAAGCATTTGGTATCCTAACTGAAACGATGCCTTGATGTCAAAACAGCTTTTTGCCCAGGACTTCTCAAGGCTCAGGAAACGTTTGTGACAAAGAGCATAAAGATGAAAGACCTGGGTGTGGTTCTTGTGCTATTTATAGCATTAGTCAAAAGGTGAAGGTCTCACACCCCTCATGAACATAAGAAGCACAAATCGCTATTGCTTGATACTTTTTTTTTGTGTAAAGTAAAAGGAGAGTGCCCTCCACATAGCTCATCATCCTGCACATTACAGCTTTCCTCTTACAACTCCTTCTAGCTACTTGGTCAAGTCTTAAAACTGGGAAGGTTTTGAAGTCGAGCTGAAATAGGAGCTTTGATGTTTGACTCTCCCAAGCTGCAGACTGGCAGTGGCGGCTGATCTCACCCAGCCTTTGTGGAGCTGAGAGAAAACAGTATTTGAAGAGGCTGGGGAAGCAGAATGTTCAGGATACTAAATCTGGTCCTGAAATCCAGAGGCAAACTCAGATGGTCATGAAGTCCCAGTGCAATGGGTGACCTGACATTAGAAACCTTGGGCCATTTGGTAATAGGCGGGCAAAAGACTGCAATGAGCATTTCGTGACTGATCTGAGCCTTCCTTCGAGTTACACTAAAGTTTGAGACTTAGAAAGCTAATAGAGCAACAGCAGGGAAAAGAACATACAGTAATATTTGAAAGGACACTTGCCAAGCAGAGCTTTAACATTTTTACAGGCTTGCATATGCAATGATGTCATAGGAAAACATTTTCATGTCTGACTTTTTCCCGAAGTATTGTAAAAATTAATCAGTGTTTGATTTTTACAAGCCTGAGAGACAGAGAGGGGAATGTAATGGTTAGCTTTTCGGGCCTATTTTCGGACTCAAAGAAATATAAAAAACCAGTTATGCTTGAAGTTCAGAGCGGATCCTTAAAGTAAAAGCATAAAACATGAGTTTGAGAAAATCATTGTAAAAGAAAGTTCTAAGTGTTGCAAGAAGCCTACAGTGTGTAAGACAAGACATATTCTGCTAATTTGAACATGCTCTTTCACACCAAGCAGCATTACAATTGTATAGCCACAAAATAAGTTGCTTCTTCCGTTGTGAACCTATTACCTCTCTGCTACTTTCTGTTCCTTTCCACCGTGGAATTGCCTTCCCCTTTAAAGCTCCATGCAGTTCATCCCATTGCCTTAGTTCTCATTAACTTGCAGCAATTTTAAGCAGCATCTGATGGAATTTTTCTGGCATTTCCTTCACTCAGACATGATCTAGGTTCAGCACTCACCCAGGATCAGAAGATGAAGCACACCTGTATAACACTCAACACTTCCTCACTATATCTCCTCTTTCCTCTGGTCATGACGTTATGGCCATATCAAGCAGCTCCTGTACATTTCCAACTGAGCTGAACTCGTAGCTACCTCATAAACCTCTCACATCTTAATCAGATGGCAGCTGGTATTTCTCATGCGTCAACCAAGTTTTGATCTGAATGACATGCACAGTGCTGGGGGGGGGGCACAAGCAAAGAAATGGGAAATACTTTTCCCTTTTGTTATTTACAGAATTATATGAGTCCCCCGACCTACAAAATTTGCACAGCACAGGGGGCTGGCTGTGGCAGTGCTCTAGTAGGTAGCTTGATCTCTGAGGAGAAGCAAAGTTTTAGCTCTGAAAGTCAAGTGTCACATGACCTGGGGATTTTTTTTAAAAAGCAGACTTCAGGTACATTGGAAGATTTGGATTTGTTCATGGCAGAGCTTTTAGCTACAGCCTTTCTTCTTCAAACTGTTATCAAGTGCAGGTCCTTGCCTCACTAGCCCAGGAGGATTCTGCCTGCTCATCCATTTGTGGCAGAAAACCACAAACACTTTAGGAGATCTTCCCTGTTCAAAGAACTGTACTTGAAAGTTATAGTTTTGAAAAGGAAGGTATTTTAAACTGGTTTGTGTGTATTTAGAATTCTATTTGTAAAGCTCCATATGAACTGTTTTGATATAATTGAATTTTTTGGCATTTTCCCTTGCGTCATTTCAAAGCAGTAGACAAACAGCATGTTCAGATCAGGAATGCAGTTTGCAATAACCAGTGTACAGCAACACATGGCATTTTGGTTGAGGCAGGAATGCACCTGGGCTCGGTGTTGGTGACTACAACTTGGTTATTCCTTGTCATGCCATTCTGCTTTGGCCTTTTCCTGAGATATTGCTACGTATCACCTCGGAGCACCACTAAGAAACTGCACTTTCAGCTCAGCTCCCTGTTCCCCATTTTTCTCCTCCAAAAGTATTCCTAGGTGTATACCCTTTCTACTTTCTGGTGACACTATGATAGCTGCAGTTACACTATTTATAGCCACAAGATTTGGCTTTCTGTGCCTCCAATCCCTTGGCATCTTTTAATAGCTATTGCTATTTTGTATCCCCTTTTTGTTTTTCTCTAAGGGAACATGCCAGCAGGGATGGGGCTGAAATCCTTCTGGATCAGGAGTGGAGACAAATTCTGCTCTGTTTGTAAACACTCCAAGGCTAAAATTAGCAGGAGTCAGAAGAACCGTTTATAAACTTCAAGCTCCCCCAGCCGTCTTGAGGAACATCGCAGGCATATCGACACATCTGCCGCCGATTTAAATAGCACCGGCATCACCTTCCCCCCGAGTGCCTCCCGCGCCCGCCCACCAGCTGACTGCTCCACGTGCCAGCCCCTCGCCTCTCTTTAGACTCTTTGACTTCACAACACCACCACCAGTGACCGAGCACATTTTCAGATGGAGGAACTATCCACATCCTCCGTAACACCTTGCAGAGACTGGTAGAAAAGCCTTGGTTGACCAGAATATTAGCCAGCACAAAGGGGAGGGGGTTCAGAGTCTGACCAAATATTAGAAGACCAGCAAAACCCTCACAGCAGGAGTGGTTTTTAAGCAGGCTTGTGCTGTGCAATTTCAAGCTTGAGGGAAAACTAAGCCACATAATGTACAGCAGACAACATTAACTAGGAGGCATAAGCCCTGTATATGCCTCTCCTTTCAGCAGTTACAGGCAACAGCTTATAAAAACAACTTTGGCTGTGTCTGAAGGAAAACACAACAATAGAGAATGGGGTTTTTTTGAGTGGTTTGCTCAGTGTGTTCAATAAAATCTATGCTTCTCAGAACAGGCTGCTAACCAAATGCTGAACGATCTGAATGTGTCATGTCAACAGTTAGTCTGAAGATTTTGTAGATCCTGACATAACAACTTGACTTTTTTTGTTTTGCAGAGTACATGAATACGTGCAACTACACATACAGTGTTTTTTTAAAAGCCATAATGAAACCATGAATCTTTTTTTTGGCCATCTATTGGCTTCATAAGACTGAAGGAGATTAAATTATACACAAAAGAAGTAGGTGGTGTATTCTAAAATGAAAGAAACAAAAAATAGCATTACAGCTGAGTAAAGCAAACATCTTTAGAAAATGTCAGGGGCCAGAATAATGCTACTTGGAGTAGAGAAATATTTCTCTCCAGTGGTAGATAATATGTCCAGGATTTTTTTGAAAGAGAAAATCCATGGCCATAAACCCAAGGTTATAGAAAGAAATCACAGAAAGAGTTGAATTTATTTAAGAGAGAAAAAAAAATGAACCTAAAAGTATACCTCCTCTGCTTGGTGTTATTGGCTCAACATGGGGAAAACTAACATCTCCATCTCCACCAAAATAATAAATAGAATTCTATGAGAAGGGATTGGGAGATCTTACTGAACTTACTCTGTACAACTAATACCATTGGTGCTACTGCTGGGATTCTTTTTGAGAAAAAAAGGAAAATATTCAACTAGATGTTTGTAAAGAGCAATCAGGATATTCTGGACACATGACTTTATTAAATACAACTGCCTACCACTCTTACCCTATGGCCTACCCAGTGCTTTGCTTTGCAAGTCAACCCCTGAGTGCAGAGGAGCCGCTCCAAGAGAAAGGACTTCACACAGTCCTGTTTATAAGGGTTTGCACAACCTTTATCCCGATGCTTCTGACCACCGTGCACCCCTGTTTTGTTGATGTGAAGCGTGAAGGACTGGGCCATGCTCTGCTTCAACTCCCTCCTGCAGGAAGCATGGTAGAAGAAACCACCGTGGTGTAAGAGAGGCTGCAAGGGCAGGCAGCCAGTGCCGAAGACCACCCCTCTTGCAAAGCCACCACCAGCAACAGAGGTGTGATTAGGACTGAATTGCCTCAGGTCAGCCTTTGAGGGATGCACAGCTGTGACTCTGTTGGCCCTCTCAGTAGCAGATATGGGAACACCTAAGTTGGTGCCAAAGCATGCTACCATCCCTTGGGCAGGCACCCTTTGGGCAGCAGGAACACTGGGAGGCTGATGTGCCTGATAATGCCCCAGGAGAACGTGGCAAGAGCCCAGCACCTGCTAGCCCACCAAAAGCCACAGATCTTATCAATCAGGCTTTCACACAAACCCAGAGCTGCTATGTTTGGAAAGCATCAGCAACTCCTTAAAAGAAGCAATAAGAGTCAAAATATGTGACACAAGGCACTTTCAAAAGAGCTGCATCCTTTCCATTTAAAGTGTGGTTCTTGTCAACATCTCCATTTCTCTGCCCTTGGCAGAACATGCACACGCACACCATGTCATGTCCACAAAATGCTTGGCTGTGATTTATATCCCCAAAATCTTTCCTGTATGAAAAATATCCCATCCATTTAAATAGGAGGATTATAGGAGTAGGAGGAAGCTTAGCACAAACAATAGCTATGATCAAGCCCAGCATGCACGAGTGATTTGTGGGAAGTGCGAGACATATCAAAGATGGCAGGTGCTGCTCTTGCTTGCGAGCTATTTATACTGAGGGAGTCACTCTCCAAACACTTCTTGCTTTAGTGTGCTTCTAGGATTCCTTTTCAAAGTGGGAGGAGAATGTGGAGTAGGACTGCATGGGCCAAGTCTGTAATTTTATAGATAACAGAACAAAGTATTGCGTAAAAATCCCACTATAATATACAAAGAGGAGTAGCCTGATATGACCAGTTTCAAAGTAGGGAATCACAACAAACCAGAAGATATGTAACAGGGGGAAAAAAAGACACAAAAGGACTGGAGGGAAATCAAATAAAATATTTTCCTCTTGGAAAATGCTAATCTTAGGGATCCAGGCTCTGACGGGGTTTTGTCTTTTTTTTTTTTTTTTTGACAAAGGAATCACTGCCTCCCACAAGAGGTAAATATATTTTGTAAACAAGACTTGGATGCTTACTTCTGAGGGTTGAGTGATGAACATGCCCAACAGATACATTTGGGGGGGTTTGGCCTCGAGGAGGAACCCCAGGGCTTCAGCTGGCTCAGGGTTTTGAGGGAGCTGGGAGTGCTCCTTGGGCAACCTGCCAGCCTCAGGGCATGGCCCAGGGCTGCAGCCCAGCCATCCTGCACGGGAAACTCCTCTTGCACATTTCCCCAAACCACCACAGGACCCAGACACAGAATGAAGACTTGAATTCAACTGGAAATAAAGTCTGAAAACCATAGAGCACAGACCATCGGCGACATTGTCAGAATCAGTCCCAGCATTCTCAGCTGATGTGAGATGTTGTAAAACCCAGCATTAATCCTCTACACACTATCCTTGGACTGGGGAGGAGCAGAGACGTCACCTCAGTCTGAACCCTGCATCTACACTCCAGCATCTGCACTGTGAACACAGAGGTAGCTGCGACTCAGATGTCCTTTCAGCGATAACACCCCCAGCACTGTCATCCTCACTCGTATGTGTCTGGAAATAATTGTTTGCGAAACTGCTATTTCTGATTCAGAATTCCAGTTGTGATCGCGTGGACGATGGAAAGGTTAGCACCCATGTTATTTACATCTCAGTTCAGAGGCACTAACAAAGGTTAAAGAAAGCAAGTCAAGTTGAATGTCACCTATTCTTTGTAGTCGTCATCTTAAGCCTTTTAGCTTGGCAGACCTCCATTAAAATGAAGGAGAAATTCTGTGCTAAAGCTGGAAAATTCACCAAAACCCATTCTGCCCATGTTTTGTTTTTACAGCCATGTAGTTTTCAATTGCTCCTCAGACACAGATCTTGTAGGCACGAATTGTTTCACTACCAATTATTTTTCTTGAAGTACCAAGCATCACTGTCACTGTGTCACAACTAAAGCAATAATGAAAGTCTCAGAAGTGATTTAGGGAAATAAACCAGATCTGATTAGCAAGCATCTTCTTTAAAGCAAACCACCATAAGTCATTAATCATAAAAGTTTCTAATTTCAGAAATGAGTTAACTGAACTTTAATGAGACAAACAGCTTTTAAAAGTTGCCACCGTGAGACCATATGCATTAAACTGGGAGAGTGATGCAAAATGACTGATTCCATTACCAGTCCCAGGAAGTACTCCACCAGAAGCAGCTTGAGGAATCTACAAAATCCCCAAATTCCTTTCAAAAATTCTACTTATTTATGGTACTTGGTATTCCAGGACATCCATGGTATATTTGCTTATAGAGCTGAGGTCACCACCATAGTATGACAGCAGATACTTTTATAATTAGCAAAGCAGATTCCACACCACATTCCAAATGGTTTCAGCTGGCGGGAGCTGTCACCCTCACCAAGGAGCAGAGTGATGCAGCGATCTTCCCAGCAAGAAGGCAGTGGGAGGCAGAGGAGAGCTCCAGAGCAGCCATCTCATGCATGATGCTCTTATACTCCCTCCTATCCTTTCCTCTGGCCCTTTTACTCTTGGTGCAGAAAAACTCATAGACACCAATAACTGAAGATACACATCAAATCAAAACAAATATTAGTGCCAAGAATGTTTTAGTCACCGTGGGAAACAAAGAGGAAGCTTGATGTCACTGTCACATTTGACCTAAGCAGAAAGTTGCTCTGAATGTGATGAAAGTTTTCCTGAGAAGTATTCAGCTATAACATTACTGCAAATGAAACACATGGTCCTGGAACAATCCTTGTTTCAAAACTACACCCTGCTGACCTTCATACAAACAGATGTTCACAGGCAAGCAACTTACTGTTGTCTTCTCGTGACAAAAGCTAAAGCAAACAGATTGCTGTGTTAGGCACAGACTGGAAGCTGCTATTAGCAAATGACAGCACCATCCTGCCAAGGCAGGTGCACACAGAGAGCTGCCAGGGCCGTGTTCACATACTGCTTCACAGGCATCTACAGCACTGAGAACACACTGCCTGCACCTTGCAGTGTCACCCAGTGTCTGGCACCATAGCCCAGCAGCCTGCCAGCTTGGGGCAATAGCTTTCCTCTCATAAGGATAAAATCACACCCAGCAACCACACAGACAGGCACTTGCTCTGCCTGCCTGCAGCCAGCAGTCACTCCACTGCCTGCCCTCGTATCCCCCCTCCACTGCCCAGGCAACTGGTTGTAAATGAAAACCTGTAGTGGTTCATGCACCAATTACTAATCAAAGCAGTTACTGTAAAGCAAAAAGCCAAAGACATCAGTAATGTGCATGGGAGGGGCAGATACTTTATTCTGGAAGTGAGCAGACCGCATCAAATGCCCAACTTGCAAAGCGGATTGGAATCAGCAACATAAGTGATTTCATTCCACTGTATTTAAATGAATTTGACTATAAGCTGTTTAAGAATCTTTTTACTGTCTTAATCGGTACAACACAGTGTCATATTTGTTTTCTCAGTAAAACATAATTGAAAGAAACAGCGGCAGCTGATAACTTGAAAAAAAGGGAATTGAATCAACTAAACTCCCTTTCTTGAGTAAAAAGTTAGATACACCTGTATTTACAGATGTCTAGTGTGGCAAGATAATGCTTCTCAAGAAACAGTTCAACTTCTATTCCTGATATTGAAACACTAAGAACAATATCCATTAAAAATACAGAGAAGAGCTACTTCTTCCTGAAGAAGGGATGAACTGAGACCTCTTCATTAATGTCTTGTGACTCATTTCCTAAACACCTCCAGCAATGAAGTACCGTTGTGTTCACTTCCATGGATGAAGCACCTACTCCTTCATCTCCAGGGCTATGCCCAGTACTCAGTTTCAGGTTTTTCCCTTTCCTTATGTAGCCAGAACTTAAAAATGCCATGACACTGTATGGGTAGTTTTGGTCCCCAGGAAACACATGTTATTCCTAGAAGAAATATTCATTCTCCAGACTCACTGTTTCAACTGTACTGGGAAGTCAGGATGATCATCAAGGACATTGGGCCAGCACCCAGCAACAAGAAAATAAGGTTGGAAATTGCTGAAAAGTCACATGGACAAATACAAGAAGTGTGTAACCTTGCCTTTTCCTGGAGCCATCCAGAAAGTAACATAGAGTGTTGCCATACCAAGAAAGTATTTTTATGGCTTTTTCTATGGTTCTTGGTTATCCAACAGTACTGAAGTAACTTCCTATGGTCAATAGTGCTCTCCGCTGCCTGAAGGTCAGTTCACACTTAAACAGGCAATAATGCTTCCCACACTCCAAGAAGAGCCAAAACTCACTTCAGTGCAGCACTGTGCAGCCCAACACCAAGAACTGAAAGCCCTGCCTGTGAAGTGATTACCCACAGAGGAGAGGCTGGTGCCTATTCTTTCCCTCAAAACTATCATTATTTCCAAACGTTTCAGTACATTTCTACTTGGTTGCACAGTCGTGAAAGATCATGTCAATTCTCCTGCTTCACTGGATGTTCTGAGCCCAGCTTGCTACACTATGTGGCCTTTGGTCAAATCTAGATGCATTCATAATTAATGTGCAATGCTCTAAATGGTTATCTTTTAAAGAACCTACTTTCCACACCTGACCACGAGGTCTTATTTTATATGGTTTGGCTACTGAGCTTGAACTTGCCTTAAGCAGGAATGAAGAAAAGGGCTTCCCGCCTTTATAGAAAGAGAAGATACATCTTTAAACCATGTAAAATGCACCTTAGAAAGTGACTTCACAGTATTGACAACTGCAGGACTCTAATATCACTGCTTATTAGCTGAATATAACCTGGTGATGACTCTTTGTGATGAACACTGCTTACAGCTAATTGCAAGACCATTGTTTCTGCCCAGTGGTGCAGCTCAGCCCACACCATCCAGGGGGCAGGCTGGCTCCCCAACACCTGAACATCTCCATCAGCCAGAGGCTTTGAACCAAACTGATGCAAGGAGTCAATGGTTGGTCCATGAATTATCACAGTACTTGGTGGTGCGTGAACTTTGAATCCTCGCAGGTCTAACCATAAGCACTGAGGTTGCTTACACACAGCGTGCTACACCTCAGAAAGGGAGCTCTTACCTCTGAAATTAGTATTTCATGATGTATTGCCAGATGCTGCCATATCTCAGAGGGTTAAAATCCCCCAGCACCAAGAGACTGCCTCCTCCATCACAGCTCTGAAGAACTGGGATGAAGCCCTCCTGCTCACTAAGCCTCCATCATAATGCCGAATTAGTGAATGTAATTCTTCATATGCTATCACTTAGTTCAATCAATATTTTGCTGGCTTCCCAACCTCCATGGGAGAGTTTCTGGGCCAGTTCATCCCTGTGCTGGGGTTTCTGGAAAGAGGTGCAATTACATTTGAAATGTAAATGGCTGTTTCACTGCCTGGGACCGCAAGATTCAGGCTTGCTGTGTGCCTAGTAAAGCAGAGGCCATAAATGCCCTCACAAGGCTGGGGTTTATTTTTAATTACACAAAGGCCTCTGATGCTGAACGTCAGCTTCTGGAGAGCTGCTATTGTTGTGTCTTATTCATCATGCAGGTCCAAACCTTGCAGACTTTGCACAGCTGTTCCTGTTGCTCACCTACCTGTGTGGGAAGCAGCCGTGCTGGCTTATCTCACACCAACTACCATTACAGGTCCAGTTTCCCTGATTTAGAGGAGGGGAAGGCAGTATCACAGTAGTTAATACTGCTTATTGATTGCTTTCATGTCACCCAAACTAGATGTCTTCATTCTAGACTGCAGCCCTGTTATATGCTGTTGTATAAATACAAAGAAAACAAAGTTCCATCAAAAATTTTGGTATTTTATAATTTACCCATTTGTGTCTTCTGTCCCTTCTCTGTCTCTTTTTTCCTACAGTGTTAACTAGATGTTAGAAAAAGCAGAGCTGGACCCGTGCAAGGTCTGAACCATATTGGGCTTTCAGTTTTAAAAAAATGTCATGTCACCCAACACCACGCAAGATGATGCTCTAGAAGAACAATGCAGGTACTCAAGAGGTGCTGAACAGGTCAGAAGAGAATGGTCTGTGTTCCCAGACATCACTAGTACTCAGGCCTGAGGTCTGGCCCATCACAGCATCCTCCTTCTGTTCTATTAACGATGCCTTTGTCACTATAGATTAAACAGCAACAGATCAACTCTCATAAAAGCCTCTTGTTCTATTCCCTCCATCCCTTCCCATCTTCCACCAGTACGTTAGCCAGTTGCAGATGCAGACTTGTATTTGCTGGGCAGCAGAGCCAGGGCCCTGAGGATACTGTCTGGAGACTGGGGGAGGCTCATGCCCGTGGAGCACAAAAGTCCCTTGGCCCAGGGAAACACACAGCACTTGGCAGCTGCACAGTGCTGAGTGCTCTTTGTTAGCTGCTTCTCGAGGCTTGGATTGTATGAAATATTAATTATGATTCTGCAAGTTCCCAAACGTCCTTTCAACCACAAATCAAGCTGAAGATATAAGATCTGTTGCAGAATGACACAGCAAATAGGAAGAGGAGCAAAAGCCTTACTCTGTCCCATGCACAGCTGTGTTTTCTTTGATTAGCCTGATTGTGTTGGGCTGCAGAGAGACAAACCCATCTTTTGTACAAACTGGCAGGTGTTTGTGGCAGGGACCACACTCCTCTCTCAGCACAGGACACACTGGGTCTGCTCAACACTGAGGGTATGAGCGTCTCTCTAGTTTCAGATGTTCATAGCATGGCATCTGCTGATTCCTGCTGTCAGCAGGAAAATCCCAATTACACCCATAAAGGGAAGAACATCCACACAGAGAGGAAAAGGTGATGGGGTGGGTGCTTCTGTGCCAGCTGTGGAAGAGGGGGAAGGAAGCCACCTATGCTCTTGTCTCCATCTGACACTCCAGAGCTCAGCAGCCACAATTAGCACTAGATTAGGGTTTTTAATGGGCTAACTACCTGTCACGTATGCTGGACCTGACTTTCAGGTACCCTAATCACAGAGATGAAAGAGGGTTTTTGTCCATCTGTCTCTAAGGGAGTTTTGCATCCATTAGCAATTATGATAATGGATCTATTTCCAGAGAATTAATTGCTCCTTTGCCCAAGTCTTAGACAAGTTTGCTGTAAAAATTAATTACTTGGCATATACAATACACTTAACAGTCAAGTAATAAGCTAATTTTCAGAGAATCCACAGAGGGCCCCCAGTCTCCCAACTTCTCAGAGTAGTTTCTGAATATACAGTGAAAAGTCAGTTAGTTGTATTGAAGTTCCTTTCCTGTGGTACTTCATAGCCCCAAAACACCTGACCTGGCACTTGACAGCTCAAGACCCAGCAAACAGCCCAGGAAAGTACAGGGGTATTAAAATAAACCACATCTGCAAAACAGCCATCCCAGTCAAACAATTCCCTCCTCCCAAAAACGCTGATACTTTCCCAAGTGGCAGCATGCATTATGTCTGAAAATGGATGAGGATAATGCCAACAAGCAGTAGAAGATCAGAATGGACAAAGCACACTGCTTTCCTTTTTCAATTCACACCTTCCTCCTAGGGGGGGGGTCAGCATTTACACCAGGGGTTGTACCAACAGGTACAACCAACAAAGAGATAGCTTTAGTGTCAGAAGATCACCCAGCACTAAAACTGCTAAGCTTCAGGTCCCTTTCTGAAGGTTCAGGGACTTGATGTTGCATCTCCCAACATCCCAGATGAGCACCCCATCCACTGCAGAGGTGGCTGATCCAAGACAACAGCTGTGGATAACTGTGCTTTGCTGTCTAAGGTGCCTTGAACTCCCATTGCTGCCTCATCTGCAGGAATCTTTGATTTCAGCTCAGCTGTTGGGTCCTGTGAAACCTGGAACAAGCCAACATTTTGCAACCTCTTCTGTTTATGCCAATTTTTTTGGAAATGACCAAATTGTCCAACAGCGAAGGACAGCAGGAGCATAACAAGACTTTTTTCCTTAGGAAAGCAGACTGAAAATTGGCACAGAATGTTTGCAAGCAACCTAATTAGATCTCCTGAACAAGTTACCACCCATCAGGTAGCCCACAGGTAGCCCACAGGTATTGATGCCTTGTGCTCCTTTTGCCTGTCCCAAAAGCAGAGTGAAACAGCTTTACTGACATTAGCACAAAGACATTGGTTTTGACCAAGATCTGAATCCTTTTGCCAAATACCCACAATAAGCAAAGCTAAATGCTTTCTGTGCATGCATGAACACAGGATAGCTAATCTACTTAGGACTGTAAAATGATCAATTTAAAAGAATAGGGATGTTTGGCCATTTCTATTGGTGTTTATTGCAGCTATTTGCAGTCCCTGCAAATTCAGTTTCTTTCAGTAGCTTAAATATTAAGGGTCTTTTTATAGCTCTCACGAACATATGTAGTACTTTGCTCAAAACCCATACAAAGAGATGCAAAGGGATTGTACTTAAATAACAGAGATGACCTGATATGTAGAAGTAAATGAAAGGAGACAAGCTTGCAGAGACAGAGGCTGGGAGCTAAAGCAGGAGAGCATGGTTAGCAAGGACAGCAGCCTCCTGGGGCAGCTGGCCCCAGCAGACCTTCTCAGAACTACTACAGGGCTTTGGATGTTTTGTTCCTATTCATTTAATGGGAACTGAGCATCCAAATACCAGCATCAGAGATCTCGGGCAAGTTATGACATCGTCACAGACACTGCTTTCAAAAGCCCTGCCTGAAGTATGGAAATCCCTTTGGCACAGGAGGAGGGCAGTGGTCAGTTCAATGGGAATAGCAATGAGCATATTTGAGGGGGAAAAAGATAAAGCCAACAAAACCTCTCAAACCAAAACCAGCACCTTCCTGATAGTAAAAACTACAGTTTTTAACATAAAACTTCTCTTTGCTGGTGTGTTTCATGACTGCTTTGCTGGATGCATGTTTTTAGCAGTAAGATGATCCACAACAAATAAACAACCATTCTGAATGTTAATATAACTTCTTTCTGGGAAATTAATCTGTTTTAAAAGTACAGAACAGTCCTGGCTCAGTTATTTTCTTAATCTTCTCGGAGTCCTTAAGCATGCACAATTCATACAAGGAAACAGCATTTTTAATTTCTTGTGGACATATGTTATACAACCTCACAGAAGAATGCTGGAAATGATCATCTATGAAGAGCATGGGGCTTCCATCTGGCACCATTTCGATTCAGACTGACAAAAATATCTAGCAGAATTGCACAGAAAACACTGAGATTGCTAATGGCCCAAATGGTATCTTCTAGGGGAGAAAGGGGGAAGAAATGGAATAAAGATAATGAAAAACAAACCATCTGCAAAGAGACATTTCAAATAGAAAAAGGAAGACTTGTGGTTTGGCATTTTTGGTTTTTTTCCCCCTGTGATGCTGTAAGTGTGCTGATTCCTGCTGCAGGGAGCCATGCAAATCTTTTCTTCAAGTTTTATTCACAGGAGGTGGGGAAATAACAAATGCCAAAGGAGGACAGGTCAGAATTAAAAGCAAGAAATATGTTGGTTTGGTCCCAGAAAATTCATGTCCCACTAGAAACATTCGCTTCTGTCTCAGCTTGTGGCAAATGCAACTGAAATTTGCATCCATTTGATATAAACCCATAAACTTTATCAGTTAAATGGAGAATTAAAAATATTTTTCTTTAAATTATATTTTAAAATAGTTTTAATTAAAAAAAAAAAAAGAGAGAGATCACATGGGAGATTACCACATGGTCCTAGTACCCAGAGATAACTGCTTGAACTGATCCTGAGTCTGGAACAATTGAAAACAAACAAATATGGATAGATACCTTTTAAGCCTCCCAGGGGAAGGTTTTACACCTCTGTGATTCAAGACAGAAATGGAATTTGGGAGAAGTTTCCACAGAACTCCCCTCCAGCCAGCTGCAGTTTTATATGCTGGGAAACTGATTAATAGGCTAAATTTCTCATATAACAGAGAAAAATATTCTGCAAAAAGTAACTTCCCACAGTGAGTGTCAGTGTGTGGGCTGCACCATCAAACTTTTATAGACTTGCAAACACCATCCAGACTGGGAAGACCTTTTATTGTAACCCAGGATATTTATTTTTGAGGAAACACTCATATTTATTTCATATTTGAGCTTTAAAAGGAAAAACGATCTGGGGTCTCCAGGTAGCCTGTTATGGCTTATTACATCCATTCTGCATCTGGCTGGAGTGATGAGAAGTTTTTGTAACATTTAAAGGGTTTTTATTAAGTTAAGACCTCTCCCTCCAGATGAAAACATTAGGCAAAGCATGTGATGAAAGATGAAAACATTAGGCATGATCAGGTGATAGGAAGGACTGTACAGCTGCTGCTGCTGCAGGGGTGATAAGAAAAGGAGTGTACCATCCTTTCACCCCTGAATGTCCCTGGCAGCCTGAACCCTACAGTGCTGGGAAAGAAGGGAAATCTTCACCTTCTCTTGCTTTTTGCTGCCAAAATGCTGCAAGATTCCAGGAACAGGGACCTCTAGTTCAGAAGTGGCTGTTGCATCTGTCACTCGTGGACCATTTGCCCCATCTACTTCTCACACAGGACTCAAATCTGAGCATATCCCAGTTACTTTGATGCAAGCATCCTCCTTTGGCTGTGTACTTTCACTGCAGCATCTCTGCTGCCCATCTCCCACGGGCATTTGCTCTGTCCCCTTCTTTGCACACCACATGTGCCTTATTTACTGCCCAGGGGCTCAGCAGCAGGACATTCAATGCCCTCCCACCAGACCTGCACTTGTGACATACAGATATTTCTGTGTTTGGGGAACATGAAACACACTTTGCAAGCCCAATTCATGCCAGAACAAATCCCTTTAGCATCCTTTCCTTCAGCAATATTTCTAGGAATGGCACAGAAAAGTATTTAAAGGCTTTTCATCGCCGCTGTTTCCATCACAAACCCATCCAGGGCCTGGGAAATGATCAGTATCTCAGCAGCACAGGAAGTAAAACACTTTCAGAAATCTGAATGGGAAACAGCTTTATAACTTCCCAGCACTGTTCTTAGAGACTTAGCTGCTCTGCCTTGGAAAAGATATTAGCCAAACCTGCAGGTGTTGCTTCAGAATATCCAAGGAAATGTAGAACAGCTTTAAACATGTTTAAAGGAAATATTCAGCTGTTAAATGCCTCAGCTGTCTACCTCTGTGCAGAGAAGGATGCAAATTTCTGAACCTAGGCACTTTCCAAAAAAAGACAGATTTGTGCCTGGTAGTGTTACTGCTGAGTGCTAAGAAATATTCTTCTTTCTCTGACCGTGAGAAACCCAATTCAGGGGAAAATTTTATCTTAAAAAAAACCCCTAATTTTTCATTTGGCTCAGTCTGACAGGGCCTGCACCTCTCCCTTTCAGCCACCTAGAAGCTCTTATTTGTAGATATACCCATGGGGAAAATGCTGTAAATCAGGCATGGCATTCAAGGTGACGGAGCATTTCTTGCCATAACACTGGGAAACGAGCTCTAGCCCAGCAGAAGGGCACTGAAGGTGTGTTGATATAACTGCCACACAGGTGATGTGGAAGGGGGAAAGCAATCAGGCAAGACACAGAGCAGTCTGGTGCCAATTTTGGTACCAGGGCACCAACAACTTCACTGCCCAGCGCAGTCTCTGTCAGTCTGTGCCACCTTCCTTTTGCTGTACAGTTGTGGCAATAAAAGTAAGCAATTCTTATTTCAGGGTGTACAGGTCCTGATTTTATAGAGCTATAGATTAGATCTACATAGACTAAATGTTGATAGATCCTATATATCTCCCAATGGCTCCTCAAGGAGAACAAATGCCTTTGAGATTTCTGGATGAATATGTTTTAGGACCAAAGTCATGAGGCTGCAAAGTGCACACTGTCTGTGCATGGCATGTTATTGAGGTAAGATCTTACAGGAAAAAATCCTCCAAACTGTGTGAAAACAAACTTCTTAATTAGTGAAAACCACAGTTGGGAAACATCCCAGGCAGCTGTTCTTCAGCTATCTGGAGCCCCGCCAAGTCTTATATATCAACTTTGAGCTGAGAACAAGTATGATAAATTCTCTCCAAGAGGGTAATGTTTTTGAGTTATAAGCACCTAAAACCAGGCATATGTAATGAAATTGCCTCCTCAACCATAGCTGGAGTATCATGTCCACCCCAAAGCTGATGGGGTCCTGTTGGTAGGCACAGGGCATCATTAATCTAGGGTGTCCTCTCACCTCCACTCACCAGGCTGTCACACAGGAACAGGACCCACTTCATCCATGACTCAGGCAGAAAGACCCACTCCAGCTCCAACCAGGGCAGCAATGTTTGGGGCACCACTGTTCATGTTTTCCACTGGGATAGTGCAGGATGATAATTTCTAAACATTACCCTTTCAGCGCACACAGAAAGCTCAGCGTTAATCTCATAACATTTGCAAGGAAATCTTTTTAATCAGTAATGAAAGCGAAACATTATCCAGCCTTTATTGACCTGCAATAACAGAACGCTGCTGCTACATTTCCCCCGTGCTTCTTGCACAGGTTCATTTGACTCGATCTGTGGTTGGTGTTTATTCTTAGCTCACAAAGCTCAAAGAGTTTATATTATTGATTTGCTGTATTTCAGTTTCAGTCCCTTGGTGCCCCCTCAACCTGAATGAATTAAGTCAGAAAGAGTTAACACCTTTACTTCCAAACACGATGGTGGTTTATATAACCCACACATCACTCCACCAGTGTTCAGCACATTAACTGGGAAGTGCCAAATGCTGCAGCAATATCGATATTTGTAACAGCAAAAGTATTCACAAACGGCAGTTTGCTCCCGGCAGAGGAAAATGTGGCGCATTCAGAAAAGGAGAGTGAAAAGGCACAGCAGAGAAATCCACCAGTGTGGGAATAAGCCTTCCCTCACCTATGGCCACACAAGCAGTTTGTTACCCTGTGTGCAGGTGCAGCCTCTGCAGCACCATGCTGAGGTCATGGTTTCTAAAACCTTTTTTCCAACACCTATTTATTTCATGTACATCTGGTCTACAGGTGAAATGGTAGCACATGAGGGCAGGGGCTGTCACTTTATCTGGTGGTTACATGACATTCACTCACTATCTCTCAGTGCAAGGACCAATGAGCATCAACTGGAAGCAGTAGATAGTTCAAAACCAAGAAAAAGAGAAGCCACTGCCAGCAGCAAGCAGTGCACCTGTGGAATGCCTTGCCCTGCACATTTGTGGATGCTCATAGCTTACAGGGATTTAGGAAGTGATTGAACAAATCCATGGGGGGAATCTCCATCAGGACCATTAAAAATAAAAGCCTCCACCTCAGGAAGTCCTTGAGCCATTGATAAACAGAAACTGGGAAAGGAGCCACAGAAGCGCCATTGCACTTCTATCTTATACTTCTCCCCAGAACTGTTTTTGGTCACATTGCTGATGGCTCTCTGCTCTGATACAGACGCTCTGTGCTTCAGTCCCGTTAAAAACCTGTGGCACCAGAGAAAACCCAGAAGTTCTGTGTGCTGCAGAAGCTAGGCAGGTATTTCTTCCCTCATTTATATCAACTGAACCAGAGAAAACTATTGCACTAAAATGCAGAGTCCAGGAAGAGAAGAAACTCTGGCTAGAGCACAGACGAGAGCATGCAGTACTTCAATCACTATGGCTTCAGTGACAGAAATCTTGAAATAACTACTACAGTGGTTCATATACCATTAATGTTAACCATTAACCATTCTTTTACATGCAAAAAGCTTAAGCAGAGTGCTCCAGTGAATGCTTGGTCCATAATCATGATCTTGCCCACCCACTGCCTAATGCCATGTGTCATTTCACAGGTTCATCTTAGCCCTTTTCAATTCCTTGCAGAGTAGGTCAAGAGAGGGTGTGTGCAAACATGAATAGCCAGCCCCTGCATTAATGCAGTTGCCTAGGTAAGGGTTTTTCAAATAGGTTTGTGCTGGGGCTCCATGCCCAGCCACAGCAAATTTATAGTGACTACAGGGTGACAGAGCACTAAAATATTAAAGTCTTTGTATTGTGATTGTACTTGGGGATTGCTCAGTTGGCTCTGAGAAGTAGCTGTGACTCTATAAATAGTAAGTACTTTATCATTTCTTGCCTACTTTAAACACACTGCTATATTTCAATCATGATTCACAGTAAATCAAATTCCATGTGAGGTACGGTAGAAATGTTGTGTGCGCCAGAGGTGCACCCTAAGCTCACATAAATCAGCACAGCTCCACTGATGTCTAAGGAAAAGATGTCAGTTTATGCCAGCTGAAGGTCTGCAGGGCAGTCTTAGTGTCTTTCTTGCAAGACTGAGATACAAGTAAGTGAACAGGGAACACCAAATTATTCACTGTGGTTCTTGCTGTCCTCCTGAGATCTACTGAAAGAAGCTCTATAAAACTGCTCATCCTCTGTGACCTCATTCATTCCTATAGAAATATTACAAGTGTTGTTTAGAACTACTTCATATTTGCCATAAATCTCTGTGCTATGTAACAGTACATTTTGTTTAGGAATATTACCTGGAAATTAGAAACCCAGTGAGCCATTGATTTTTAAAACACCACGGATCCAGAATTTCTTCACAGCAGGATGCAAATAAACTCAAAGTAAATTAGTGCTTACCAGAGGGGAAAAGGGAACAGGATCTATATCCTTGGTAGCATTAGAAAACAAGAGATTAATGAAACCCTCCCTTGAAAACTCTAATGGCCAAGGAACTGAAAAAATGTACCTGTAAAAGGTAATATTAATTGAAGAGCTGTGGGCAAATACACAGCTGTTACAGTACAAATACATTTTCCTGCTCTCTGCAACAATACAGCTTGCTGTGCACACCATGTCCTTCTGAGCTGGGATTATAATTGTCTTTTTAATGCATAGTTGCACAGTGTCTTAGGTCAGAGGGAAACACTAAATCATCCAGCCTGGCTTTCCACATAACACAAGCCTTTGCATTCCACCCATCTTCCTCTACGTTGAACCCAGCAACTTGACGCAGGCAGTATTTTTTGTCTTGGCCTCAGACAGAAGTTCTTGGGCTCAAAGTGTTGCTATATTTCCTCTGAGAATGACTACCCTTGGTGTCTCAGAACAAGTGGAAACACTTCTGTGTAGCTGCTTTCAAAGGACTTTGAGATACCAAAAAGTTAGAAGCAAAGGCTCGCGTTATCCCATTTTCCTGAGTCCTGGTTTTCAAATACGCTCTGCTAGCAGCATCAAAGCATCTAAGTCTGCTTCTGCTCCCACAGGAGGGTGCAACAGGCAGTGCACAGGATAGCCAGACAGCACAGCAACACGTCCCCAAAAGGGTTAAAGCAGCACTACGTAAAAGCAGGCAGCAGAGCTAAAAATAGAAAACAGTTCAAAAAAAGAAAGGAAAAAAAAAAGAAAAAAACCTTCAACACATCTTAAATAAATCCATTTATTCCAGGGTTTCATAGAAACCATATAGCTGAAATTGCTACAGGATAATTCCTTATAAGCCTTATAAGAAATGTTGCTGTCCCAGAGCCCCAGTACAAATCCTGGCAAGAGTATTGGAGATAACAGATTGGATGCCATGGAAACCGAGACAGACCTAATTTGAGCAGTAACCATTGCTGTTATTTATTTAATTCCGATAAGCCATCTAAATGTAGAATGACTAAAGGTTCCTCTGCACTAAAAATAGCAGGCTTGTAATATTTTAAATCGCAAATCGCTTGTGTTTAACAATATTTTGGGCATCTGACATTAACATTATGCATGCACTTTTGAAAGCTCAAAATAAACCCCATTCTCTGTCATACTCCAAGAATGAGAAGAGTGAACTTGTTCCTTCCTTCTAATGTTAACGTTATACGTCAAGGATGCCTTCCATCAGCTCAGGCTTCTCGTGGGAGACTGGGATCTTGCATGTCCCTGCTGCCCACTTGTCCTCCCCCAAGCTTAAAGGAAATGTTTGAAAGAAGGCAGAACTGGGCCATAGGAACCAAATTCCCCTTCTCTAGTTGATACCAAGTATCTTCTGTGATTGTTTGATCTCAACGACTCCATAAATAAAGCACCTCCTGAGGCACATCATTTTTGAGCTGGCTGATAGCTTCCATCTGCTTTTGCAACCCTGCCTTCATTTCCTGAGTTAGAGAAGCAAAAACTCACAGGTGTAAATTTGCAATTTCTGTGGCTTTGGGATTTTGCAGTGCTGCCAAAATGCCTGGAAGCAGGGAACAACCAACGTGACCATTCGAATGTCAGTACCACAGGAGGACCAAAGCAAATTTCCTCATGTCTCTGACTATGTTTTCTCGTCTTGTAATCTTCACTGTTTCCACAGCAGGAATAACAACTCCATTTCTCTTCTGGTTTGGATTTTAACCTTAAAGTGTAAATGCATCTGTATTCCCTGGGAGGTTGTATACACCATGTACAACAAATAAAATCCTAGATGTGTTTTGGTTCTCAGGAATTCTCTGCTTCTTTGTCTCCTGCCTCTGGAGAGATCAGGAGAAGCCCTATGCCTGCTCTTACACACCCGGTTCCTCACAGCATTTATCCTCTGGTGGGGAAAGTCCATTAGCCAGATCATCAGGCACTCATCCTGTCTCAGCACACCATCCTCTTGGAAACTCCCCTGTCCTCCAACATCTGCTTCAGCTTTTCATTTTACCACTTTTTGAGCTGGGAATTCATGATGTGGCTGGCAAGGATGAAGCAGCTGCTGACAGCACTGTGCCATCCAGAGAAGCCCAGAGCATCAGCTGGGCTAACAAAGCTACAAGGCTGGATCCTCTTTCCAATTAACACCTAAGAGTGCTGATGGCATCAATGTAGCAGCGCCAGTCTAAAACAGCTAAAGATCCTGGCCCTGAGGCTTAATGGCAATCTGGATTTTGTACAGAAAAGAAGGAAATGACCAATTGTCATAGGTTTGAAAATAGATGTTGGAATTTTTTTCGCATCTGTTTCTTCCGGGATTGGGGAAGTCGGGAGGGGGACGGAGCGGAGCTGCTTTCGTTTTTTGGGGGTTTTTATTTGTCCGCCTCCTCTTTTCACGGAGGGTAAGTTGTGGGGGTTTTTTTGTTTTGGTTTTTCCCCTCTCCCTGCCGGATACCGCGTGGAGAGCGACTGGGAGAGAGAGACCGACGCATCTCGGAGCGAGATGTTCTGCCTTCAGGGCGCGGGGGCTGCATTGTCAGAGCTGCCTGACCTGGGACTGCGCCTGTGGGAAGAAGGACTCTTCCTGCGAAGCCACCGGCCACTTCACGTCGCTGCGAGCAGCTCTTGAGCTGCCGGGGACAGTTTTGCCCTCATTCCCCTCCCTGGTTTGCCGCGGGCTTCTTTCCCCCCTGAGGAATTAGGACTTTGTTTTCTTTCTTTTGAACGTTTTGGTTGCACCATTTGTTGTTTATTTGAGTTTGTTAATAAAGAGCTGCTCTCTTCCTTTTTCACACTTTCACTTGAAGCCTCTTAATTTCAAAGTTGAAATCTTGCTAACCAAAGACACCAATATTCTGTTCCATTTTGCTATTAGCTGAGCTGGGTAACCATAGCCGAGCCTTTTCTTTCTGCAGTGCAGGGCTGAAGGGTGAGTTGTCAGTGTTGTTTTCTTCAATGATTCAGAAGTAGGACTGCAAGAAAGATATTCTGGGCAAGAATCAAAATGAATAAGAATCGCTTTCAGGATCTGTCACAACTAGAGTCAGCATATATTTAGCTTCCATTACTCTCATTTAGAAATAGGGAGCAATGCTGGGCCTTCAAAGACCATTTTCGAGGGATTGCAGCTCCAAGGATTCATGCAGGGATGGACAGGCACTGATACACTATATCAGTACACCATGGTATACAAGTCAATCTATTTGTGGCACAATAAGAGTGGAATTATTTTGAAAAAATACAGGTTGCGATTACAGCTTTTTACCATTTCCCTGACTGTGCTTCAGGACTGTTGCCAGTTTAAGGCTTTAATGGTTAGCAATTACGTTCAGAAGTGAAGGGTTCATTTATCAGCTAAGGTTTAATCTCAAGCATGATTTGACTGCACAGTGAATATTCACAACAAACTGCTCATGTTATCTGGGTAAATGAAATCCTGATGGACAGGCTCAGGATGAAGAATCAGATATGGTACTTTCCTCCAAAAACCTGTACAAGGCTTCTAACAACCAGGTTTTAGCTGTTGCAGGAACAGTTTCTAGTCCAACTTTCCAAAAAAGCAAAAGTTGAGGGAGGTAGAGGGCATGTGTGATCTCACATCCTGGTCAGCTCTCTTTTCTCATTAGGGTCTGCAAAGATCTTCATCTTCTGAAGAGTATCCAACAGCAGCTTTTCATAAAGGAGATCTCTCCTGAGTTATCCAACTAACAGAAAGAAGTACCTTCTGAAAGGATTTTTGTTCAGAGAGTCTCACAGCATGATAAAACACTGATTATTCATATATAATAGGAAGATGTTGAATAATTTCAGACTGAGATTTCACATAATAGGTATCAGACTGTCTATATTTAGCCACCCAAATCTATACTTAAACTCATATGTAGAAATGGCCAAAAGGAAATTGGCCACTGGGAGCTGGTTCTTGCAGCTCATCTTATTATTGGTAGGAATTTTTTGGTACCATTTAATTGTTCCTTTCACTTTCTAATCCTCCTCTATTCTGATACTAAGCTTCTTCCCCACTGTCTTCTCTACCTTTTAATAAGGACACCTGAAAAGTACATTTGGCTTACAAGGTGCTTCGACAGCAGCACCTTTCAAAGACTTTGAATGATACCCAAAAACTTCAGGGACCCTAAAAAAGTTGTTGTGGTCCAACTACTGTATGCCCAGCTCCTTTCCTCTTCCTTGGAGACCCCACCCACCACACACCCATCCATAATGACATACTCCCAAGGCACCAGAGAAGAACATGGGTGGCTTGTTTAACCAATTCCTTGAATTACATGTAATATTGTGTGCTGAATTTAAATAGACAAATCTGTGACTCTGTAGACTTCAAGGGACTTGTCTCTGTACACACCAGTGCATTCAAGATGAGAACCTGGTCATCATCAGTATAACAACACCCTGCTGTTCAAGACAAAAACCTTTTGCCACCCTGCTTAAAAGCTGAAACAATTTCAGCAATTACAGCAGAGGACATGGGAAGAAATTGCTAATTCCCTTTAATTCTTGAGCTGCCCTTGACATTCAGCAGAAAGACATGAGGGTACTGAAACAAGTGTAAATAAGGGTAACGCATCAAGAGAATTGCTCCTAAAATTGAAAAATGTAGTCATCTGCTGACAACAATCTATTCTCTCCACACAGAGTCATAGCAGGGCCACTGTGACTGCAGCTACGGTTGAGTCAGCATTTCCATTATCACATGCCATTTTCAAGGATTTATATTTTGGCCATTTAAAAAAAAAAAAAAAAAAAAAAAAAGAGTTCTTGGCTGAAATTTCCACTCAAGCTCCTTGGGCCTGATCACATCTCTGCTCTCCACCTCATACTATCAGCTGTTCCTGCACAACATGAGTATGAAACACTCCAGCACAGAATTGCTGGTGGTTGAATCACTTTGCACAACCAGGACCAACAAAAGAAGGGGCAAGAGATCAGAGAATCCATCCCTGCAAAACCACTGCCATTGCTGAATACAAATTTCAGAAGCCTGCCAGAGCTGGAGATATTTGAGTTAGCTGCCAGTAATGAAGTCTGGCAAATGCCTCCCCTGCTGTGCCGAGTAGCACTGTCACAGAATCAGGCATGTTATAGCCTGAAATCACAACTGTTGGGTTTGCAGTCAAAGTTTTCCCCTTAAAGTCAGTTCTAAAAGGGTTTACTGTGTGTTTGACTCCTGCTTGCATCAGACAGGCAGGCTGACAGGATAGATCTTTTGAAGCAATTATTCAGTGACTACCAGTTTAGCCACAGGAAGAGGAACCTTTTATCAAAAGAGGGAGCAGAAGAGTGGTTGTGTGCACATCAGCTGCCTCACTACCATCCTACAGAAGCAGAGGGAAGTTTAGCTCAAGATTTATATTAAAGTTCTCCATCTGGCTCCAAATCAGACCACAGACTCACTGAACTACACCAGCTCAGTGAATTGTGAGAGCCACCAAATAACACAGTGGAAGTTACACAAAGGTTCACATTAATCACGGTTCTGTACTGCCGCCCTGGCTGCTAAAGGCAACTTCTACTCATAGACATGCTCCTAGAGACCATGAGTTAATTTGACAAGTTCATTTTGTGCTACTAGTTCACATCCTACAAGCTGATTGTGTGTAGTAGTAGCATGTAATAAATGCAATTTAGAGTAGCATAAATGAAACTGTCTTCACCAGGGCCAGTTCACTGTGATGTCTGGGCATCCCACACTGGGGCACTTTCAAGTCTTCCTACCTAGGTCTACAAACAACTTTGTTTGGTGCCGTTTACATACAGCTTGAATATGCTTTGTGTTTTCACTGTTTTCTTTGTGCCATTTTTTCCTTAAAGGAGAAGGGTTTATGCTATTGGCTCTTATGCAGTAGCCCTAAGTTCCTAGATTTTGTTCACCTCTTTCTCTGCCTTATGAAGCTTTCAGAATCATGTCCATTCCTCCAGGCTGACCGCTTCCTTTCCTCCTCTGCTCCACCGTGGCTTTCACTTACCTTCTAATAACATTCAAATGGAAGTGCCATGCTGTCAGGCTAATCAATGCTAATAATACAATTTAAATGACCAGCTAGTCTTCAGAGACTGTATTTAGTTGTTTTTATGGTAAAGAAATTGAAGAGAAACAGAGCTAAAGTTGTAGACCTCAGAATATGTTCAGGTAAATGGGGCACATATAATTTCGACTGGGAAACACCTCATAGCAACTATTTATGTAAATGTTGAGTGTGCCTCAATGAGAAGTGTAATTCATCTTTTCTCTGGCTTTTCCTAGCTAGAACTAAATATTGCCATTGGGATATTTTTAATACATGGAAGAATGTGTTTAAGTCTCAATGGGAATCTTCCACATAGCAAAATGCTTAAGCCCTTGTGTAACTTTAAAAGGACACGAATAGTCCCACTGAAGTCAATGGGATTTAATACACATATTTTAGAGCCAAGTTGAATCACGGCCTGAACAAACGTTGGTTTCATCTTACAGAATTGTGTGACCCTACTTCCAGCCATAGCCCAGTTCTGCTGACTGCTCTCCATCGTGCACAGCATAACCACTAAACTCAAATCCTGTCTCAGCTGCAGCTTAACAGCACTCAATTTTTTAAAAGTCACATTCACCCAGCCTCTTATCTTTTTACCCCCTCTATTAGAAGTAGCACTTGATATAGCTATTATAAAATGAGATTCCAGGGAAAACTATTTGTCAGTCCATTTATTTTATGCACTTGTCAGTCATTAATGTATCATCACTGTGATGATACAGCAGGTCCTCCTCTCTGTGTCTGATAGTGCTCTCCCACAGGTTTTTTTTCTGTCACCAGCATGTCCCTGCACAGCAGGAGGCACAGCAAGACACAAACACAACACTGGAAGGACAGGAAACCCACAGGAGCTCTTGAGAAGAAGTTGCAGCCCCAGCAATTTGTATCTCCAGGGATAGACATGGTTCTCATCTTATCTGGGGGATGTCACTAGTCATGCTGAGAGCCTCTACACCATTCTGGATGGTGCTAAGGAGAGGAGGCATAACCGGAGTGGCAGTCAGGCTTTCTGGCCACTGTAATCTCACAGCAGGACCTCCCTCCAGCTCACTGTCCATCCCTCTTTCTCAGACCAGGTGGACATCATGCAGGGCCAGGTGCTGGCATCAGAAAAGAGGCTGCAGCACACCCACATTCCTCATGTGGCCCCCTCTGACTCCAGCATCCTTCCTTTTTCTGCAGGGATGAAGAGGAGGAATGTGGGTCAGGGTGCTTGCCCCATACAATCCGCACAGGGGTTTAAGGTGAGTCCAAACTCTTGTAATCCAAATCACAATTGAGCCTTACAGGTTTGGGTCTGAGGGCTATAAACACCTTTAAAAATGAGGAGGAAATGAGCTCTCTCCAAGGCTCCCAGGCAGAGCAGAAAAGATGTGATTTAAATATTAAACTCCCTGCATCTTTGAAAGGGTCAGATGAACCTACGATAGGATTATTTTCTGCAGGCAAAGTTTCTCTCTACCCTTCAAACCAACAGCATCAGAGAGATGTTTAACCACAGAAAACAAAATCTCACAGCTGTGTCAGACAAGAAGCTTCATCCTTACCCTATAGAGAAGGTTTTCCAAGCTTTTGTTACCAAAAAGGAAACAGACAAACTAAGGAAACCTGCTTGCTTGCCAATTTAAGGATTACAATTCAACTGAATGCCATGGCTCTGTACACCAAAGCAACTGAAATATTGACAAGGCTACTTCCAGGACTGATAGCATTACTAAAAAAAGCCCCACAGTAAATAGGGCAATTGACTGGAAGCTAAAATGGTGTATGTTTTCTGGACTAAAAATTCCTTCAAAGATATTTATTAATTCATTATTCAATGATGACATGCATAGTGCTGCGTGCATTTAAACATGAGGCACTGCTGTAAATGCTTCTTGAAATTCTGATTTGCTTAAAATATTTAGTCCATTTTCATGCTAATTAAGGAGCAGTCAAGAAGGGAAGCCACATATCTGTAAGAGGAAAAACAGATCTTCTCATAGAAATGAGACTTGCCCCTTCCACCCTTCCCCACAGCCAAAATCTTACATGACCTTATAAACACTCTCATGTATTTTATCCATTTGAAGTAATCACAGCTACAGGACAGCACAGCCAGCACAGGTCAAGAGGTGAAGGATGTCAGCCATGGTCAAGAATTAGAGGCGAGATACAAAATGCAGTGCAACAGCTGTCAAAAGGAAATCAAGCTGCTTGGACTCTGCAGTGTTCCAAGCTAGGCTCTTTTGCTACTTCAGTAGTGATAATTGTACATCTGGCAATGAGAATTTGAGCACAGAAGCAGCTCTCCAGTCATTTTGCAGTTGCAATTGTGACTGGAGGATGCCAGAGCTGGCTGACCAGCTGGGAAACAGCAGGTTTTGCCAACAGGATCAAAAGACTAATCTTTCTGAACACTGTGATATTATTACTTTTGAGGTCCAGGTTTTGAGGGCTCAGGATTTTCATCTCTCTGTTGGATTTCTCCATCTGTTTGCCACCCCACCCATCCTCTTCCTCAGGCAACAAATGAAGTCATCCACAAAAAGCTAGTCAGGGAAGGACAAGGGGCTGGCAGCTGCAACCTAAATCCCAAATTTTGTGATTACAATTTGTTTTGGACCCATTCCAGTATTTAAAGTAGCATTTGTTTAGACAGTGCCTTTCTTAGGGTTTCCAAGGCTGTTCCAGACAAATGTCCTTCCTTGGCTGACAGAAGGAGATTGACCATAGAATTGCAGCAGATCTGCCTGGAGGTTGGTACAACATAGGAACTGCAATCCAAAGGACCATGGTAGGGAGGAGGCAGAGTTCCCATTTCATTTTACCTATAAGGCTTAAAGCACATTTCAAAGTGTTGCCCAGAAAATGATGCAGAGAGGAATAAGTAAAACAGGTGAACCAAAAGAGAATGATGTCTGGGAAAGCTGCTGCCACATTGGAGAGAACATTGCCCCGAGAAACTCTCTCTTTGCAAATACTTCTTCCAGCATTTCACAGTTCAACAGAAAGTACAGGGAGAACTACCCCAAGAGATTTTGCTGCAGTGAACTAGTACAAGGAGACTCCAGAGAATAGACAGGCAGCTGTATCTTCCTAGATTACTGTATTCCTAGAGCTGTTTGCAAGGAATATGAAATGGATCCGTGTGTCTCTTCCCACCTGCGCAAGTTCCACGAGCAAGTTCATTACTTCTTCCTGCTCTACTATTCTCTTTTCAGTGAGAAGCACTGGCAACACTTTAGTGATACCTAATCCTCCACACACACACACAAAAAAGGCAGAAAGGAGTTCTCCTTCTAGAGCAAGCTTGACTCATCCCCGTGAGTCAGGCTATCATTCATTTAAGTTTGTCTGATAATTTTGAATCTCCAACTTTGGTTTGGTGCACAGATCTTTTAATTGGCAAGTGCCAGAAGTTAACTCTTTACCCACTCATTAATAACTGTGATGACCTCCTAAAAAGAGTGTGAACCAGGAACTCACATTGCCTTTAGGAGCTATAACTGGTTCTTGTCTTCCCTGTGGTCTGTAGACCACTATGAGCTCTGAAAGTGCATCTGTTTGTGTAGGAACTCAGAAAGTACTTAATATCTACAACTCATCATTTCAGCTCTGATTCTTCTCTCCAATCTCCAAATAACTATCATAGGATCCACCAAAGAAGCTGCCTGAGTGCCACCCACCAAAATCAACCCCACTCTGAACTGAGGGATTTCGCTGCACTTCCATTTTGCTGGTGCTGTTCTGCCTGCTGAAATTTTTCACTGCAAATTACATTTGAGAAGATGCGCAAATATTTTAGGTGCACAATCAATATGCTGTAGATGACAAATTACAAAGTAGGAAAGGAATAGCTGGCTGTAAAGCATGGATTCAATTTTGAATTAAGAAGTCTAATAAGTGACAGCTACCATCATGTGACATAGACATCTGATTCACTCTGCCAGTGACTGCATTATTTTAAAAAAACATTTATATGGTATTTGTCTTACCCTATTCATCAGCTCCCATCAAATCACGAGTGTCCCCACACTACAGATTCTCTATCCTTAAAATAAAGCTGTGAAAATTAAAAGGCTAAAGAGGTGAAAGTTACATTATGGATAATGCAAAAATATATGTTAATTATCCATGAATGGAGAACTGCAGTGGTGCAGTTTTGCAAACAGTGGTCTGCATCACCAAGCAGTGAATAACATGTGGTATGATGCCATAGGCATGTGGGGAAAACACTTTGAAATGTTTTAATAACTATTTTTCTATGAAAGTATGATCCTGATTTTTAAAATGATCTGACTAGTACAGTGAACCAGATGCCAGAGGAACCATCTGTGTTCATTCTCCTGGTGTTCCCAGGATACCCAGATTCTGCCTCTGAGTCCAACCAGAATACTATTGCTTAGCATGTTGGCAGTGTGTCTACCCCAACTTGCCTTCCCATGCCTGTGAAGGGAATGATGCTTCTGACTTGTATTCACCAAGAAGTTTGAGCTTTTGGGGATGATATAGCCCAGTGTTGCACTTTCTCCAGAGCAGGCATTTTTTTTGTGCTATATTAAGTCTCTAGAACTACAAATCCAGCTGATTATGTGGAATGCAAAGACATTGATAGTGCTATTCTACAAAGCCTCACCCATGCATCTGAATCTAGTCCCATAATAAGACAAAGCTTGCACAGACTTCAGCAGCAGTTATAGCAAATCCTCTGCCTGTTTCCACAGCAGCCCTTGCTAGGCAGCCTCAGCATAGCTTTATACAGAATTATGAATTAAATTTAGGGATTCACCTTTCCCAGGGCATAAAATTCACAACTCCCGGTCTTTGCCTACACCTTCAAACCTTTCCCCAACCAGGTGTAAGGTAGTCCATAGCTCGAACAGTTGATGCTTCCCTTTCTCTGGAATAGGGAAAGAAGAATGGTAGTGAAAAGCTAAAGGAATCCAGGATACACATAGGCTCCACTCTTAGCCTGTCAGAAGATCCTAATCATCATGCATCCACCAGGGAAAGTGGTAAAAAGTCCTCAGCTTGGGACACCTGAAGAGCTGTGGGTAGACCCAAGCCACATGGCAGAAGGCTCCAGCCATTTCCACCACCTGCAATCAAAGTCCTTTGGAAGGTGTTCCCCTTCCAGCTTAATATTTTCACCACTCCAGGAAGAAGAAAATTGGATATTTTTTGCCTAGAGAATTTTTCCCCAAATCAGTTTAACTGTAATAGCTGACCTCTACATTTATTTTCCTCCTCCTCAACCCTGGTTTTGGACCAGGCCCACCCATTCAGGCCTGATGTCTTAGAGGACTTTCCGTGCATTTTTTTGACAGACATTAGATGAACCTTCCATTTCCTTCTTCTGTTTACACTGGCTGGAAGAGCCAAGGCCATCACTACATGGTTTTTACATCTGGAAGTACTGAGGTGAACAACCAGATTCAGAGGTGTTGAAATGAGATGCAGAGAGGCATTTGCCTAATGAATTTGATGGAGCAAGTACGAGAAAAACAGATGGGTTTTGAAGTCTTTCTCCTCTAATGGATGAAAAGGTGCTGGAATCTGGCTGTTTTGAATCAGAGAGAATAAAAAAGACTGTAAAAATGAATGTGAATGAATGATTGGCCTATCTCTCTCCTACATAAAAATGCCATTATCTCATTTCATGTGTCACATGTTATTTACTGACTAGGTCACTGGGAAACCTGTGTTCTCTATCCCAAATTCTGCTGCTGATGCACAAATGCTTTTTTCCAGAGGGTAGATTGAGGCAGGAGTGGCTCTCCCCAGCAGGTAGCTAACACTGTTATTGAGGTCAAACATCTGCAGTGGCAGTAGACAAACAGTTTATACTGAAACTCTTCCCAAAATAGAGTCAGATCCAAACCCAGTGGAGGTATTAAGAGCTCTGAGCCAAACTTTGCCCTGTTCATGCAGGAGAGGTTGTCCCAACAGCCCTAGAAGATTTTGTTAGTCTGGGGATGAACTTGGGTAAGCCTGCAAATCTCAGTACTTTTATTAGGTGTGACAGTGCTAGAAGTCTTGAACTGCACCTTTTACAGCTGAATAGGCTCTCCCAGGGTGAGAGGCGTGGACTTTTTCTATCCCAGGACAAAGGGAGACAACACACATCCTCAAAATGTGGGGATGAGACAGTGCACAAGATGTCAGCTACAAAAGACTGGAGTCCGAAGCCCTTCTTTCTGCACTACAGATACACAAAATAAAGGATCAAGCTGAAAAACATCATTCAGCAAATACGACAGGCACTAGGATTCCGTATGAATTTCAAGACTGACCAAGGCTGGCTGAAAAGTAGTGTATTAAATTATTGAGAAATCAAGACAAGGCTGAATCTGCTGCAGTCCAGCCCAGCTGTCTCCTCCCACCTGTGTCTGTGCTGTAGAGGGAGGCAAGAGAAGGATTTGGTGCCAGGTCTCACTGAAGCCCTGCATCCCCTGGGCACAGACCCTCCACAGGGCCAGCACATTTTCATGGTTTAGGAATGGTATTCCCCAATTTAGTGTTCCCACTGAAACTCCAAACCATGTGCTGCTCCCTCACTTCTCCCTCCCCCTTTGACAGGCTGGAGAGGAGAACTGGAGGCACAAAAAATAAAGATCATGGGTTGAGATAAGAACAATTTACTGGAAACAGCTATGAGATAAGAAAATGAACAGTAACAGCTATAATATGTTACAACATACATATCTTGTACACAACTGTGTACAAGACAGGCAAACGATTCACACGCGATTGCTCAGAATCTGCATTATCCACCGCTCCCTACAACCACAGGGGCCCTTTCTCCCCTCCTCCCCTGGCAATGATGTGAGGTGATATAGAGTAACCTCTGAGTCCTAGCCATGCTCCTCCTGGCTACTGCAAAAATTAACCCTGTCCTGGACAGGATCAGGACACACATACACGAGGTGCTAAAAAAAGCCATTGCTTTTGCTGCTATCACCACACACGCTGATGGGCAGCTACTGGGGGAGATGCAGTTTTGCATGATGGTTTCAACATCACCACATCAACATTCTCACTACAGAACCTGCTGCTGGTCTGCTCCAGCCTCTGTGTCTCACACTGGGATCAGGGCCTCCAGGCAGTGCCTGCAGATGCAAGACAAGCCAACAACAGAGACCTCCAGCACCACGTCATTGGGAGCCTCACATCCTCCTCCTGGTTGTCATTTCTCATTTTGCAGCCCGCTGGCCCAGACCATTTGCATCTGTTGTCTCTGCAGAGCAGGGACAGAGCTGAGCTTTTGGCCACAGGAACAGTGTGGCCAGGAGGGTGATGGCAGTGATCATCCTCCTGTACTTGGCATTGCTGAGGCTGCACCTCAAGTCCTGCGCTCAGCTGCAGGCCCCTCACTACAAGAAGGGGCTGGAGCAAGTCCAGAGAAGGGAACAGAACTGTGAAAGGGTCTGGAGCCAAACTCACATGAGGAGTGGCTGAGGGATCTGAGAAGGCTCAGCCTGGAGAAAAGGAGGCTCAAAGTTCAAAGGTGAACCTTGCAATTCAGAACTGAAGGGATACCCCACTGGAGAGAATCTTTTACCTCCATAACCACCCAGGAGATGTGGAGAGATGCAGAGATTAACACAAATCTCATTGCATAGGGGAACTGGCACTGTGAAAACAACATCATGCCTAATTCTATATTCTCCCAGGTTGAGGCAGATAAAGTTCAACCAGCAACCCAGCTTCAACCAAAGCAAGAGCCCTTGAAAATTAGGCTCTGACTCCAGCAGGACAGATATATTTATTTATAGAAATAGAAAGTTTTAGGCTTCTAAAAACATTTCTCAGTAAATAGGGCCTTGAATTCCACTGCATGATAAGGGAATATAAGGAATAAAAATAGGTAGAGAGCCCTTGGGTAAAGGAAGAAAAGTGAACATTAAATCTGTTTGTGAAAATGCTTTTCCTTTAAAATAATCTCTTTCAAGCACATTGGCAGCAGTTTGTTCAGCAAAAAAACCAGCGACCTTAAGGAATGGACAATTTTTTGAAAGATAATTAAACAAGAGGTCAAAACATGTCTGGGGAAGCAGGTATGGCAATTACTTAGCCTCGATGCTTAACAGTAGCTGAGAGACAAATTTATACAGCACCCTTCTGGACAGTTTAGGCTTTCATTTTCCTATTCCAGTGGCTTAAACTCTTCTACACTAGCTAATACCTAACCAAAAATGAAACAGCCTTTTCTCCCTGTAGGCAGGCTAAAAAGACAACCCAAAAGGTTTCCCAGGCTGTGGGAAGCTGACACTCCAAAACCTCCCCAAGCCTTTGACCTACCCAGGTCCTGATTCTGGGGATGATTCTTCCCATTCTGACCCAGACGGTCTTTAGGTCTTATTACATGGCCTGAGAAACCAGATGCAGCCACATTAATGCCCCTCAGAGCTTCCATCAGCACTGGAGAAGGCATAAGGGGAGCTCCTGTCCATTCCTCCTGATGCCAGGGAAGAAGAGTTGAAGCTCGTTGAGGAGCAAAGAGGAAAACGGCAGATGGGAAACAGGAACTAGTACAGGGGGATAAATGTGCAATCAGACTGCCTTCACTACTTATTAATTAGTCCTGCTACCCTGAGATAGATGAATCATTGAAATATTGGGGCAGGGAGGAGGCATTTTGAACCCTATTTGGAGGCCTCAATGCTAGGTTTTGTGGCTCCTTATGGAGATGTAATAATACAGCACCCTAGTGTATTGCATAGAGAAGTCTACTTGAATCACTCCAAGCTATTAAGCAAGAGCTGAGCCTTCACATTTGTCTTACTCCCAAGAAATATTCAGCTTCCCCCCCCCCGCCCCCAACAGTTTTGATCTCGAGGGGAATGAGTGCAAGATAGATGCTTCCCTGACAGTTAGTAATAAAGGCTTAGAAGGGAGCACTGTGCAGCAGGTAATACTGGGTGCTAAATGGGCTGCCTGCTGTAGAGGCAGTAGACCAAAATGCTTGACCTCGTCTTCCCCAAGGCACCTGCCATTAGTCCCGGATGTGTGGCTTGCCTTGTGTTGCCAGTCAAGAAGATAAACCCGTGAACACCAGCCTCTGCAGAGCAGCAAAGTGAAGTGGTGTTATGCCAAGAAAGGCAGGCAGGATGATTCAGAGTTGCTTTTAAATTACAGGCTTCCTTCAAAGTGCCAGCCATCTGCAGTCACACAAGCTGCAAGACGAGCGCCTAGGGGAGACAACTCAGTTTCTTTACTAAATGAAGTGGAAGAGGCACCTTACTCACTCTCACCCGCTCTAATTGCCGCTGTTTTCATCAATTTTTAGGCCTGAATGTTGAATAAGAAATAGAGTTCCTATTTTAAAACCATCCTCAGCTCTTCACTCTGTGCAAAGTCAATGGGAAAAAGAAAAAAAATCCAAGTATTGATTCGTCAGGTTCCTGAGGATGCTCGTTGCCTTTCACAGGGACCCACATGGCAGAATGTCTCCATGATGCTGCTGAAGACATGCAGACTGTTAGATTTCAGGTGTTCAGATAGAAGTGTGCAAACCTCTGTGACTAATTCAGACAGCTTTGGGGACTCTTCCACTTGTACAGGGTAAAATAATTGCTTTGAAAGAATAGTTTTGAACCTCCAGCCTAAACTACAAAGCAGGAGCCACAGGTCATCCCAATACACAATTTTTTAATTCCACATTGATGCTAAATGCATCTAGAATTCTGCAGCAATGATACTTGACCATGACCTCTGTTATTGTGCCAGTGACCATTCACTCTTATTTCCAGTGCAAAGATGCTTCTTTTCAACCTGCAGGATGTCATTAGAGCTTTATCTGCTATATTGAAAGGGCTCCCCTTACAACCTTCTGTTCCAAATGTGGAGAGTTCAGACTCGCCTTGGTTAACACAAAACTGTTACTTTAATAGTGAAGCAAATTGCTCAGGTTTCTCACAACTTGGCATGAAATGAATCCTGCCATTATTTTGGAAAACCTTCTTAGAGGGGACCCTGACTAACCCCAACCCTTTCTGAACTGCTGACCTAGGCATACTCTTCATATAACAATTGTATTAGCACAGAGGCAATGTCCCCTTCCCAGACTGTGTGTCCTCAAGGACCACACTAACATTTCAGCTGTAGGTGAACTCATACTCAGTATTTTTTTTCTACTGGCCATCCTTTGCCTATGGCACTGTCCTGATGTGTGAGTCTCACTCTGCCAGTGCCATTTCCAGTCAGCTGGTAAGTATGGAAAGGGAGAAAAAGCTGAGCTCTGGAGAGCACCCACAGTGCCAACAGCTGACAGTGATCATTTAGAGAACCATTAGTTAGACAGTTTTTAATCCATCTAAACCACAAAATGTTCATTTTTACACTCTCTAGTTATTTAGTATAAAAGGCTTTGAGGTACCAAATTATATGCCTTGCAGAAGTCTGTATGCAGTCTATTGCATCAACCCACATATTTTCATCAACTGAACTTGTAAATTCACCCCAAATATACTACATTAAGCTCCTTTAAAAAGAATAGTATCTATTACCAAACAGATTCCTAAACCCAGGTAGGAATGAAGGAAAGTTTTCCTCCTATAATTCACTATTCAATCTAATTCTTTGAGATTTCTTTCATATAACACCAACAATCTATAAAATTCGTGATTCTCTGCACACATTCAAAATCCAGCAGGTTTAGTCACTGTTGTATTTGCATTAGCTTGAAGCATAAACACCAAAGACTTGAAAGAATCTCTGAGTGGAGCAGGTAAAAAAAAAAAAAGGGACAGAAAAAGAAAACAGTAACAAAAATAACTCCTTCCCTCTGCATCTTAATGCAAACCTAAATTCATCTTTATTTCAAAACACTGGTTGTTTTCTGCTGTTAAATATACCACAGAGGCTATAGGATAGAAGATTACAGAGATCTGCCATATTCTATGTAATATAAAAGAGAGAAATGTTTGAGGCTCCTGACAGATTATTCACATATTTTAGCATCAGCAGAATGAGGATGAATCAAATTTGCAGGACGGTAAAAACAATGGAGAGAAACTATGCCTTCTTGTGGTGCCACACAGGCTTATTTTTCAGAAGGGCTTGTTTTAGTTCAAAGTTTCCTTTTATTAGAAATAATTAATCAACAATGAGATGTAATTAATGTTAATCGTGTAGGTCAGATTCCACTGAACATTTACATATCTTCAGGTGGTTGAGTAAGTGCTCCAGGAAGACCCCTACTAGAATAAATCTTTTATCAGAATGTGATGCTGTTTCTGCTCCTAGAGGTGAATCAGCAACCAGCTCAGCTCATCGAGCTTCTATTTCTATAGCCAAGGACCAAAAGCCTCAAAGACATTCAATCCACTCCTCAAAAGATCAAAATTAAAAGACTGAGGTGCTCTGTGTCTGGCTGCAAAAATCAGAGATGTGTTCCCATTCTCTGCTTCATTTTACATGCCACTTTCAGGGACTTGGACAATCTGTACAACTGGCAGTGGATCTTTCCACACAGGAAGCACTTCCCTGAATGACCATGGAGCAGTTGCCTAGATAAACCTTCCACTTTGTGATCACAGATACAGCTTTGCCAACCCCCAGCCCAGTCCCAGGTTGTATACTATCCCATCCAACTGCTTTTATCACGTTTTGCTTTTAAGTGCCTTTTTAAACCACTTTTACTCCATCTGCTCCTCCATCCCTGCTGCTACTGGGCAGTTCCCAAACTCTTCTTTGACTCTCAGGTGAGAACTTGACTCTAAATTCTAGCCCATATTTATTTATTACTGCTTTCTACTCTTCTGCTCTTAAGTCACTGTTCCCTTCCTCCTGCAGGATATAAAATTCAGATTTAAAGAAAACCCACAACACCAACAAAATCCCCAACAAGATCTTGTCTCAATCTTGTAGAGTATCTCCAACCTTCAAGCTATGCACACACTGGAAAGAAGTAAATTTGCTCTTTTCAGCAGTTGTGTGGTTTTTAGCTTTTAAGAGAAAATTAGAGGGAAAAACTGATATGGACAAGAAAAATAGAGATCTGTACCAGCTCAGCCTGCTTAGGCTTCTACAGAGCATGTGCTGGGAAAAAGGTGTTACGCAGATTTAACTCTGAATAAATTACCTTCTGGATGGCTTAAATTCTTTCTCTGGCTAAAGAGAAAGATTCCCCCACCCCCAGGCAGGATCACTGCTCAGTGGTGGTGGTTTTGCAGGGAGCCACATGCAAAAGAAATCCACAACCAGATCTTTCCATGCTGGAGCACACAGGGAGAGGTCTCCTCCTGAGAGACAGGACTGAGAATGCTGTCTGCAGGAGTTCTCACACTGTCTAACTGGGAGCAAGTAGAAATCCCAGTTCTGTGTTTGTAACTGATATTTAAAGCCTGAGGAGGTAGGATGCAGTACATGAACCTCAGGGCTACAGCAGCTTTCCCTACAATATACTTCTTTCCCAAATTACACTTCACTTCTGGTATGTTTTAGCTTTAGTGGCACATATTGCAATTTGTTTGTCTCTGATGAGTTTGTCACTGTTTAGAGCAACAGTGAAGGCACAAATGGCATTTAGAACTTTCACTGGACAGATTAGAGGCATTAATTAAAACTCATCTGATTTCAGGCACAGTAATTTGTTTTCCTTTATTCCACCATCAACAATTATGTTGCCACCTTATCTTTTGCAATGAAGTCTGACTGCAGTGGCCCTTTTAGCAGAGGGCTCAGTTACCAAGAATCTAGTGTCTTCTAACACCAGAGAGATGGAAACTGGCCCATTTAGATGGCAAGACAGAGGGGATGTCTTCACAGGCTGAACTAACAGACTTAAGAGGGAGGGTTGAACATACATTGTGCAAACAAGTTAAGTGGCTCAGCTGAAGACAAGGTGCATTACCCAGATTTTTCATAGATAAGCAAATAAATTCCACAGAGAAAGACCTATCTCATTTAATGGATAATATTTCCTTCATCGAGCTTTTTATTGCTCCATCTCCCAGAGAATTTCACTGGCAATAGTGGAGCTTTACTGCATGACAAGAGCACACTATGTCCTGTACAGACCCTCCAAAAACACTGCTGGTCTTATCACAATGGAGTTAGCCTGAGAGAAGGGTCAGGGAGCTGAATCAGTCTCTACAAAACCAGGACTCTCTGTCCTTTCTCTGAAACTATTTCATTGCACTGTCATTCCAGTGCCTCCATCTTCCCTTCCCCTCCACTGCGGATTCTTGTTGAAGAGGTTTCCTCTCCCTGTACATTGGTACAGATGATCTCTGAAAGGCCCTTATTTCCTCTGAATTTTGTATGTATTGATGGGGTGCAGACACACACACAAAAATGCAGGACTTTCCCACATGAATAACTTCTTAAACATTCACTGCTAAAACAGCCTGCCATGGTCCTTCTAGTCATGGTTAACCCCACAACTTTCACAGAACAGAACCTCTCAGGAACTTACAAATAAGACAATTTTCAACCATGAGATAATTTTCTTTGGGAAGTCACATTTTAAATTAAGGTTTTCATCATTCCCCTCTTCCCAGAAGGTACCAGCCACCTCCCCAGGCAAAGCAATGGCAGCTCCATGTGCACTGACAATTCAGAGGGGTTCTTTTTGGGCTGACAATTTGATGAAAATGAAATTTGAAATCCTATTCATTAATTGCATCTTTCTTCTGCTCACTACTATGTAGAGAACTATTTTAAAGTTTTTAAGCTCTTTTTCTTTAAAAAAAAAAAAAAAAGAAAGAAAAGAAAAAGTACAGGTAGTTCAATCAGTGCATGGCAAGATAAAGTTTCCCCAGATTTCCCAAGCCTCTCAAGTTATTGTCCTCTGAGATTACAACAAGTTGTTTCCTACATAGCTAAAACAAGGGAAAAACAGAACTTAAAATAGAACAATAAGCCCACAAGGGCCCCCCATCTGAAAACGAAGACCATGAAGTACATAAAGAACTCAATTTAGGGAGCAACCTAGTAGATCTGCCCAGAGAAATACCAGCATTGCTCCTACAGGATCAAGCCATGAGAAAGAACCACAAAAATTTGTAGAGCAAAGGAGGTTTGAAGGAGGAAAAAAACCCCCAAACTCCATTTCTAGCTATACTACATAGAAGACAAAAGTGCTGATCATTTTTCCTAACACTGTAATGTGAAGTGGCATTTTCTCTTTGTTTTTAATCGAATGGATTGTTTCCCTCCTTAGAACGGGGCTGAGTCGAGATGCCGCTAATAAATATTTAAAGTCTCAGAGCTTTAACTGAAAGGAAGGATTTGTTGGATAATATTTCATTTCCCCTAAACTGTTTATTCACCATTAAAATTGAAAATTTTAATTTTATGGGGATTGCTCAGAGAGCTGATGTTCAGACACTTCCCCACGGAACCCAAGAGCCAGGAAGGTAGTCTATAAATAACTGCCTTGGGAAAAAACTTCTGTGAATTGGACATAACCCAGACCAGATTTTCAAGTGTGTTGTAAATTACCCACAGCCAGGGCATAGGTCAAAAATATTTACTAGCATTGAGCTTCTTTCCTCAAATTTACCTCCCAGGAGTATTTTAAGCCAAGAGCAGAGAATACAGAGGCCTGAGTTTCAGTTTTGCTCACCTCCAGCCCCAGGAGGTTATTTATTCCCATGCTGACACAGCAGTTTTGTCTCCTGGCCTTGCACTGGTGCAAATGGCCGTAACAGCAAGAAGCATTGTTTGAATTTTTCTATTATATTAAAGCTGAAAAGATTTTTTTGTGGTTAAGGACTGCTTATGACTAAGCTGACTTGAACAGTACTATGATAGCCTTAGAGAAATGCAGGAGATCAGAATTATACAGCAGGAGAGATGGGAGAAAGAAAAGAAGGGAGGGATTGCAGCATCACTCCCCCCAGGAGGAGACAGAGGGAGCTGACAGATCCCCTCAAAAGGAGTGAGTAGTGGAAAAGTGGGATAATGTGGTATTTTAGGCACCATTTAGCAGAATTTGGCCCTAAACCTACAAGAAGATCAAGGTTGGTTCTTGCACCTTGAGCAAGACTGTGTTGAGTAAGATGAGAATTGTGTTCCCATCCTATATTCCTTGTATGGCGCAACCTTAGTTGGAAAGCTCAACACCTTGAAGATAAACATTCAGGTCCATATTCAGTATAGGAAGAGCAAATGTAGCATTTACCTGTCAAATCAGGATTCATTGATGAGAGCTGGAATGCTTTTTAGAAGAAGCACGCATCACAAACTCTTCATGTTTCCACGAGTTTGACACAGGTCTAAAGATAAAAAGCTGATGTGAAGAGGCATCCATCAAAAACCCTTGGGAGATGTTTTTTGTGATTTCTGAGATAATCCTCTGCGATTTCAAATTATGATCTAAGCCTGAGATGTAGAACTCATGCATTTTTTCAGAGATAAGCCTAATTTAGAAAAAGTGTGTCATACATATTAGACATTGCATCTTTTAACTGGTTATATTTCCATGTGAGATATTTCTCTTAAGCAGCTGACAATATACTTCAGCTCGAACAGTTGTATAACCTTAACTGCAAAGAGTACTGGCCAGATGAAGACAGAGAATTTCCTCAGATAGGACAGGAATGCTGCTCTTTAAAATTACTTTGTATTACATTAAACGCAAAACTTTCAGAGCACCTGCAACTTCAACTAAAAGTTCAGCCAGTGCAAATCTGATGAAGCACCATTGCACTCTGTACAATCATCTCAGGCTGGAGCCCTTATGTGCCCCTTGCATCCTTTTGTCCATCCATCCTCTTACCGTCAAGGCTCCCAATATATTCTGACCAAAGCATAGGCCTGACTTTAGAAGCATGAAACAGAAATGGACACTGAGGTGTCATTTTCCCATTGCACTCAGAGTGTAGGCGTGTACAATTCCCATGGAGTCAACACAAGGGAGAAAGGTACTTTAAAGCCCAGTCATATCCCCTGTGCCTGATCTCTGAGTCTCTGAGCCTCCAGAAGTGTGTCTTTTCTGCAGCTATAGAGTCTGTGGTCCCTGACTTGGCAATTCAAATTAGGAGACTAATTACAGAAAGATAAACCCAAGCTGCTGTGCCTGCATTGCACCAAAGACTGGAAAACTCACCTGCAAAGAGTCAGGGCAGATCTTTATGGCAGCAGGTTCCCTCCTCCATCAGGGAGCTGACTGCACTGTACACCAGTGAAAATCACCCCTCTAAAGCAACCCTGGGTTCTCAACTGCCATCCTTCCTGAATTTTCAAAGTAGTGCCCAAGCTGAGGAGTTTGGCTACCTCTCCTGGTGGATTTGGCTGCAAATTAACCTTCATAGAAGAGCCCTGCTGGCTTTGTGAGAACTGGCAAGTCAGAGCATCCAACCACCCATTAGCGAATGCTGTTATAGTAGGAAAAGAACAGCAGGGCACTAGGTCAGGGAACAGAAGAGAAAACCCAAGTAGGTCACACTCACTAGAAATGTCAATTCATTCTTAACTATTCATCTTATCATATACCTTGATGAGCCTGGGATTTTGGGAGAAAAATTAGTGTCTCCCTCTGGAGTCAGAGTGGTGGTTTCATTCATCATGTGTTGATGAGAGCAGACAATGGAGACTGTGAAGTCCATTTCTCTGAATCTTAGCTGTCACTGCCTCTTGCAGCTTAACCAAGAGTCATGGGGAGGGCTCTCCTCTTCTCTAGTTCCCTCCCAAGTCAATCAGCTGGAAGGGGTGTTCTAGGATTACATTTATTAAGCAGAGGATAAGTTTCAAGAGCCACTGCTTCAAAGTTCCTGTGACTCAGGGAGCTGCCTGGTGGAATCAATTAGGGATGCACAGAAATATCCCTCTATCTTCTCTTCATATCCTCCCCTCAGATATTGGTGTTAATACCACAGAGAGTTTTGTTCCTAAAGGGCAAGAAGGCAAATTATAAAGATAGTAGAAAGAAAGGGAGCTGGAAAAAGTGAATGGGACACAAGGATGCTCTTGCACAAGGAGAAGACAGAAAATTCAGGTGGTTAAAATGGGCAAAAGGACAACATTGAATGTTATTATTTTAAGCTCAGTGTGGAGTTAAGTGCAAGGGCTTTGGCTATGGTGGTGGGTTTGGATGTGCTAGTTGAGACTCGTTTCACCCCAGTTTTAATATCCAAAAATAAAGTTTGACTTATAGTGTGAGCTGTCAATTGAGCCTGCTTTTCTAGTCAACAGAAAAGGAGAGGAAGAGAGAGATGCCTCCCTCCTCACATCAGAGCAAGGCAAGATTAATCCTTTCCTGTCAGTGAAGAAGGAAACAAGCTGAGCTGGATGCAAGCCGGGGGCAGGACAAGCTTCCATCCCACACACGTGCCTGGCCTGACAGGGGTTGTGTCATCTCGTGCCAATACACAGTGTCAAGCCAGCTTTTCAGCTTATATTTAATTTAGTTCTTGCTCTATACATTGATGTTTGAGCTTGTTAATCTACCTGACCCATCAAACCTGCAAGAGCTGCTGCCTCCTCTGAGCTTTCTTTCATTGCTTTATCCAGAGTTTGAAGTGAAGATGGTGAATTCTAAATTTAGAGTGACTTCAGCAGCATGCTGTGTCTACCCGTGCTTGCACTCCACTGTCTGAAAAGATGATGACCAAACCAAATCCCGATTTCCTTTTAATCTGGCCTACTTAAAATCGAACTGCAAAGAAAGATACTAAAGCTGCTACTGTGAAACGTGCTGCTCCATGAATTAGTAATTGTGTTTATCTTCTACATCGGGGATTTTTTGCCTGTGTTGCTGTTTTCTTACTGCCACTCCATGTGAGGAGCTTTTATTTGAATGAGACTATTTCAAAGCACTTTTACACTCATGTAGAGTCAGGGACTTATTTACTTTCTGACAGTTATTTACTTCCCGTAAATATTTCACAGCCACAGGATCTCCCAGATGAAAGCAGAGTTTGCTCTGTGCTCCTGCTCAGGAGTCTAATTAAAAACGGAATAAAATGGGAGGGACGGAGCTAAAGTGCTAACTGCCATGGATGTGTCTAGAGGGAATTCAGCAAGGGAGCCTGCTTCTTGGCACAACTATTGAAGCATAAAAGCAGAGGAAAAAACACCCAATGCAGACCTCAAATCCCTCAGAAGGATGAGAGGAGAGGCTTTCAGAGATGGGAGAGCCAACACTGCTTATGTACAGACTGTCTGCTGCCATCACTGAATAGTTGGTCCTCATTTCTATTTCACATCACCAAAGTCAGACACCTCCTTTGGCCTAAGTACCCCTCCCACAGCACAGAACTGAAGTCACCAGCATCATCTCCATGTGCCTGCATTCCCAGCAGCCCAGAGCCACCACCACAGGAACAAGGCTTCTGCATCCTGGAAAGCTGAGGGTATATCCTCACCTGGGGTCAGTCACTAATGCCACTGATGTACAAATGCACCTTAGTACCTATAGAGGTTATGGGACTTTTAGCAGAATTGGTACTTTCTCCAGCATGTTAATCACCACAACAGAATGTATGGCACTGCAAAGGACTCCATGCCTATGCTGCTTTTATATTTGGATAATTTCCCACACTCACTGCTCCAGAAAAAGTCAGGGACTTCAAAGTGATCAAATAAAGAATAAGGCAACATAAAGATCAAGCATTACTTTCCCTGCCTTTTTTTTTTTTTTTGTCAGAAATGCCTTGTTTGCTGTTGGTTAAGGAAAGATTACTTACCACAGCTGTGTAGAGGGCAAGGGCAAATTGCTAAAGGCTTTGAGTGAGGATTTTTCACTTAAAAGAGTGCATTTGGAGACAAGGGAGATTATGAAAAATCCTTTAACATGATCCTCAAGCCATCAGGCTGTTTAACATTATTGATCAGTGCAGCCAGAGCACATTTAAAAAAAAAAAAATCTATCAGATTAAAATGGAAATAGATTTCTTGTTCTGATTTCTCATAAACTTCATTTCACTTTGCAGCAGAGAGCTTCTCTGAAAGAGGGGCAGTCCCCAAGCCAGAGGTGGTGGCTCTGCCAGCTCATTCTGCCTTAGACACAAACACAGGCCCAGCAACCACATGTGTGTGATTGGTTCTGTTCTGTCAAAAAAGGAACATTTTTCAATGAAAGCCCCAAACTTAACACCTCAAATGAGAAGAGACATCTCCTAACAGCTCACTGCTACAGAAATTCTATTTAATAAGAAGAAACATGACTTGGGTGTGTATTTTAAATACCTTTCTTTTTCAATAACTTCTTTTTAAGTCAAAATATATGCAGATTTGATTGATGTCATCCATATAAACAGCAAAGCTTTCATCTCCAAAGTGCCCATGATGGGGATTACAAGTCTGTGGATTTTGTGTGCAAAATAAATAAAAAGAAGGACTTTGCCTTCAAATTAGTGCCCCAGAAGTTGCCAGCAGTAGTAGTAAACAATAGAAATTATTTGTATTAATAGCTATGTTTATTCTAATGATGCTGGCATTCTCTGTGAAGATTAATTGGCAGTAATGTTGCAAATACTATTACAAGGGAAATATGCACTATAAACCTAAAATAATTTGACTGACCTATGTTCTGAAGTAAAGTATTTACAGTAATGAGATTCTAATTATCCTTTGTTATGGCAGACCATTCTCCATACTCCTCTTTATTGATAGGAGAGGTATTGTTTCATCATTTTAGTTCAATTTATTTTCTCACATTTGCATTTCCTTATGCATGGAAAATGAGAGATGATCATTACCTTCTTCACTTTGCATTCAATTTACATCAACAGCATATTACCTCATCCTAACTCATTTATCTTCCACAGAAATTTGATAACAAAAGCTACTGTCAGTGATGAATAAAGATTGTTTCAAATGAAGCAAGAAGAAACAAGATGAATTATAGGTTTCAGGACCTTTTGTTTGCTCAAGAAAGGGAAGATAAAGGATTTTTTCCACCTAGGCAACATGGATCTCACGAGGCTTTAACTCACATTCAGGATCTTCTATTTACCTGCAGCTGATCAGTTTGTGTTGCACACAAAAGTAACTCCAAATACCCATGCAACCATAAATGTCTCTCCCATTAGCTTCACGAAGGAACATCCTTAATTTTTTGGACTAAGTGCACAGAATTTATGGTTCATAAGCTCAAGCAAACACTTTAACAACTACCCAAGGGTTACTGTAACCCCACAGAAACTCATAGCTCTCCAGGCTGGAAGACACTTCTCTGGATGGTGTTTGCCTGCTTGCAAGCACTCACAGCACCATGAAACACACTGTGGGATTCCCTTGCACTGACAATAGCAGAATATCCATCTTGCTTTGCTGGAAACCAGTGAGACCTGTCAGATCCCCTCTTCTAACTCTCCTGCTTTAACAAGCCATCAGAGCCTTGAAGTTTTTGCTGCTCTTCCCAAGCCTAGTACTAGAGCAAAGCCAATACCAAATGGCAATAGCATAAGGAGACACTACAAAGGGAGTTCTGCTTTAAAACACCTCTGTCTAAGACCTTTTGGTAGCTGGGCAAACCCCAGATGTGTACAGGTGTAATGGTGGATTCCAGTACTGCCCTGTGCATTAAATATGAACGGTTTCATGCAAAACCCCACCCTTTCTTTTCTGTATGAAAACCTACTCTTTTTCCTATTTCGTTTCCCTCCTCTTCCCTTCCTTTCAGTGTACTCTTTGGCCAGTGTGGATCAGGAACAGCCTGTGGATCTGCCCTGGGCAGAGGCTTCTCTGCAGCCAGGAGCCTGCCTGCTCTCCCTGCTCCAGAGTGTCACTTCTCAGCACATCCCTACACCAGCCACTGTCCAAGCCACTGAATAGCAGGTTCCTTCCTGTAGCCTCAGGTACAGGACTTAGGAAACTCCACAGGTATCCAGGGTTTACCCCAGCAGGCCTGGATAACGGACCAATCATCACACCTCACTTCATCCAGGTTTTTAATTAGGTAACCCATCCTGGCTGACACAGCTTTGCTCCAAGGATGCCTGGTCCCTGAGAGGGGACATTAACTGTAGGGTCATCTTCAAGGGAATTGCACCTGCTCTTTTTGATGAAACACGGACTATGGTGAAGTCTTTGAAAATGCTATTGTTGACTTTCATATGGTCAACATCCCCTGGGTAGGAATGGGAAATTCAGTGCTTTAAAGAGGTTCTCTGAAGCTCAATTAATTTATTCTTGAGCTGTGCTCAACCCCCAAACATGGCAGTAATATCCCACACAGCAGAAGATGAGCCCAAGGATTCCAAAAACCTGGCAAGTTTCTTGCATGTGGACGTGCTCCCTCCAACAGCACTCATGCTGTCTTTTCAAGCTTCAGCAATGGCACATCTGGGGACCTTAAATTAAAGGGTTACCCAGAGTCAATAAACAAGCACTTGCACTTTGGAACTATTGACTGAGCTCCACCACAGGAACAAGTTGTCAGCGAGAGGTTTGGGCAGTGGGAAGAAGATGGCAAATATCCCCCTCATACTCTTCATTTGTCTTCTGGCAGCTTGTTTTGGTGATGAAAGTACAGGTGAGTTCATTTAAAACCTAGAAAATCCTTCACTTTTGGGTACTGGGTGTTACAGACACTGGCAAAGAGATAGTTTGTCACTTGGCAGTGGGACAGCTTGTGCAGTCTTATAGGAGACAACAGCTCAGTGGGATTGCTGCATTTCATAGCTCCTCCTTAAAGCTCTGGTTCTTTTCTTGGGAATGAAATAATGGTTTTTATGCTGATTTTACACAGACTGTGTTACAGGGATTAATTTTAAGAATGGAATTTTTCTTAGTTTTTTTTTTTTTGCGGCCTTTAAGCTTTCAGAGCTTGATTCGGCCATTTTAGAATGCACACACACAGAAGGAAAAAAGAGGAGAGAGTTGCTCACGGAGTAACATCCGCACATCTTTGCCATCCGCCATCACTTTGTCCTGGAGTACAAACAAGTGCTCACATCCATAAAACAGTCATTGGATTTGCCACTGCAAGGATTGTTTAAAGCTAAACCCAGCGTGAATTTAACAGAGACTGTAAGATGCAGCCAAAACTGTAGACAAGATAGAGCAGTTGATGGATGTGGGCAATCACACATAGTAATGCAGGCTGTTGCTTGATTTATCTGTAGCAGCAACAGTTCCAGCAGAGTCTGGTTCACATCCAGTGTGAGTTCTTGTTTGCTCCAAGGCTGGTCTTTCGTCTTTCATTAAAATGTTGCTAGTAGCAGGTTAAAAAAAGGCTCTTTCCAAAATGTTTGCTAAGCAGTGAAAAGTGAGCATACATTGATACCACTATAAAATACAGTACTCAGCTGGCAGGATAGGTGTGCCTCCCCCAGCACTTGGCCCAGAGACCCACCTCACTCTCTCAGATACTGGTTCAGAATTTGGTAAATCACAGGTGAGTGTATTCTTAGCATGAGGATGGTTTCCAGCCAGGCAAGTGCCATTCCTGTCACCCCATGGGGCCTGCAACCTTCAGTCCAAATCAAGTTTTTCTTGTAAAGCAGCCTGTGGGATCAGTAAGCAATGGAAAAAACCTAGAGGGATATGAGGGAAGGTAAAACTGCATTCATTCAAATGAGTTCTCTCCATTAAATGGGTTAATTACAGCAGGTGCCTGGCACATCCCACTGGGAAGAAAAGAAGGAGCATGTCTGACACAGCTGACTCTCTCTGTGCAGGGCAATGTGCAGCTGTGCCCACACCATGTTCCCTGGGCACTGAGCACGTGGGGAGCCCAACAGGGTGACAAAACCAAGGAAGGCAGCTCCATCATTCCCACCTGAGCCTTTCCAGCCCAGCTTGGGGGTCAAGCTGGAGGCGGAAGCTCATGCCAAGAGAAGAAGGGGGCAGGTCTCCCCCAGCCAGGATGTGCCCCCGGTGCCACACACCTGGGGAGGCTGATCTGGCTGTACATTCATGTCCCACACAAAAACCACAACCCTGCAGTTGGAAGGGGACCAGCAGTGGCTTCATCAGCCACTGGGTTCATCAGAGGTCAGTGCTGTACCCATCCTTTTCATTTTAACCAAAACCACACTAGCATGAGGAAGGCAGAGGTGCAACCTTGCTGTACAATGATTATAAGCATGGCAAAAGCTGTTAGTTCAGTCTCTTGCAGAGATCTGTCAGCAAAGGGGCTTGTTACACTGTCAGTGTCATGGTGTCAATCAGACCAACCTGCCTGGGGCTCATGAAAGCTCAACAAAGCTGATCATCTGAAGGCGTGGTGAGGCTGGGGTCTGCTCTGCATTGGGAGCATGAGTTAGACATGAGACGGGACGGGCGGCTGGTACTCACCCCTCACTCTCCTGTATGCCCACCTGGCTGAGCTCATGCTCTCTTTAGCCCTCAGAGGGGTCAGTCCAACAGGTGCCCAACCCCCTTCCAGCACAGAGCCCCTGGATGAGGGTCCGTGTCCCGGGTGGCCACCAGCAGCTCCAAGAGCTGCTCTACCGTGCCATCTGGTGACAAAAAGGGACACGCTGCAAGAGCTAAGGGAGGGTAGAGAGGGAGGAGAAGCTGGGGAAGCAAAGTGGGGAGCTCCAATGGGGGAACAATGCATTTTAAAGCAGTGGGATGGGGGGAGAAGAGTCCTCAGCAGAGATGGGGCTCTCTGAGAAGGGAGCCAGAAGCAAACTCTGGCAGGAGGCTGCCACAGGACAGCCACTGCTGCTGTCCCTGCTGATGGGACACATGGTCCAGGAGCTTGGCCAGCCCACTGAAGGATGCAGACACCCTTGTTGACATGACAAGGCCCAGGGGGTGAGGAAGGCTCATGCCACCCTTCCTGTCAGAAGGAAATGGTGGGACCCAGGCACATGGGCAAGGATGAGGAACAGGGAGAGAAGGCCCATTGCTTCCAAGGGCTGCAGCTGCTTGCAGAGGCAAACGGCCTTTCACAGTCAAAACAGGCAGAGGCAGCTAAAGCAGGACAATTTCTGTGTCCTTTCAAGACCTCACCAAGCAGCAACATGAAAAAGCCTGTTATTTTCCCCTCTCAAACAACTTATTCCGGTCTGTGCATCTGTGATAGGAGCTGCACCATCTGCTTTGGGGTATTTTAAGCATCAAACTTCAGGGCTCCCCACCACTGTCTTGCCATTAGTCATTACTGCCTATTGACTGTTTTGACATTTGGTTCTCCAGATTTAATGCTTTGGATTGCCCTTAAGTTGGGCACCAAAGAAACCTCGGGTAGATGATGACACTCAGGAAATGTCCCTGGCCATGGGGCAAGAGGGGGGTGAATGCCTGAAAAGGTCTTGCTTTCTGGGAGAACAAAGCCCTGACAGTCCATCCCAGCTGTAACACATGACGGGTACCTGCTGCTATCCAGCCCCTATTTCTGTTCAAATTGCAGTCTTCATCGAGAACAAAGAGGCAAGCTCAGTTCTGCAGAGGCAAAAACGAGCCAACTCAAACAGACTAGAAGAGTTTATTCCTGGGAACCTCGAGAGAGAATGTATGGAAGAAAAATGCAGCTTTGAAGAAGCCCGAGAAGTATTTGAAAACCAAGAGAAAACAGTGAGTATCACTGCTGCAAAATGGCAACACCTTGTTCCCCCCTGCCCACACCTCTACAAGCCCTTCAGGTGAGGCCTAGAGGGGGAAGAGCAGTGAATAGCAAGGGCAAAACCTGCAGGGCCAAGAGCAGCATCTGGCATGGCTCATTCTCATTCGTGATCCATCCCTCGGGCTGGGGAACTGCTTTAAAGGTTTGTCAGTCACCATTGGGATCATGGAGGGTGGTTTCCCTGCAAGTCTTTTCCTTCAATGTTGGAGTTATCCTTGTACTACTTCAGCCAGACAGTCCCCAGAAATTAGAAAACAAAGGAAACTTCTTCTCTTTTTTTTTTTTTCTTTTCTTCCCTTTGCAGATGGAGTTTTGGAAAACATACATTGGTAAGAGCTGCTTTCTTCCTGTTCAAATGATTAATATTTATCTCTCAGTGCATAAATAGCAGATAATATTGTAACAAGTGTATTCCAGCATTCAGAAACTGTGCTATGTCTCAGAGCCATGCACCTTAAATTCTGCAGACACAGAGCCTGGGCCTGTCCTATTGGTATAGAAATGGCAAGCCACAAAAAAAATCCAAAAAGGATGTCTTAGCATTTACTTTGTTTGGACATGTTTTTTGGAACAAATTTCCAAAACCTCACGAAACAAAACCAGTTCACACAGACCACTGTATCTGTTGAGCACAGGTCACGCTCTGGGCTTCTGCTTTCAGCTGTGTTATAGAGTAAAACACCACAGCAATAATTAACACCCCTTCAGCAAACAGCAAATGCTCTGTTCTCAAGCAGAGATCTCCAGATAAGGCCCAGCCTGATGAAAGCACAGCATGGATCACTGGAAATGCCATATTAAAGTGGAGCCTCACCATGATCATAGCGAACAGCTGTTTGCAGTTCACATCATTGCTCCCAAACCCTTACTTCACTGTTTTCTTTTTCCTTTTCAGTCTCCACCCCCAACAACTCCTCAGTCCCTTAACAAAAAGATTTCAATGCCCACTACAACATCTGAAAGTAATTTTAAGGACATTTCAATAAATGAACTGCTTCGTAGATTGGCAAAGTGCCCAGAACATCTCACTAAAAATCCTTAAATAATTCAGATTATTCAGTCCAGACTATGAAATAAAAAAGTTACATTTGCATTTTAGGACTGTCCTCTGAAAAAACAGCTGATGAAACTCAACACGGAGTTTGTTTCCCTGCCATAAATTAGCTCATAAAAAGTAAGGAATGCCATACATTCCTCTATCATCTAAAGTGCCTAGTTTAGTGTTCAGTTTACAAGCTGCTATTCCCAACATGCCTAGCCCACAGGAGCTCATCTCTTGCACGACACCTAAGCCCCAGCTGCCCTCACCAGGGAGCAACAACCGCAATCCTCACTGTATGTGCAAACCCCAACACTGTAACTTAGACAAGACAAAACCATTTTGTTCCAGTTTTCAGTTTTACATTCCAGCCCATTCCTGAAAACACCATTACCTGCCACACTTACTGGCAGGACACAAAACTCAGCAAGGCCTTCCCTGTCCTCTGTGCCTCGGCATAAGCATTTCAAAGGGTCTTCCCGGCCATTTAATATCACTGATTTACTCTTTCACAGTGTTAGATTGCCAGTTGTGCAATAGTGAGTATTTGTGTTAAAGCCTCAGCTTCTCAGCTGCAGGCAACTGTGAAAATAAAAGCCCTGACACAGAAGGGAAAATCTAGACCAGATAATAGTAGTACAAGACTGAGAAAGAAAGAGCAATGACGAAGGTTCTCAATTCTAATACACAGAGAGGTCTCCAAACCCAAATGGACGGATCCAAACTTTCACAGAACAAACACTACTGTTAAAATAATCCAGATTAGGATACTCTAACCACTCTTGAGGAAGTTCTTTTCCTAAATTTGTCTGTCTAACCTGGCCAAGACACAAGGTCCTGTTGAGATGTAGCATGAGGGTGACTGAAGAGGGGTTCTATGGAAAGGAGCAGAACTGACCCACACAGGACAGGGTACACAATTAGGACTCTGGGTAAAGAGCTGATAATGCCGACATCATCAGCACTGACATTGTCAGCACACTTGGGTGCCAGGGTCTGACTTATTTTTCATTACAAAGAAGGAAGCAATACAGTGTCTTGCTTGTCTTTAGTAGGAGGCTTGCACAGAGTAAGGCTCCAGCATGTGATCAGCACCAGCCGTGGTGGACACTCATATTTGTTAACTCTCCTGTCTTCTCTCCAAGATGGAGATCAGTGTGACCCCAACCCATGCAAAAATGGAGCCGCTTGCAGGGATGGAATAAATTCCTATGTGTGCTGGTGCCCAGCTGGGTATGAAGGCAGAAACTGTGAGATAGGTATGTACTGGGGGCTCATCCAGTGGTTGTTCTTCTCTACCTGAAATCCTGTGGGATCAAAGTGGGCACAGAGTTTCATCCTACTAGGGGGGTGTTTCAGGCACGTTTTGCTTTGCTGTAAGGCACTCCAGAAAAGCATAAATTCAGCCTGTTGGCAATGGGATTGCAGGGGGACGTGCCTAGGGATACAGGAGCAGATATTTCTGTCCTCTCCAGCACTTGATCACGTCCCAGGTCCAGCTCTTCTGAGCACCTGCTCTTATGCAGGGTTCAACAGAGACTCAGGCTCAAGGTCTTTGGTTCAGCTCTGGCTGCCAGCACAAATGTTGACAGAGAGACCTTCCTTTATCTCCCCAGCACAAGCCTTTCTGGGGCTGTCAACATTCAGGAACAACATGCTCACCCACTGAAAGCAAGAGTTTTCCACTGACCCTAATGGGGTCCCCATTCTCCCACTCCCCCTCTCCATTTCTCATGCCAGGATGGACAGCAGCTGCTTAGCAGGACAGGATTATCTCAACCTCCTCTCCACAGCACTCTGCTGAATTCATAACTATAATTATCAGCAGCAACCTTGATGCTGAAGGCAAACAAAAGGCAAATATTTTCCTGATGGGTTGAGGAGTTTATGAAAACCAAACAGCTGATAATTTAAGCAAGAGGGATATTCAGCTCTTATATTTATAATATAATCAGGGGCTGTGCAACTTGCATAATGTGCTAGACTCACTGCACTAATAAAAGATTCTCTTTCTAGTTGTGATTCTGGCAAGAGAGGAGTGTACGTTAAAAAGAGCATTTCAAAGCTGCATCAAATTTAAATAGTCTCATTGCAGATTTCTTGTGGAAGTGAGACAGGAGCAAAAATAGAGCTGGAAGTGAGGCGTGAAGAGGAGCTCTGTAAAAATAGTAAATGATGGCATTAAAATGGCTACAGGAAGGGAGGTCCTTGAGGAAGTAGGAGTGGAGTTAATCTGCTGTGAAGTTATTTGAAAACTCACTGAAAATTGAAAGGGCCTCTGCAGATTAGTGGTTTCCCACCTCCAAGAGATGGTGTTCCCTCCATGGAGGAGTGAGAGGTGGGGTGGGAAAAGATGGGTACAAGTCGTGGGAATCTCACTCTGCCTCAGACTGGGACATGTTTCATCAAACAACCAGCTGAAATAGGTCTACCATGTCAGGCTGCGATGATTTATTGGTATGTCAGGAAGAACAAATGGCTTTGCTGGAGATTTCAACTCAGAGCCCAGTGATAATCCCAGGACAAAGCCCTGCCTGGGTTCAGGGTTTGCTCCCATCTGACACACGGTGTTCTCTACAAGCACCCACACTGGGGCTGGATTGCCATAAGCACAAGGGGAGGAAAGCAGAACAACAGCGGGGAAATCACGTGGCTTGTAACCAAATATTTGCAGGAGTCCTTTAGGGTCAGGCTGCCAAATTTCAGACAGCACACAGTTGTTGGAGGCAGGAGACTGTGCCAGGACTCTGGGGGCCTTGTATAGGCTCCTCAACTTGCCTTCTTGAAGAATTGCCTGATGCTCCCTCATTATGGGCAGGGATGTGATTTGGAAGGATGTCCTCCTTACAAACAAATGTCTGACCAGTTGTATTTCAAAAAAGCTCTCACGGTTTCATTTTAATTTCTTTCAGACTTCACTTGTGCTATTAAAAATGGAGGCTGCAAGCACTTTTGCAGCCATGACCCACCACAGAAGGTTGTGTGTTCCTGCGCTGCTGGCTATAGACTTCATGAAGATGGAAAGTCCTGTGAACCTACAGGTTAGCTTATAAACTGTTTTTAAGATATTTGGGTTAAAGTTTTCAAGGTCTTGTCCTGGATTTAGATACATGAATCTCATAGAAATGCAATATCCTGTTGGAAACCAGACTTGTTTTCCTGCTTAGTAAATGTAAAGAGCCTGACCCTGCACCTTCCCAAAGGCAGATGTGGGGTCAGGCTTGGAGGATTCAATTTAAACATTCTTTTCTTAGCCTAGGTGGGTGGAGAAGGAGGGTAGTTGTCCAGGAATTTGTTCATAAGGCAAATGCTTGTCTCAGATGGCTTCTCACACAGGCTACTCTCCTATCTGCAGCCATGCTATATTTCTAGATATGGATCAGTAGTTTTCTGGAGGCAGAAAAGTGATGTTCAGCTACACCAGCATCCATCCAGCCAGAGCTCACTTGCATGTTCTTCCAATAGGAGCTACTATTTGGTTACTGCTTCTACACTGAGGATACCATGCACTTTTTCAGAACAAAATATGATCTTTCTAACTGTAAATCCTTCTGATAGCCCATTTCATGGCTGGTCGTCACCCAGTTATAATTACCTGAGTTGGGTGGATACAAGTAAAGCTTTATGGTGGTGTCCTCCCAACAGTGTCTATTTGTACTCAGAGACCCTCAATGACAACCAGTCAAACAAGGTGGTTTAGCTGTGGTATTGAGTGGGGTGGAAGGGAAATACATTGCTTGAGGCTGCAGCTTCATAAAGGGCTAAAGAACAGCTGGTTCTTGCTATATTCCCCAGCTTTACCCTGCTCCTGAGCTGTTACAATAACTCTTAACTACACAGACATGTGCAGACCCAACCCACTACAACACAGCAAGTTAACTGGGCACTAAGGTCTCAGAAGCACATCTGACAGGGGAGAGAGGAGACTGTGTAGAAAAATATTTCGTCATCTAAAGTCAATTTAGCATTTGATGCTGTCGTATTTCTAACACCTAAGTGTAACAGGTTTGCACATCCCAGCTTGCATGCAGGTACCTGCACAGGTGAGTTAGTTTGCTAAGATCTGACAGCTATAGCCAGGAATGATTTGAACTCTTAGAAGTTCTGGCTTTCAGCAATCAGTGTAGGAAGTATCTTAGGCTGGGAATCCTGTTAACAGAGATAATTAAGAATTCAGACCTGTGTTGCCCAATATGCTGTATCACGTTCACTGGACCAGTAAGATCATCTTTCAGGTTGGGTAATTGCCCTTCCTTCAAAAGCTTAGATTTTGTTGGCTCTGAAACCTTCATTTCCTGGCCTAACCTCATGGGTAGCAGTTGCCATCATTCAACATTTATTTAAGTCCTGTTCCTAAAGCAGACTGTTTAACAATAAAGGATGAAATCTCCGTAGGCCACACTCACATCTGATTTTACACTAATGTTTGTTTGCTCAGTGCTGTCAAAAGCTTTTCAGATGAAAGACAATGCCTGATGCTATTTACTATTTTGACTGCCACTATCAGCAGGAATTCGGCACACAGTGCATAGGAGAGAAATGGTAAGAGCTCGCCTGAAACAAGCCTGCAGATGAGACCTTCATTAACAGAGAAAATCTACAACTCTAGAAAGAGTTTATTAATGTTTTCCTCACCTTGGTGCCAAGCAGGATTATCTGTACAATTGGCAGATCTTACTTCCTGTCCTCTCCCAGCTGGACATTTGTTGCCATAGAAATGTCAGCCAAGTGCCCAGCTGCCTGACACGAGCCTCCCAGGTATGCACCACAGCATCCCACCAAGAGAAGGCACAGCTGCACCAGCCTGTCAGGCATGCATTCTCAACAAACAAGCTTTTTCCATTTTTAAAAACTGTTCAGATGTCATTTCTAAAGCCCAGAAACAATTTATGCTTTTGCTACTTTTACGTATTACCCGCACTGTGGCTCAGAGGCACATTTGTACAGGGTGCACATGGTCAACCCACTGACATGTGTCTGCCATGTCAGTCTGAAACAGGGTGCTGAGATCAGGCAGCATTTGCCTCCTCACCAGCTCTTTCAGTTGCTGTAACTCTCAGAATGACACAGTCATAACTGTGACTGTTTCGCTTGCAGTGCCGTATCCCTGCGGGAAGATCACAGCTCCTGAAGCAAAGAGCAAGCTCACCCGATCCATGAACACCTTTGAGAACTGGAACATAACCAGCGATGACCATGAGGATGCTCAGGACGAGGTGATCGACAACATCACAGAAACCAGCACTGCTGCCACCACGAAAATCACGCCGATAATTAAGGAGGGCACCCGGGTTGTCGGCGGGACAGACAGCATGAAAGGCGAGGTGCCTTGGCAGGTACCAGCTATTTCTGCAACCCTTCTGTAACCCCAGCAGTCACTCTGCTAACTCTTCCTCTCTGAAGGCAGGATCATCTTACTTTTAAATACCCAAAGCCCATCTCTGAGGTTAGAATAGCACTAGGTCTCAAGTCTAACAGGAACATAGTTTCTTTCTGTACACAGTTTTATGTCACAGTAAAAAAAGTTGCCTGGATGGGGGTCTACCCTGGCAAAAAAGCCACAAAAGCTTTACCTGGTGGGGCACAAAGGATTTGGTACTGAGCTACAGCAACAAATTGCCCAGTAGTCCATGAATTTACCAAAATTAAGGTGAAGCCTGAGGGAGGGGAGCTTTGCAAGTAACAACGCAGCTCAGTTTTCAGTTCCATCAGTTGCAGCAGGTCATAGAATCACAGAATGGTTTGGGTTGGAAGGATCATAAAGATCATCTATTTCCAACCCCCTGCCATGGGCAAGGTCACCTTTTGCTAGTTCAGGTTTACACAAACTCATGGTTGTGATATCCTCCTGCTCCCACAGGTTTACCTGGTGGACAGTAATAATGTGGGCTTCTGTGGGGCATCCATCATCAACGAGAAATGGGTGGTGACAGCAGCGCACTGCCTGAAGCCAGGCCATGACATCACTGCTGTGGCAGGTGAGCACCTTGGGCAGCACTGGGACAGAGCAGGGGAGAGGCATGAGCGTGGCACAAGTTGCTATAGGGCACAGGGGCCCCAGTTGTAGGTTGCAGCATTTCATCAGCCTGGTCCCTACAAGTACCACCACCTCTGGTGGGAGCAGTGAGCTGGGTCTGGCCTTGGTCCCAAAGCCACGGAGCTGCTGGATCATATTGTAGACACAGTTGAACCTGACCACAGGCAAGCTCACCTGAGCCAGACATCCAGGATGCTTTAAAGCTCTACGGACTTCAGTCAAAACGCTGCCTCATGAGCTGGTGTGGTGGATGTTTTTCTCTGCTGGCCACGCAGAGATAAACTGGAGAGTTCTGATCTTGGAGACAGATCACACTGTGTTTTCACACAACTCTCAGAGAACTCTCAGGATTTGTGTGGCTCCTTCAAGAGGGCCATCAGTAACCTGACTACCTCCTTGTAAGGAAAAGATGACTACTTTTGCTCCTAACTTTTTAAAAGTAAATAGAATTTATGTATGAGATAGAGAAAGAGGGCTGGCATGTGGGAAAGCTTGTGCTTGTACAACAGGGTATCTGGGGAGTTAGACAGGGGCTGCATAGCCAGGCTGCACAACGGGTTATGCTGCTATTTAAAAAGACAAATGTGTCCCTGCTTGAAAAATGGTGTTTCGCCCTGACTGGTGGCACCCAACGGTGCCAGACCTCCTGCTAGGAAGCCTGCTGATAACTCAGTGTGGGGCCTTGGTGAGCATCAAGGTGCCACATTTCATAGCTGTGGCAGAATCAGCTTCCCCAAACTATTTGTTTCTCCCCTGTATGAATATCTACATAGGTTACACCAATAGGTACAGAAGGGAAACAGTGACATGGTTAGTAATTGCTACCAGCAGGACTGAGAGTTTCTACCTACACAAATGAGCTCATCAAAAGGGCTCCAGCTGCACTTCATCTGCCATGCTAACAAGGTAAAGCTCTTGAGTGTGCCTGGCTGGACCCTGGATGCTTTGTGCCATGGGGCTGGGCACTTCTGCCAGGTCCCGGTAGGACGAGGCTCACAGCTTGCACACAGCATTTCTTGCTATCTATTTCCAGGCAGTTTTGCTGGAAAGCTGAGCACAAAGTCCAGCCTTGCACCCACTAATGTGGAAAAGCATAAAATGCCCAATGCAAAAACAGTTTTCCCCCCCCAGAAAAGCACATTTCCACCTGGATAGAAGTTTTGTGTTTCCTGCACATGTATGCAAACTACCTCTCCTTTCAGGCTCTCTCCTGAACTTCACACACTCCCTCTGTTTAGGATACATTATCAGCCAAGTCCCCTTGCTCTCCCTTCACACCAGTCTGCGGCACTGCTGGGTTTCCAGGGCAGATTTTGGCCAGACAGCAAGTCAAGAAAGCAAAATATGGTTTTGCAGGGCTCCAGGGACTATTGAATTTGTGCCTGCACCATGTACACAGCATGGGCAACATCAGAGTTCTTCACATCCATTTGTGCTCTGTATATAACATCTTAGGAGGCCCAAAAATCTATAGTAGGAGGTGGGAGAGGCATTTCCATCCCCTGTGCATCTTTGCCTCTCCACTTTCATCCCTGAATCCTATTTTTAGGTCCCCAGCAGTAACAAGCAGCCGTAATGTAAGAAAAACCATCGGAAAGTCCCCTCCACATCTGTCTTGCATTCACAGTGTACAAATACAGCCTGCAAAGGAGCTGACATTCACACTCCGCCGCAAAAAAACCCTCCCAGAGCACAACGGCAGCACCAGCCACCCCTCCCACCTTCGCCAGCATTGGCGTGACCGCAGGAATCTAGCTCACCTCTCTCGCAGGCTCCGTGCTGCTCCTCGCAGGCAGCCGCAGCAGGCACAGGACACGGACAGGGCCAGCAGTGCTGCAGATATTGTTTAGAGGAGACGATATATTCTGGAGATCACAGCAGAGCGTGTAGAAACCCCGCAGCAGGGGTTAAACGCGTCCTGCGCCTCTGGGGCTGCGAGAAAGCAATCGGGAATACTCATCCTGCTCTCCAGCCTTCAGCACGGGCAGCACGCGGGCAGGAGAAGGGATACGACTACCGGCAGACCCAGATCTGCCCATTCGCCGACCTGAGACCACAGAACATTTTCCCTTCCCTCCTCTACCTGTTACACAAGCCGGGAGGGGAGGTAACAGGCTGCCAGCAACTCAATCACAGGAACCTGAAGCTGCCGGCAGCAATTGCGAGCAGCTGAGCCTCGGGCGGGCGGTGGAAACTCAGGCACCTGTGAGCACCAGGATGTGGCATTTTGTAGCCTCCTGCACCCCATTCTGCCCCGTGGCTGTATGGTTTAGAGAAGGGAAGGTCAGGTTTCTTTTACTAATACGTTATTTATTTTAAACCAAGATTTTTCATCAACGGGTTTTGTTCCCTTTGATGCAAGAAACAACATACCCCTCTTTGAGGGTGCTAAATCCCCCAAACAGCCCCATTGCTACTAACTCTGGCAAAGCTTCTGGATCTCTGGCACACGATTGGACGATGTGTGCCCGATGTCACACCTGTGGGTTCAGGTTCTGCCAGCTGCAGAGGGGAGGGACAGAGGAGGCACTGCCGTGATGAAACCTCCAGCACGCTTTAACAAGGAGCAAGCAGCCTGGCCAGTAGCAGTCTCCCAGCAATCCGAGGGCTCACCTCTTTGCAGCCACTTGGCCGGGCTGGAATTGCATTGGCATGACCTCGCCAGGGCATGATCACCGGTCTGGCCACGGAGGGATCAAGCCCAAATCACACTTGTCTCTGCAGGTGAACACAACACTCAGGAGGATGACCACACAGAGCAGCGGCGTAAAGTGGTGAAAGCCCTTCCCCACCCCACATATGACAGCTCTATCAACGAGTACCACAACGACATTGCCCTCCTGGAGCTGGACGAGCCCCTCGTTTTCAACAGCTACGTCACCCCCATCTGCCTCGGCAGCCGGGAGTTCACCAATGCCCTGCTGAAGCAGGGGACGGGGACGGTGAGCGGCTGGGGCCGCCTGCAGTACCGCGGCCGGCCGGCCACCACCCTTCAGGTCGTCAGGGTGCCCTTTGTTGACCGGCCGACCTGCCTCAAGAGCACCTCCACCACCATCCTGCAGAACATGTTCTGCGCAGGTTACCCGTCCGGGGGCAGGGACACCTGCGAGGGGGACAGCGGAGGGCCCTACACCACTGAGATCGAGGGCACCTGGTTTCTCACAGGGATCACCAGCTGGGGTGAGGAATGTGCCAAGCCAGGCAAATATGGCATCTACACCAGGGTCTCCAAGTATGTGAAGTGGATAAAGCAAAACACGAAGCTGGCTTAACCTGAAGGAGTGTTATGGTGTGCTGGGGAGGCTACACTGTGCTGGGGGATGGACTGGTTGGTTGAAGAGAGACCCATAGCAATCTCCACGTTTTTGAGAAATCATTGCGGTTTAATAAACATTTCTGAATGAAATTAACTTCTGCTTTTGGAAGGCAAAAGTTAAGGGAACACAATGAAAATGTGGTAATAAAGAAATAAAAAGCCCTTTTAATGGTCCATGACTGTATTCCTGAATGCACTGGCACTGCTGAGGTGGTGTAAGTCCCCAAATCCCAAATGCAGAGGTTGGTGTGGATGAGCTGGGGCATGGCTCACACGTGCCACCATGCTACCAACATTGCCCACAGCTGCCACATGTCACTGTGGGCAAGGGAAGCCCAGCAGGCACTGGTGCCTCAGACACCAGCACCCACCACCAACCCAGTAGGAGGAGTCCATGAGGGAGGTGAACACGCACAGCAGTGCACCCACATTGCTCTTGGCCAGATGTTTTCACATGAGCCAGGCTGAGATGGATCACAAGCAGCAGGAAATACTCCTCCTGCTTGAGGACAGCATAAAATTGACTGCAAAAATTACCTAAAATATGTATAAAACTCATCTAAAGGTAGTGGTGGTCCTTATGCTAATGATTTCTGCTGACCCATGTTAGGATTGTAAAGGGAACTGCTTAGTGCTTATTACCTGTCCTGGTGCTTATATTTATCATGTTAAAGTAGAGACTGCAGCAACAGGCACTGCTGGTAGTGATGGAAAGTGTGCACTGGCCTCCCCAAACAAGCTTGTGGGAGGTCCCCTGAGCACAGGCAGCTTGGGACACCCCAGAGGCAGACAGCTGCCTGGGAGACACCTGCCCCATGCCCAGGGTGGGCACTGGCACTGAGACACGGGCAAAGGGAGGTGACATTCCAGGGAAAGGTGATGCTGGGCAGAGGCCCTTTGCCAGGGTGATTCAAGAGGGTTTAGTTCAGTTCCCAGCTTCAAGGGAAGGGAATAATCCCAGAGGAAGGGAGGTTTACCTCTGATCATGCTGGTTCACCTTGTACCTCTTTCCACAGAAAAATCCAGAGGTGCCTGGGGAAACAGCGCAGCCTTTGGGAACCACACTAGGAAGTCTGACGTGGGCAGCTCGTGCACAGGCTTTACCATGCTGCAGGCACCATGCATGGGACACATCCCTAGAGGCAGAACCCACTGACAAGGGTCTTATCCCTCCCCGCTGGAAAGATGTGTCCCCAAGACCACTTCCCTCCCACCGGGAAAAGGGCTGTTGTTGCCCACATAGCCCCCATGGACCCACCCATGAGAACAGCCCCGTGGTCCTCAGCCCAGAGGTCCCTCCTGGCAGCGCTGCCCAGTGCTGGAATGAAGGGAAGGCTGGGGATGGCGATGCCCTGAGCCGTGCTGGGATGCAGAGGAGGCTGAGGAAGGAGACAGCCTGAGCCAGGGTGGGATTTCAGTACTGCTCTTTCAGACGTCAGTATGAGCATTTGGGCTCCTCTCCCAGTTTCGTTGCCACTACATCCAGCAAGCAGCTAATTGGATCATCTGCCACTGATTTACCTTAAAATCAAAATGTATATAAGAAGGTTTTAGTTGTTCCAAAGAAATAAAAACCAACACTGGGAGGATTCATTTTTCTCTAGAATTATAGCAGAGGTATCTTTAAACAGAATTGCATATTCTCATATGGATTTATTTAACAAGTTTTTAATCTTTAAATATAGATTTAACACATTTTTTTACAGGTACATATACAATATAGTTCATTTAAACTTGCAGTCAGAGAAAATTCTCTACTGTAATTTATACATATACATGAAGAGCCTAGTTCAACAGCATACTCAGGGTAACATATCATGTCGTGTGCAAAGTTTTAAATGTTAAAAACCTCAGACTGTACATTCAGATTTGCAGAACTTATCAACCTCATAAATTAATAAAAGCTTAGATTTAAAACTATGGAAGACAAAAAAGATTAAAACCATTTAATATGCAATGTGTGCTATGTTTGAGACAAATATTTACAGTTGTACCTCAAAATGTGTACTGTTAACACAAGAATTGTTACTACTATAAACAGCCCCGACAGTAATTTAAGACACTCCTATTTTTCCACCTAACAAGTGCATTGTGACCAATTTTAAAGTAGATGAAAAGAACCTTCAGTGGCTTAAAACCCCTCTGCTGTGATTGCCAGTGGCTGAAGGACACTGGGATCTTTCTAGGTCTTATGGTGTTGCTCAGTTCAGACTCAGCTGGTCATGTTTTTGAGGGTGTAAGGGAGTTACCTGCAATACTGGCCACCCAAAGTGGATAAATGTCCACTGTGTGATGGGGAACCCTCAGGCAACCACAGCCATCAAATAGTTCCACAATTCCTCCATACAAAAATGGTCACAAAAACCCTAAAACAAACCCCAGTATGTTTTAACTTAACTTAGGACTGTGTTTAAGAATTGGTTCACAAATAAAAGTCATAAAGGTCCCCCTTTAGTCCACAGCATAAACATTTCATTTGGATGGGACAGAGCAAATTCACTACTGCATGCACACTATTAACCCTGTTCTCCACACAGTCAGGTGCTCTTTGCACATATCTGCTTAAAAGTTCAAACCAGCTGTACCTAGCAAAACTAGACAAAGAAACACAAAATTAAATTGTGAGTGTTCAACATTCTTTTTCCTGTCTCAAAAATTAAATTGTTAAAGATGCTGAAAAGCACAGTCTTATCACAAGAACATCCTTAGTGCAAACATGGACATTTAACTTGGATTTATGGCACGTGTTCCAAAAGTACATACATTAATGTAAACTTCAACACTTGCTAGATACAGGTTTCAGCCTTGGGGCGCTTTGGGACCCTAAGTGATTGGCGACAACCCTGAGTTGTCAGTTTGACCTGATCCAAACCTCACTGAAATCAATGGGACTGACTGCAATGAGCTGGAGTCAGACCCTAAGTGCAAAAAGAGGATCTTTAGCGTTATTGCATCTTCACATGTGAGTCAGCCAGATGATGCTCTTACAGAACATTACATTCACATAGCTGAAGTAGATATTTAAGAAAAACCCACCCATAAAATCAATCAAGACATACAGCTTCTTTTTTTGGTGTTTTTTTTTCTTTTTGGTTTACCAAAACTCAACTCTTTTATTTGCAACTTCAACAGTTGTCAGCTAGTAAGTAGGCAAAGCCTACTTTAACCTGTAGAGGAAGTTTCAAGCATCTAAACAAAGTGTCAGGAAACTGTAGTGTACTTCTCTGATGAAACATGATGGATGTCATGGAAAAGCAGCAGGTAAAATTAATAAAATACCGTACTTTCCATAGGCAAAAATAAAGAAATAGCAGAGAATGGCTTCCTTTATGAGTATGAGAAGCTGCTTAGGACCCCAGTCCTGTTCAGTGCAGATGAAGCTGTGGAGGTCTGTGAATGTGATGAATAGTACAGGACAACTCCAACTATTGTGCTATTTCTCTGTAACACTTAGTTGAAAGCTTCCCAAGAGCATCGAAAATAGGATGCTACTAGTTCACCCTTAATTCAAGGGGAACTAAACTTTCTTGTGTTACACAGGGCAGCATCTATAAAGTAATGGAGAATGATGTTAATATTAAAGCATCTGAATCCAAGAAATACATTGTTCCCTGTAATCATGTAACATTTGTATAACATAAAAAAAAATAAGTGAACTCCTGCAGTTCTCCCTAAAAGCTGAACTCCCACTGGCTTCAGTGAGAGCCTTTACTAAGGCAGGACCACAGGGTTTGACTCATTTCCATCATCTATCATTTCATTATCACAGCAAGGCCAGCTGATATCTTCTCTAGACTCCTTATTTTGTCAGGCTCAAAATGGTTTTCTGTGGCGTTACTAAATATCTGTTCAGTGAAGCTGGCTGGGATCTCAGGTCGTAGGAGGAGACCCTGCTTTACGTTTCAAAGGCCAAAAAGAAATCAGCATTGCCTTTAATGGACCCTGCATAAATACAAAAGCCTGTGGCTGCAATCATTAAAGTGCATGAGTGATAGTGCAAACAGCTGCAAACTACAAGTGGCATTTTAACCAGAACTTAGACAAAACTTGCGCAGTTCAGCCAACATGCTTATGCCAGCCTGCGAGAGCTCAAGAGTTCAGCCACATACAATAAATACCCTGATCTGGCAGATGTGAGCCACGAAAGGGTTGCCTCAAGCTCACCACAGTCAAGAGGATGATCCCCAGCACCCTGGCCAGCAGGAGCAGAGGACATGCAAGCTCAGTCCCTTCAGGCACTACCAGCGGGGGAAACCTTTGCTCAGCTTTATGGCATGAAGAGCACACACAGGGGATCCCCTTAAGGCTTGGAAGAGATAATTTGGCAAGTGGGGTGTTAAAGCAAACTAGGAGAGGGTCTGGTGTATAGAACAGGTGTCCTTAAATCACAGAATTACAGAATCACAGAATGGTTTGGGTTGGAAGGGACCTTAATGATCATCTAGTTCCAACCCCCTACCAAGAACAGGGATGCCACCCACAAATTCAGGTTGCTTGGGGCCCCACCCAACCTGGTCTTGAACGCTTCCAGGGATGGGGCTAAACCTAGTGGGTCCTGCCTTTGGCACAGAGCATCCTTCCATGCCTGCTCTGAGTGCTCTGGACTCAGGACAAATTCTACCATACCATTTTTTTTCTGTTTAAAAGAATTTGAAAGTTGTAGCAATGTTTCTTTTATATTTATAATAAGTAAAGGCATTTATCACTGCTTCTACTTTTCACTCCAATCCCTTCCTTTATTCTAAAGTCCTTTCAGACTACTCTATTTCACGCTCTCTTTAAAAGAAATCAGTCTCACACAATCTCCATGCAGCGAGTGGAAATTAGACACTCGCCCTTCTCTCTGCCTGGCTTTTAAAGTTCAGGTGAAAAAAGTTAAACCTTGCTGTGAAAATCTGGGACCAAACCTGTTTGTTTTAGCTTGCATCTGTTTACCACTGCTGAGAGAAAAGATTAGCAGGGACAGAGCTTAATCTCGATGAGAGGGGAGGCTGCTCTGCTGCTGGACGTGAGCACTGTGTCACTGAAGAGAAAATAAGTCACATCTACTTTCAGTTACAGCAAGGACCTCATTGCTGCTGACCCCACTCTCCCTTTGCCATGAAGCTGCAGCACAGCTAAGAGGTGAGATGCTTCTCCTTTCACTGACAGACTGTCAGTGCTGTAAATTGTGATCTTTGGCACATAATCCACCAAGGGACATGCAGAAATATTTTGTCTCCTGCCCTACTGCGGAAGAGGAGTTGGGATTGTAATGCTGCAGCCCTCATCTTCCCTGAAGAGATAATCCCATATTTTGTTAATTCATAGCAAAACCAAGTCAGTTGACCAGGCAATGCCTGACAGCTCTAGCAAGGCAGCTGGTACTATCAACACATGGGTGAACCTCAGCAGTAGTTATTTTCTGAGTATTGCTCTTTCTGAGCAGTGTTCTCTCCAAATTTTTCTCATTTTGATCATTTAGAGATCTGTGTGTAATCCCTTTCAATACAAAACTTTTCCTATGGCACAAAAAAAAAATCCACCATGGATTTGCACAGAAGAGTGAATAAATCTGTTCAGAAGAAAACAGCAAGGACTAAACTCAGAACTTAACAGCTCAACCTGGTCCAGAAGGAAAACTTGTTTTCAAAATAATCTCCAAGCCAGCTGTCTTCCTCCCAAAAAGCCTCCTGGCTTATACCCAGGCCAAGATTTACGAGAGGATGGTGGATTTGCAAAGCTAGAGGTGGCCAGGCAGTAGGGCATGGACCTTTGCTAAGTTAAAATGGGTAGCAAAAAGTTCCCTGTAACTTCATTATGATTTGTATTGACTCAACACTGGAATAATTAGCAGGAGGGAAAGGAACTGCTCATAGGTGTGCAAGTATCAGACATCCTGTTGTGGGAGGTTTTTTTTTTAGGGCTACAGCATAAATTTAAGAAAAAAGCTGTGAAGGTAAGGGAACCATGTAATCTATTCAGCTAAAGGCTTTGCACTGAAAAAACATCCTCAAACTCAGATTTGTATGAATTCTGTTATGCAATTCTGGACACACTGGACATATATTTTTATTTATTAGGGGGACCTGGCCTTGGAATGGGCTGCCCAGGGAGGTGGTGGATTCTCCATCCCTGGAGATATTTAAGAAGAGACTGGATATGGCACTTAGTGCCACAGTCTAGTAATGGCGGTGGTAGTGGATCAAGGGTTGGACTTGATGATCTGAGAGGTTCATTCCAACCCGGCTGATTCTGTGATTCTACGAATAACAGATGCAATGTCCCCATGAAGGGCCAGGACTGCCTCTCCCCCAGGACTGAAGTGATTCCAGAATGCTCTAATCTCTTGGGGACCCCACAACATGTTAATCATGTGTACACCCTGCTTACATGTAAAACCGCATTTCAGCACAAGCAGTTCATAGAACAAGAGGGTTCCAGTGCTCCCTCCTGTCCCTACTTTGCTCTACAAGGTTGGCTGCCTAATTCTCCCTGTGCTATATTGGAGCAAGAGCTCCATCTTCTGAAGAAGCAGAAAAGAGCCCAATCCAGACTGCATTCCTGAGGAGTCAGAGGTACAGTGTCACCTACAGTGTGAAGTGACCAGCCCACAGAGGAAAGGGAATTGCCAAATGCAAAGGTACTGTCTGAAAGTCAGTTTTCAGAGTGCAAGTTGCTTATGGCTATAAGGACATGTCGCTGAAAAGCTCTAGGAATAGCTCTAGGAAATAACATGAAAACATCCTACATCATCCCACAATATTGCCTGGAGTGCACATAAAATTAGAATCATGCCTTGAGACTGCAGGCACGATCAGCAATAGCAAAAGAGAACAGAATTACCTTCACAGGGAAAACAGAGCCTCAGTGCTGTGACTAAACCCTGGGACACGACTGGAAAGCATCTGGGCAGTGGTGTGGGACTCACAGGAGGAGCTTTCTGTGGTTTCACCTTTTCAAATTCTCCTTAGTTTGTACTCAGCAAATTTTTAAACTAGTCTGGATCTGTGAGTCTCTAAGCTTTCAGGGATATGACCACTGACAAAGCAAACTGAGATTCAAAGTTTGCCAGCACCCTGTTTTTGAGTTGCATTCACAGCTGCAGAACCCTCCTGCACAGAACATGGTGAGATGGGATAGCTATACATGCAGAGAAGATCAAGGTAGGCATAACTGCATCTTGAAAACAGGGTGCCAGCAAAATTTGAACACTGGTTAGCAAACTACTCTTTACATAAAGTCAGAAAACCTCCAACCTGTGACATTTGACTGCCCTTTAACAAAGGGGATAAAAAATACCTTCCTGTATAGGAAGGATTTCACTGAAATATAGTGAAAACCATCAAGAGCTGTCTGGAATTCTAAGCCTTTCAGAAAGGCTTCCTTCATGTTCATCAAAATAATAGATTTTGACAAAAAGGAAGTATTTAAAGAGAAAACTCCTTGTTAAATTTGCTTCATATAGTCATAACTAGTGTATTTTTTCTTTTTTTTTTTTTTCTAATGGACTAAGTCTGTGTGGGTTTCCTGAGCTGTTCCCATCTCAAACCCTGGTCTCCCATTTCCAGTGAACAGCATGGTGATGAGGCAACACATGGAGTGGTGATGCTGCATACATGGCAAGGGCAACAGGCTGCTCTTAAGGCATTTTCTTGTGTCCTCTGTTATGCTTCCCTACCTATTTCTGTGTACATTTACAGCTAGAAAATGTGAAATATTGTTTTATGAGACAAGAAGCCTTTGGGTAAAAGCTGGTAACCTGCTTATTATAAAATTTATCTAAGGATGGATTAACCAGCAGGCAGCAATGAGGGCAGGAGTGAGGCTGCAGGGATGAAGTATTGCCTTTAGAGTGCTGGGGGTCAGGCCACGATGTCTTTTGCAGCAGGAGGAGATTTTGCCTAGGTGTCTCCTGTTCACACGGGGTTTGGGCTACAGCAGCGAGTAGGCAAAACAGTCACGGGAATCCCTGGTCAGACTCCATCTCTTCTCCTGGATCTTCTACCCAGTGCTCTTGCAAAGAAATCTACGTTTTTAAATGCTTGGTTTTAATTTACTAGAGCCTAAAGTCTCAGAAATGTCTTAAGGTGTTACAAAACAAAAAAAGAAAGCTTAATTTACTACTTTTACAGGCTTTGGAGTAGCTGCTTGCTTTTCTATTTTTCCTGCAGAGGCATATGCAGCCAGATTTAGTACATCAAGTGTAATGCAAATGGCTTAAAAGACCTGATTTGAGATAAGAAATATTTCTGCTAGGCGTGCTATATAATACCTGCAACTTTGGCATTCCGAAATCTGCAGTCACCGACTACTATCTGCAGACTGTGGACAGGAATCCAGCCTTCTTTTCTTCTGTTTAAGTTTTTCACCAACCTTTGAATGACAACAGCATTAGTAAAAGAAACCAACCAACTCAGGAGCAGTTGGTCACACTCTACACAACTGGGAGTGCAACCAACAGTTCGTTCAAACCAGGGAAACATTTTAACAGGAGCTGGGCGTGCATTTAAAGTAGTCTTTCCACCTAAACTTAGGAACCTAATTAAAAAGCCTACATTGGGAGCACATCTGCCTTAGGCAACTCTCTAGTCAATGGAGAGGAACAGGACTCTCTCTCTCTCCTCATCCTGCCTGAGACCTCCAGAGATGCCAGTGAGGAAAACTGGGTACTGATGCAGCCAAGGGCAATTACTTTCCTCACTCCTCTGCTATTCAGACTGGTGGGATGAATTTAGTCAGGGTACTATAAGTAAATTAAAGCTAAGACTTAGGCAGCTGGAAATACTCATAAATGACATCTCTCTGTCTCACTAACGCAGTAAATTTGTATGAACAAAAAAGTTTGGTGTGAGAAATCTCTGACTGCCACTAGTCAAAATCTGCAGGAGAGGTGAACATTCAATAAACCTGAGATGCTTTGCTAACAATAAACTGAATTTTGCAAAATGCAGCAGGAGTAGATGATCATTGCAGATCCCTTCTAACTGAAATATTCTATTTTATCCTGTTTGAATTTCCCTTGAAGTGCAAGGGCTGTAGCTGTCAGACAGGAATCCTCTAAGGGGCATTCACATCTGTGAATCTGTGGGCTAATGCCTGCCAAAATCTGATCCAGGTTGCTACTAAAATCCCCCTTCCCACACTCCAAACAAGGCATTAGCACACTGCTCTCTCTCCTACTGAGACCTCAGGCTGGCTGATGACAGCTAGTCAGAATCAGCCTGGAAATAAGAGACAGCCAGGAATCTCAGCCAAATTGCTACAAATCTTGGGAGAGGGCATGCTGCCCTCCCAGACAAGGAGACTAATGGTTCAACAGGCAGGAGGCCTGGGATGGTCATTCCCCAGGTGATGCTCCCAGATGTAAGGAGAAAACCAGTTATAAGGTGTAATCTTGTGAGCCACAGCTGTAAATACAACAAAGATGGTCTGCGGTCATCAGACAAGATGTACTTAACACTTGTACAGCTGTTTGAGGGAGGAAAATGTCTTGCAATTATTCAATATTGCCATTAATAATAAGCCCAGAGGAACAAAGCCAGGAGCTGGGCTGGGGTGTGCAAAGGGCTTGAACTCAAAGCACCATCTGAAAAGTAGGAATAGGGGCTGTGAAGCTACTGGTAAAACCCACCTCACCCAGACACCCATGGCAAGAGAAGTCCTGACATGTTTTCCCAGAATGGCATCTAGTCTTGGCAAGGGAATGAATTCTCCAGCTTTCTGGAATAGTCTAAAACTTAATCAGAAACTGCAATGGGTGTATCACCAGGCAAGCAACATTTTAAGGGAATAACTTGCAGGCTCTTAGAGATAAGGCAAAGTTGTCCTAAAATACCTACCACTGTCCCTCACCATCTTCATGCACAAGCTGAATTTCATCCCCGTTTTTCACCAGCAGGTCCTCTGATCCTCTCCTCTTGCAGTCTGCAAGGGCTTTGTATTTTCCTGGAGACTGTGGCAGAATGAAAACCTTATCTTATTTAGCTGCATTTCATATCACACAGCTGTTATTTCTGACTGCCGCAGGGAATGTGACAGAGCCATATCAGCTACATTAATTAAAATTATTTCAAGAAACTGTGGGTGAGACATCTTCTCATTCCCCAAATTGAGACATGGAAATTCTGAGAGACATGGACAAGATACATCCATTATCCAGTGAAGACAAACAAAGCAAGATGACTGAAAATGGCAGCACCTCAAGCTTTGAGACTATTGCATATCTACTAACCAGCTGGTTCCCATCCTCCTCTTCGGTGTCCGAGCAGTTGGAGAGGTACTGGTTACCCGACCACTCCTCCAGCCCCTCACAGATTTCCAGGGACTGAGACATTCCTGGCCAGCCTGCAAGACAACGTGCAGCTCAGTTTGGGGGAACCACAGCACCTGCAAAGCATGCCCTGAAGGGAGGGGAAGGGTCTGTACTTCGGTGGGGCTTGTTCTGTGGGGACACGAGCCCACTGTCCAACATCACCGGGCTGGTGCGCTCTGAGTCGTTCTCTTCGGAGCTTATGGAGGCTCTCTGCTGCTTTCTGAATGGTTAAAAAAATAAAGAAATAAATCTTAGTTTTACTTTATGAATGAACGCAAACTCCACCAGGTTTTGTAAAATGAAGTCAGAAGTAATACTGGCACCCCGTAATCTGTGTTTCTATAAAGGTTAAGGACTTCAGTGCCTGGTTTTAATATTTTTGGGATGGGAAATAAAATTGCTGAAATATCTCTACCCCTGAATTTGAGCACTGGTTTTGATCTTTGTCTGCATTTGTCAAGGAGCTGCAGCTCAGGCTGTGCTGCCAGGCTCAAGGGTGCCCCTCACAGACCCTGCCCCCAGACCACTGCCACCAAAGGATGAGTAGCAGTACACCCCCTCCTGTCCCCTCCCCAGAGGTCTTAGGCAGAAATAGGGAGAAAATGGGTACCACAGGGAGCCCCCAGTCCAGCTCCTGGCACTCACCCATCACTCAGCTGGGAGGAGAGTGGGATCTGGTCTGTGCCTGAGCCAGGCTGCTGCTTCTCTACTGCAGGGAGGTCAAACACCAGCTTAAAATCCATTTTTTATTAGTAACTGTCACACTTGATGCATTACTTCAAAAATTACACCTTTTTTACAACCCTATTGATTTCTCTTCAGAGAAAAACAGACCTATGGACTTTGCAAAGCACAGAGTTAGTTATGATTAAGATGGCATGTTAGCACAAATCCAATATTGAGCATGCTACTGAAGACCATAATATGCTTAAAATTAGGCATCTGTTATGTATCTTGTTGAATTAAGCCTCTGATAACAAATGTGAAATAATCCCCAGGGTAATGATGGCCAAAAAAATGTACTTCTGTAATTAATTTTCACATAAGCACCTGGCCTTTACCGCTCCAAGTTATGTTATTTCCCTGTAATGTAAGGTCTCACTCCAGTATTTTGCTACCAGGCTTCTGCAAATCAATTCTCTAGTGAGAATTAGTGGATTTGAAGATTAACAATGTGAAAATAGGAAAGGTTCTACTGCAGAGTGAATGCCACAGAGATATTGGTCAAATGTACCTTTTATAAGCTCCTGCTGCTTGAACAAAATTTTTCTTATTTCATTCAACCATGCCATCTTCAGATCTACTGTTTGGGCCTAGAAGAAGAGAAAACTTTTGGAATATCAAATTAAGATCTAAGAATAAAATTTTACTTTTCTATGTTGTAATTATCCAAAATCCTCATTTTTCCATTTTAGACTCTTGATCTTTTAAAATTCGTGATTCCCTTTACATCCAGGCAGAGCACAGTGGAAATTGTAGAGCTATCACTACAATGTAAGGAGTGCAAGCAAAAGCACATGTGTGCATGCATCTTATCGCTTTTACAAAATACCTAAATACCTTTTTACAAAATACCTAAAGGGCCAAAACTGCCTTTTAAATATATGTATACTTGGCTACATACACTTGCTTAATGAATTTAAGTTGGTTCCTGTGTCATAACATGGAGGAAAAAGGTTGGCAGAAGTCAAATAAAAAAAAAAAAAAAAAAATCAGTTGACAATGTACTCATTATGAGTTTTCCTCTGAACAGCCTGTTAGTCAAACATCTCTCCATCAGAAATTTTAATTCAGGATGCTACAAATGGAAAAAAAAAAAAAAAAATCAAGAAGGAATCAGGTCCGTGGGGCTACTATTCTGTAGATGAGTGAAAAGACTACTGGGAATAACAGGACAGAGGCTAAGCCTTTGCTCAGGGAGCAACTCTGACATCTTAATTATGCAGGAGCACATGTGGCCTGTGTCCATCAAAGAACTGGGCCCATTTCCAGCTCAACTCACAGAAGGTATTAAGCACAGTAAAACATTTTTTTCAACTACAGTTCTATTTGAGATTTCATCTGGAATAAAAGGCTCTATTTCCAAGGGGCAATTCTGTCTCTATTTTTAAGTGACTTTAGTTCTGGAACGGACACCAAGGACCAGCCACTGGGACAGATCAGTGAGCACTGACATGGGCAAAGAGTGAGAAGAAATGCAAGTTAAATGTCTGATAATCCCATCAAGATCAATGGGACACATTCTCTTAACACTGCTATGAGGATGCACAAATATCCAGATTTTTGAAGCTACAAACCTGCACAACATAGACCTCTTCTCGCCCACTGTACCAGATCTCAAATTTCCGATGATCTCCTTTCACATTCTCAGTTATTCCAACTGCATTCATCTGCAAATCCAAAAGAAACAAATAAATGAAACATACTACAAATCTCTCCCTCTTCCCTAGGAATCCAGCCTTTTGGCAGCATGCTAAACCTGTTTTCACCCAATTTAACACATTTCATCAATTTTAATTTCAGTAGCAAGTGAAAGTCATTATCCAACTTATCCCCCCAACTTTCTGTCAGCTTGCTTCATTTGGTTAATCTTTCCAAAACCAGTCAATGGACCTTAGGGAACTTTTCATTTTGGGAATCACTGGAACTAACTGAAGCATCATCTCATACCTCTTTCAGCATGGAATTTTGCAGATGAGGGATATGAAGCTTTATAAATACATGACACATTATTTCTGCCATATTATTCTTTATCTACTCATTAATTCTGTTTTCCTCTGTCAGTGATAATTAAAAGCCATTGTGAAGCCTTTAGCTCCTTTAGGAGTTTCAGTTCAGTGTTCTTTGGTCCCTCACCATCCCTGTAGTTGTGATACTACCCCAAGGTTTCCAAAAGAAAGGTAAATTTTTGGATATTCAGCCTGAGCTGCCACAAATGTGGCTTTCAGGACACACACAGGCTGATGGAAGAATGCTGCTGTACCTGGGTACCTGTTATCACCAACCACTTTTGATAATTTGGATGAAAATACCAAGGGCCCAAATCGTTCAGAATCTGCACATTGTGACCCACCTGAACGAGTAGCTCAAACTATGATTAGAAACGAAGAAACTCTTCAGCAACAGGAGACCTCTGACCCCCCGCTGCTGAACATGCCATGAAGATGAAAAATGCTTCAATACCTGATATCACATAAACCATCCTCTCATTTAAAGCAGAGTTTGCTGGGCAATTTATCGCTGAACAAAGGATGGCCAAAAATAACTCAAGGCTTATGTGTTTTGAAACAGATGTAATAATAATGGTATCATCTATCATAAATTATTCACGCAGACTGGGTTAGATAAATCCAGTATAACCACAAATGAAGCCTTAGAAATAACATCTGTTTAACATTGCTGGTCCTCCTTGATAAAATGTGCATACTCAGATCTTTTGGTCTGAAAGACTATGATGATTTACAGATTAGGTCACATGGACAAATGTTCTGTTCCAACTTTTTCAAATGCTGGTGCCCATTTTCAGTGACTATGAACAGCCTCAAGAAATAGGAAGCAAATTGCTCTTAGAATCATAGAAATGCTTAGGTTGGAAAAGACTTCTAAGACTATCGAGTCCAACCATGCCCCCAGCACTGCCAAGTCCACCACTAAACCATGTCCCCAGGTGCCACATCTACACATCTTTGAAATCCCTCCAGGGATGGTGACTCCACCACTGCCCTGGGCAGCCTGTTTCAATGTCTGACCACTTTTTCAATGAAATTTTACCTTCTATCCAACCTGAACCTCCCTGATGCAACTTGAGGCCATTTCCCCTTATCCTATCAAGACATCACAATGTCTTAGAAGGCTGGAAGAGGCTCCATTCTGATTTTATGAAAACTTAAAAACCTCAAAACTTGAAATATATGAAAGCTGTTGGAAGGGCAGACTAGAGAGCGCCTCATCCAGTTGCTGCAGTTCCCAGTTCTGTGCATCTTATTTATTGACAATTTATACAGAGCCTCCCACAAAACTGCCCAGGCATCAAGATATTAGAAATTTTAGATGATCTACTGTGATGAGCCAAAGAAAAACTGCTAGGAATAGACAGATTTAAGGTCTGTTAATTCAGGTTAGTGGATTTTGAAATTCTATTTCCTCCCTCTGACCAGGATTTACTGTCTCTCAGGTGTTGAATTGCTGCAATGCAGACTGAGGTGGGCTAGTGCAAAACTCTGGGATGGTGTTCATCTGCATCGGCTTCCACGTGGCACCAGGCAGGCTGATTTACCTGGCATTGCAGTAACCTGCATCCTCTAAGTCACTGAATGTCAGCTGAAGAGAGATTTACCACAGGATATTTTACAAAGTATGCAAAATATTATCCTGAGGGGTTCTTTTTTTGTGTGTTTTACAGGTACTCTATTACACAGCTTCTACTCGACAGCTAGTTTCAATTCTGAATCCCCAAAAAACACTGTTGCAAAGAAATAATTTTGTGATACTTAGGAATAGGGTTTAATGGTGGACTTGGCAGTATGGTAATGATCTTGGAGGTCTTTTCCAACCTCAGTGATTCTGTGATTCTATGGTTGTGAATCAAACAAATGTCAAGCTCCAAGAACATGATTTTACCCTCAGCACAGCAATTCTCAAAACATATGTGTGCAGATGTAATCCTGTCACATCCATGCATTCTCTAACTCCAATCTCTCAGTGTGTCAACACAAACAACGAGAAAATGAACCCTCTTGAGGCAAAGAAAAACCCTGGACACATTGCCCAGACTCCTGAGCACAGGATTTTCTCCTCTGAGCTGGATTTCCCCCCACACACACCTCTTCAGTTCTTTCAAAAGCACGTATGGTAAAACAAGTACTGCAGGGAAAACAAGCTCTCCAGAAAGAAAATTATGCTGTTTGGGGAAAACATTAAGTACCTAAACATATGGCCTGAGATTTGCTTTTAACACACAATTTGTAACGTGCACCGGAGCTGAACAGACTTATCTACCATTACCTTGTTTTCTGACTACTCGTGGCATCTCCCTCCCCAGACTCCACTGAGATCAGGGACCTGAAGCAGCGATCTGCTCTGCTTCCAAGTGCCCATTTTTATCCCTTCTAAGATATACCCATATTGGGGTTTTATTTAAGAAAAACAATGCAAAGTCCAGAGAAAAAATGCTGATGTTAGAAGTGCTCATCACAAGCAGTATGCCAGAAGGTCTCATTTAGAGGAGCCTCTTGGGAATGTTATAGATAATGGTTAGCTTTCAGAGGCTTGGGACTGTTGTTTATGCCCCTCATATTTTGCCATAGGCTACTTTGTCATCTGATAATTGTCCTTTTAGCTGCAGTTAGAGCCTGCTGAAGGAGAAAGGCAATGGGGAAGGAAGAAGAGTTATCACTGTGTCTTCCTGCCTGGCTGGGAAATAGGGTTCAGGAGCAGCTAGGCAGATCCCTGCCCCAGGGGCCTCCCCTGGTGAGCTGGGGAAGATGCAAAAGGCCTCCCCACTTTCATGCCCTTGCCCACACTCCTGGAAAGTGGACTAGGGGAGTGGGGCAGGTACATTTGTATCCCTGGAACTTGCCCATAGCTCCACTTCCCTGGCACATGCCATCACTACACGAGTCCAAGTCCACGGGCTCTACCAGCTGCTGCCTCAGCTGTGGGAGTTCTCAGAGCTTATACAACCAGCATCCTTTCATGGGCATAGCATGTCCCTATGAGGCATTACAGCCCTTCATAGCAGAAAACAATCAACTGTATCAGGGGAAAAATACTGTCTGGGTCTGCAGAATTACTAGTCTATGACACACATGGCAATATAAAAGTAAAATGTCCTTACTTTCAAAAAATGCTTAAAACTGTAAGATGAGGTTTTGTCATATCCATCTCCATGCTCCTCTCGCTTCTTGCAGAAGACCAAGGCTTTCTCATACAGGAACAGATGCCTCTGCATTGGCTTGAACCTGGCAAGATCCTTCATTTTTGTTGGGCCTTTTCGGTGTCCTGTCCAAACGCTGAAAGATCCCTGCATCAATACTTTCCCCAGTTGGCTCAGGTCACCCTGGTGAGGGCAGGACAAGTAAAAAAAGAAATAAAAAGACGTCAATTAAAACGTAAGAGGACTCTCCAAACAATGATGGGTGACAGGGCCAGCTCTGTTCCAAGGCATGTCCCTCTCAGAATAGGTCTTCCTGGAAGGATCAGATGATCTTTTGGGAGTGATGGCATGGTGCCAGGAGGGAAGCAGAGATCTTGGACTCAGGGCTGCAGCTAGTCTAAAAAGTCACAAACTGGAAGAACTAAGAAGATAGGAAAAGTTCCTATGGAAGATCAGGTCAAGGGCTATGGTTACTTCAGTGGGAGAGGACAGATGAGATCTGAGCCTGAACTAAGGTGTCAGAAGATGGAATTCTCCAGGAGGCTGCGACTGGGACCAGCAGCTTTGAAAGCCAACCCTTCACCCTTCCCTGAAGCCCTAGGAAAGACAACAACTTCGGTGGGAAAGGACCAAAATCAGTCTCAGAGAGTAGTTAGTGAAACGTTGAATGTGAAATGCTATGAAGACACCCCAGGTGAATTATGAGGTCAGCCATGAGAACACGAAGCTGCATGCTGACAAAATACTCGGGAAAACCACAAGGTGGCAACTATGCAACTCTGATTATGTCCCTTAGATGTGGATGTTTTCCAAAACCCTGAAATCAGATGGAAGACTGTCACCTAAGAGCTTCCTGATCCCATTCACTTTGTAGCTGTTCTAGGATAGTTTTCAGCTCATACATTCCATGACACTGTCCATTCCCAAGGCATCATCCAGTCTTGTGCAAGGGCTCTCATTACCCAATTCTACTCACGTCATATCCTGTTATTGAAATCTGATGCATAGAGTCATTGACTGACTTCAGCAAATCCAACATTGCAACCAGAGCTTCTTGAAGTTCCTGAACTCCATCACAGCTGGTGCTGTACTTTAGCAGCTCCTGAAAATAGAAATGGAAGAGCACGTATTTGCACCTCAACAAAGCAGATTTTTTCCACCTCACCCAAAGTTACCAATGCTCAGCAATTTATACTGAGTTTCTTTTTTCAAATGTCACTGGAAAAAAGACTCCCTCTAAAGCACAGTCAGTATGAGGTGTGGAACACATCGCTGCAGGACGGCCCGTTTTTAATGAGTTTCCTTAAAGATGGTGTCAGCTTTTAGAGCAGCATCTGATTTCTTTTTTTGTGTGTTTTCCTGCTTGGTAAGAAATGGGAACTAAGGCTCAGGGTTTTTCATTAGCTGCACATATGTCATATATGCCCTCAAATGAGGTTGCAGCAGACGATTGCCTTCAGACTGACAGAGGCAAGGAACAGAATTTGTAAAATCCAGAGTCTTCAAGTCAATAAATGGAAGACATAATTTTACCACTGAGATAAAATTAGTTTTATTTCACCTAGAGCTGCATGTGGACTCATTCAAGAGGCAAGAAGGTGGGCTTTAGAAGCTAACAGTACTGCCCTGCCTCAGATGGGGGACACAAGAATAAACGTATTAAAGATTACAAGTAAAATTAAATGCCCAAGAAGAAGATGAGATGCATCAATATAATATATTTCATTCATGATATTTTCATGATCATCTCCGTTTCAATTTTCTTAGAAGTGCACCTGTCATTTTACATCTCTGAACAGATTCAAACAGTTTTTCTCCCCCTAAAAACCATCTTGTTAAAAGCGCTTGTTCCTTTTTCAGGTATATGAATATTTGTCTTCACTGAAAGTCTCTTCAGAGAGCCAAGATAAGCAATATGTCATCTAAAGCTTGGTGCTGATTTACAGGTAACCTCTAACTGAGAAATAAAACGAACTGGAAAACAAATTAATCCATATGCTGATGTCCCTTCAAAGCAGAATATGAAATACCTTTAGAAGTAACTGGTACTTTGTCAGGCGCTGCACTGGTTTAAGCAAATAGGAATCCAACCCGAGTTTGTGTTCTAATTTTCTTTGGCATTCCTGGAACACAGAATTCAGATTAAGTACGTTTTGCAGCAACTGTAAGTAGTTTTATTCCAACAGTGTGACTGTGGGATTTGATGACCTTGAAGATTTCATGTCAAAATGTTGTATGGTGCCTAAAAGTACAGAATTTTTTTTATACCAACATGTAAAATAATATAATGAATGGATCTGCCTTACACTCCTTGTGTACTAGAAACTCCAACACCCAGTTTTGTGAGGCTTTGTGCAACGGTAAACAGAATACAATAAAATTGTGGAATGTTGAGGAGGGTGTTTAGGACAAGGGAGTGTCCCAGGACAATGTGTTCCTTGGTGGAACAAACAGCTCACCTGGAAGAAGGTGCTTTCAGAGCACTGCCTCCACAGGGACTCTGACCGGGGCTTGTTCTGGCAGTACTTCTCATACATCTGGAAATCCTCTCTCTGTAAGGGAAGCCAACAGGTAAATCACACTCGTGGAGCCAATCCTGCTGGGCAGCCAAATCAGACAAGCACTCAAACCGCAATTTTGCTTTTATCTCTGCCACCAACTTCAATTTCTAAAAATGATGGAGTTTGGGTAAAAAAAAAGCATGGCTGGGAATCACAGCAGAGTCATGATGGCTGCTCTGCCCCACCTGCTGCTGCTCAGGCACCTCTGCTCCCAGGCTGGCTCTTGGTACTGCAGGTCACAGTACTGCTTGGTACTGCTGACACAACTGAGATGTTGCAGAGTGCGACAAATCAGGAGAAACATTGGCCTTTGAGTCTGCTTCACATGTGAAAATGAGTCACTCACTCTGTCTAGGAAACAACATCCCACTCTCTCAGGTGCTCCCAGGCAGTTTTCCAAACTGTGCAGGAAAATTCTGCAAGCAATGGAAGAAGGGACAAAAATGCAGCAGTGAGCAAGGTAAGGGTGTTTCATCATCATGGGAAATCAGTCTGATAAAAAGGGGAACAGAGCAGAATCATACTTGTTGTGGAATTCGTATATCTCGGGCATGTTTCCAAAGAGGATGTCCTTCCTGTTTCTCAGTACGGGAGGCAGGAGGATGAGCATGGCAGGATTATCCATCTCAGCTCTGTAGCCCTGCAGGATGCAAAAAGGGCTCATCACTCAGTTGGTAAGGCCTTGGCTTGGCATCTCCTCGAAGGCAGATGAAAAGGGGATATGAACAGACTTTCAGTATGATCTGCTTTGGTTCAAAGAGCAATATGCCTTTTAATTTCTTATTTTTGTCTCTAAATCCCTGTTTTTCAGTCCCTGGGCATATGGGATTGCAGTCCAGCAGGGAATGGCTTGGAACAGCTCCTGTGGTGCTGGCTGCACTGCACAGATACTCCCAATTCAACAAAGGCAAATCTCACCACCCTCTCCTTACTATGGCCTGACTGCAGGGTCTCAGAGGAATACTTGTTTGGGGAGAACACATCTGCTGCTGTGACCATGGGACACAGTCAGAGAGTGACAGTGTGTGTACAGGGTATGCAGTTACACACAGCCTCACCAGAACCAGTGCAGGAGGTGGCTCGTTACAAAGCAGAGACAGCTTGAGATCAAATACCAAAATCAATAGGCTTTTTGCTCTTGTACAAGACTTGCTGAGCACCAGGGTCTTGCTCTCCTCAATGCCTCTATGGCTTCAGCTGCCTCTTGAAATCAAGGCTCCCAAACCAGGAGATTTGTACTACACTGCACTACAAATCGTTGGGTGGAACTAGGAAACAATGCAAGGCTCCCCAAAGTAACATCCCATCACTGCAAAATCATTCACCAGGTATGGCAAACATCCTAACTGCAGTGTAGGGAGAAGGCATGGCCAGAGCTCAGGACCATCACTGCAAAGAGGCCCTCAGCTCAAGTTGGCCCTGCTGGTCACCAAGGACTGCACAGAACAGAGGCCCTTTTAACATGAGCAGCAAAAACGTATTCAGTATGTACAGCATATTTTCCTTGGCTTTCCAAATTAATCTCTCACACTCACTACAGCTGGAATCAATATTCCTTATACTAAGCAGGCATTTTGTAGTTGATTGAGGATGCAGTAGATGATAAGTATGTGGAAAATTAGCAATTTGTATTTAAACCCTGCAAGCAGGCTTCCCCCTTGAAAGGAAATACTATTTTCAGAAAACTGTCCATTTTTCTCTATCTAGACTTGATGAGAACAGTAATAAATTTTGTAGCTGCCAACTGCTTCATCATAGAGTGTAGTTTAACAAAAAACCCAATCAGTGCAGGGCAATTACATGCAACTACCTGCAGTCCAACAGATTTATATCCTGCTTGCTCCTGGGCGAGAGAAATGCAAGGGGGGGGAGCTGTTTAACAGCCAACTTGTTTTGGCCATCAGCAAGAGTTATTTTGGAATAAAGTAGAAGTGTCTAGAATGGCAGAATGAGAAATTATAATCTGCTTTCTAAAGAAATGTGCTTTATACGGTCTCGAACTTCACAGTGTTGAGACAGAATCCTCCCAAGGGTGAACCACAAACTTCTTTCTTTTGTCTTCTAAAGGTAAAAGAAATTAGGGAACAGTTAAAAGAAACAGCTTTTTGTACATTTTTCTAGGCACTGCTAAGACTAATTACCAGTGCTTTTGTGTACAAACACAAGGCTTCTCCCTCATTCTAGATGAAAAGCTCATCCTGACACCAACTGTTCTTGCAGATGCCTCCAACAAAGAAAACCTAGGGAGAAAACTTGAACATTTATAACTAGCTTGGGATATGACAGTCTGGTAGAACATCACATATTTGCTTAGTTTGACAGAATGGCAGGTGCTTTTTGTACAAGTCACTAGGGAACCATAAGAAATAACCTGGAGAAGTCACTCACCGTCAGAACAGTGAAGAGTTCCTCTACATACACTCTCTCAGTCTCTATAAGCTCATTTATGACATGGCTAAAATAAAGAAAAAAAATAGAAGCATATTATTTTTATGTCTATAAAAAAACCAACAACCAACCAGTGCAGTTCAAGGAACCAAAACACAGTGTGACTCCTTAACAACCAGCAGGTAAAAGTGCAAGAGATGACACCCAGGTCAGGTTGGAGGGAGGAGCGGAGCAAGGACTGACCAGAAATAAACATAATTTTGAGGGATGTAAATGTAAAGCTTACCCTTTTAGTATATCTAAGCTGTCATCACTGTCTGAAATAAAATACTGCAAGGAATTCCGTTTTTCCTGATAGTCGTGCATTACTTCGATCTGGAAGATAAATGGGATATACTGGGAAGAGCTGCAGGAAGGGCTCTGCAGGGGCAGGACAAGCCCAGCCCCTTAGGTCAGCACAAGAACTCTTTGGTGAAGGATGAAATATGCTTCCTTTTAAGAAATCCTTGTGCAGGAAACCTTAAAAAGGCACAGCATATAATGGGTGGCCAAATATTCCCAGAAATTACTCTGCCACATAAAATCTGAAAATACTGGTAACAACTTTCATTAGTGCAGAGACCAGAGAACAGTTTCCACTGGGGAAATATCTGTGGATGGGGAGATTTCCTAATACACACCTCTGTTATGAAAAGAACAGGTTCAGGGAATAACAAACAGGAAATCGATGTCTGTGACTTGGAAAATCAATCCAAGATAGATCTCAGGTGTTGGACTAATCCAACAAAACCACATGGATATAAGAGGGTTTGGGTTTGTTTGAATATTTTTAAAGAGGAAAAAAAAAAAGACAAAAAGAGAAAAGAAAATGAACATATCCAACTCCAAAGTACAATTGATTTTTAAAGGAGTTTCAGTTTTTCAGTGTATCAAACTCACTCATATTTCATGAATAATTTTTACCTTGCGAGAACTCGGAGTTTTTCTTGATGTTTTCTTCCCAGGGAGAGAAAGATCAAATGAAAATTTCAAACTGGAATTAAAATCCACACCTTGTGTAGAAAAAAACCCACAATTACATCATGTACATCTGTAGCGAAGGAGATGGTTCAGACAGAAAAACATAAGTCACAAAGAAAAATGTAATACCTTTTAAGACTAAATAATTAGTTACCTCATACCAATAGCAAACTGACAAAATAAAGGATATTTATCCCAAACAATACTAATACCAAATAGCACATGTCACAAGGTAATAAAGCCATAAAGTAAAAAGTAATCAGAAAACAACTCAGAATGTCCATTAAGTGAACACAGTAATCAAAACCTATCAAAGTTCCTGAATCCTGAGCAGATGATAAAAGCAAAAACAATAAAAGCACATAAACTACGAAAAGGAACATCACCTACACATATCAGCCCTTCCAGAGACAGGAAGATCCAAAAGAAGTGAGGACTTGCCAGTGGTCCTGCTTAGAGACTGCCACTGGGAGGAAGAGAACATGGATATGAAGCCAGATGGGAGAGGGACACCAGCTTCTGTTGCAAGAATGACTTTACTCCAGCACTCAGGCTCCGACACAGCCTGCTGTACCACTTCTGCACATCTCACTACACTTTATGGCTCATCACAGAATAGATTTACTCTTTTCCCCCCCTCAAAAAATTGTTTAAAAATTAGAATCACATTTCTTAGACAGGCTTCAATCCAGGGCAAAGATAAAAGAGGAAAGAGAAGGGTGT